>JANVCC010000120.1:8007910-8067960 GCA_025345505.1 Todiramphus chloris collaris | reverse complement strand
CTTATATGTTGCTGCGTCTCTCCGCTCCCGGCATAAACAGCGACATTAAAGTTTTTCTCACTGATAGCAGGAAAATATTCAGAAAGATACTTTAAGTACTCAATAGAAGAAACTTATGTTTAGAAACCTGCTTTAAGTACTTCATAGAAACGGCTGGATGTTGACTGAGAGCTTGATAAAATGATCGGATGCTGCCAGGCGAGCTGCCATTTAACTATGAAATCGGACGTGACCTATTGACTGACCCTCCACACCAAAATTAAAAGATAATTATTAGCTTTTTAGAGTTCTCCACAGAAAAAAAAATATCCTATACAGGTTACTCAGATCAGTGATACGCTGTTGCTGGATGATGAGCGGAATCATCTGAAAGAGTGTTATAGTGCTAGCTATCCTTCTTACTCATATTGATCCTAGAGATGAAGTTACACATTAATAACAGGCACACCTAAAAAGGCCACATCCTGGGTCACTGCACTGCTAATGCTGTCTCCGGGACAATCTTTGTACACAAAACAAGCTTTCCTCGTCATTCCTGTTCTAAAACAAGGTCTCCTTCCCTCCCTCTCCTCAACATATTTTGCAGGCGTTTCCTAAAGTTTAGAGTGTTTCAAAGGGTGTTCCCCAACCTAGCATCGGTTCCTCAAATGCATTGTAGCAGTCTGATCAGCTCAAAAATACTCAAGTAGATTGTTAACTCTCTTAAATAATTTTCATGTGTCAGTTTAGCTTACAAGCTGTGATCCGTCCCTGAGTGCAGGGCAGACTTTTTAAGATAGCATTTCCTCTTACAATCTTTATGTAAGCAAAGGAAGAAATGATGTAGGATGAGGGTTGGTGACACACTGGAACAGGTTGCCAGAGAAGGTGTGAATGCCCCAGAAAATAAAATGCTCCTCCCCCATCAGGTTGGATGAGGCTTTAAGCAACTCAGTCTAGTGAAAGTTGTTCCTGCCCATGGCAGAGGGTTTGGAATAGACTGTATTTTAAGTTCCCTTTCCATCCCAAACCATTCAATGAACGTTTAGCCTGTATAATTTCCATCAGCGTTCTTCTACTTTCTTCTTCCCCACATTAAACTTTTCTCTTTTAAACTTGGTGAAAAGTAATTTAGGATAGAGAGTATTCATTCTGTTCCAGGGGCTTCATCTTTATCCTGCTATAGGGTAACAAAGAAAATGGTTAAGTTTTTTGGAATACAGGTGCGACTGTGGATGCTATTTCTGCTTCTGCTGCACGCTGACATGGGGAGGATGTATAGTGTACAGCTTTATCAAACCTTTCACTGTAGCTAAGCAGGTTCTTCAGTAGAACAAACCCATGTATTCATCTGAGTTGCAGCATGACTAAACACCAAAAAAAATTCCTGTTCCTTGAGACTAGTCAGTTCATGAGCTCTTTTATACTGGAAAATATTTCAGCTGGTTCTCAGTATTCTTCCAGCTGAAGTCATGTGGAGAGGTAGCTGAAGGCCTGCAATAAAAAGGGGACACATGTCACCTGGTCTGTTTTTACAGGCTATACCTAAGTATCACTACCAAGAAGAACAACTGGCATTTTTAGTATGCCCAATGCTTAGACTGGAATGATAAGGACTTGCTCCTAAAAAGAAATGCTGAGTTACATATGTGGGGAAAATGGTGTAAAAGAGTTGCCATGTTCAGCAGTATTTTAAAGAAGTTAGTATGGCATGTAAGATGGCACAAGGAGAATAAATGTGAGGTGCATAATCATATAAGGGCAGATGCTGTCTATGAGGAGGGAGTGAGTTTGGAGGGGCCAAAAGTACTACCATTTGGTATTTACATCAGGAGTATGCTGCTAAACTGTTCCAGAAGAATGGACTGCAGAAATTAACAAAGATAGTATGAGGACGGATTTACCTTGTTCACTTTTGCACAGGCAAGCTGTGCGATTGCTGCTACTGAGGTATGTAATCTAAAATAATCTGAAAGTTTTCTTCTATTCTGTTTGTCTGAGGCTGAGATCATTCTTAAAAATTGGAAGGTGTTGGAGAGGCAAAAGATAAGGTAATCTGAAGAAGGTTAGAGCTGCAGATTTTTCATTGTAGCTTTTTTTAATGACATTCTCTCACTGCTCATAATTCAATTATGCTCAGAGCAGTAGCAGATGGAACAACACATTGATTTTCTCCTCCCTCCATCCCTGGCAAATATAAATTCAGTGTGCTAAGCTTGCACTCCATCATTTGTTCCTGTAGCAAAGGAAACTGCTTATAATGTGAAATTTATTCACACGGATGGAAGATGGCAAGGGTTGTAACTTTTTATCGGATGCTGCAGATCTTTAATTTTACACATTTTTGTACAGAAAGGTATGTTTTATTTTTAATTTGCAATATATTTTGGAGTTGTTTATCTAACTTGCCTATTTGTATACCAATTTGCAAGAGTATTTTCATGTTTAGTCCGCTGCCTTGACATAAAGTTTCCTCTGTAGTCATCGGTATTGTGGTCAGAAGACTGCAGCTTCCATTTGACATTCCTGTTTTACAGGGTGAAAATTAAGCCCATTTGAATAGAAAGCACTGTGTTAAACCTTTATCCTAAACAACAAAAAAACCCAGATTATTTTGAGTATTCTATTGAATAGTCTGTACATACGGTGACAAGGTAAATCTACAGACATACCAGTTATCCACACACATAAAAAATAAAAATATTTCTGTTATCATATACAATAATAAACACTGAAAAGGAATTTAAAATCTTGTCTGCAGTGTAGGACCTTGTAACTGAGAAAGAAAAAAATGTGTGAAAGAAAAGCACGACATGCAATTAGACACATGTATTACCAGTTTATCTGTACTTGGATGATAATCCTTTAGGAAAATGATGGTATAAAGTTTTTGCATAAATCACTTATTTTTCAAAGAATCTAGGTCAAAGATAGTACTTAGGCATTCTGTTCCGTATTTCAAATGCAGGTATCGTTGATCAGAGGAAAGTGGACCAATTATGGCAATTCTGTTCATTTGTTTATTGTTGACATCCACAAACAAAAAGCAATTATCTGTGACAAATTATATGCCTACACATATTTTTTAATTTAGTAATATAGTTATAATGAGATGTTCTTTTTCCTCTTGAGTTCCTTTGTATAGTAAATTTTCACCATAAAACAGTAACTGAACATTACCATATCTTCAGCTGCACTGTGGGGCTTGAATATCCAAAAAGGATGACCAGAAAATATTCCTCTACCTTCATAAGTGTCCTAAATATAACTGTACTATTCTCACACTAACACTGGATGATGGGCTTAATGGACTGTATGATGCTCTTAAAATGCTACTACAAGTCAGGCACCTCTGTTTCTACCAATTTGATGTAGACTGAGGGTACTTAATACCTCATTGTGATGTGCTTACCAGGATGTCTTTTACTGACAATCTAGACACAGGTGGGTGATGCAATTCTCTATCTCGTAGATGAGCAATAATAATACTCAGATTATCAATGAGAAGTGGGTCATGTTGCTATGGTTACAATGTGAGATATGATAATTTTTCCCAGTGCCTTTTTTTTTTTTTAATGTGTTAGGGAAAAACTGCAGCTTTTATAATATTTGATACCTTTTTCTCTCATACATTTTAGTGTTAAGATGGCAGAATAGCCATGGGAGACTGGAATTTCCTTGGAGGCATTTTAGAGGAGGTCCACATTCATTCCACTATTATTGGAAAGATTTGGCTAACGATACTCTTCATATTTCGAATGCTAGTCCTTGGAGTGGCAACTGAGGATGTTTGGAATGATGAGCAATCAGAATTTATATGCAATACTGAGCAACCTGGTTGCAGAAATGTATGCTATGATGAGGCCTTTCCCATCTCTCTCATAAGATACTGGGTCTTGCAAGTTATATTTGTGTCTTCTCCTTCCTTGGTGTATATGGGTCACGCCTTATACAGACTAAGAGCTTTGGAAAAAGAGAGGCAAAAAAAGAAAGCTCAGGTAAGAGTGGAACTTGAAAGTACTGAATTAGAAATGACTGAAAATCGGAAAAGGCTGGAGCGGGAACTCCGGCAGTTGGATCAAAGAAAGCTAAACAAAGCACCCCTGAGAGGCTCTTTGCTCTGCACTTACGTGATACATATTTTCACAAGATCTGCAGTGGAAGTTGGGTTTATGATTGGGCAGTATCTTCTTTATGGCTTTCATCTGGATCCCCTTTACAAATGTCAGAGAGATCCATGCCCAAACACAGTTGACTGCTTTGTATCTAGACCAACAGAAAAGACAGTGTTCATATTATTCATGCAATCAATAGCAACTGTATCATTGTTTTTAAATACCCTAGAAATTATCCACCTAGGATTCCGAAAAATTAAAATGGGACTCTGTGGTCAGAATAAAAACAAGGATGACCATGATCATTTCTGTGTAAACAAATCTAAGAAATACTCTATGATACAGCACTCTTCTCTGGGAATATCCACCATCCCTCAAAAAACTCTTCCTTCTGCACTTAACAGTTATACCTTTTTAATGCAAAAGCAAACTGACGCTGCTGTCTATCCAGTTCTAAATTCTCCTCATGTGTTTCAGTCTGCGCAAAATAACCGTACAGAAAGCAGCAGCTGTTACATCCATCACGATCAGGAAAATAAATCACCAAAGAAAAGGTCAGCTACAAATTCTGTAGACAATCAGACTCAAAATACTAGCACAAATAATAATGAAGGCTTGCTTGGTAAATGTAGGACTGAAGTGCATGATGTGCAAAAAGAAGCTGAAAATAAACATTTCCTTGTCATTGCTCGGGATGCAGATATAGCTTTGAGCGTGAGGAGCTTTGCTGAAATGTCATCTCAAACTTCACTGCAACCAGATACAACTTTTCCTATTTCCAATTTCAAAAGACAGCATGGAATTGGTTCATCTTGGAACTGCTCAGTAATGGCTGAGAGTACAGGAGCTTCAACAAATTCTCTTCCAAAGAGCAGCAGCAGAAGACAAAGCAGTTTCAGTGTGAACAAAGCCCAACCTCCTTACAATGCCGACATTAAAAATCCTAGCCAACCAGACACTCCTGACTCTACGGGAGAGGCGAGCTCAGAATCTAAACAAAGTAGAAACTGTGATAGTCATAAACCTTTATCTCTGTCTAGGCAACTGTCACTGTCAAGCAGTGCAAGCAGCAGGCGTGCCCCTACTGATCTTCAAATATAGTGAGAGTTAACATGTCAAGGGCTCTAGTCAATGCTGGGATAATTACTGAAAACTGCAACATAAGCAAGACCTATATATAAGCGCAGATAAATTGTTCCATTTTAACCAGCTGTTTCACGTAGATAGAAAATCTGTGTAGCCCTTCGAATACTAGATACATAACTTTCAGTCTCTTTACTTTCTTTGCAACACAAGGGTGGCTTTTATATATAAGTAGTATATATATGTAGTATAAACTACACTCCTAGCTATAAAGGAAAACATACATCATGTAAATCCACATTCTAGGAAAAGTCAGGCATAAAATCACAGCTGATACTACTTAAACTGGATAAAAGTAGAAGACAAAATTTATAGTCTAACAATCTATTTCATGAAGACCAGTAAATGAAATTGGGCTAAAGATGGTACTAGCGCTCTCAGGAGGAAGAAATTATTGGTAAATGTGTTTCTGCTTAATCTCTCTGAGAATTCAAACAGACATTTGATATCTGTCTGAAAGCAGGATGTCAACCATACTCCACTGTTTGAACTGTGTTAAATATAAAAAGAACTAAACATTTGATACATATGTCACTAATTCTTTGACTCCGCAGCACACTTTTTTTCAGTGTATTACCACTGACTTCCTCAGCAGAAAAATCAGCAGTGAATTTCATATTGTACATATATTACATATTGTTCATGTATTACCGTTAAATACACTATTGCATTAAAGCATCATGAATTACAAGTGAGCTGTGAACATTAGTTTTGAGATCCTGAATAACACAAATAACCTAGTAATTATTATTATTTTTACTTAATATAAAAAACCCAATTTACTAAAATTTATTAATCAGAAATTTTGGATTTCATAAACCAAAAGGCTTACTACGGTAAAAAAAAAAAAAAAAAAACCAAACCATAGTACCTCCCTACTTTCAGTTGCAATGCCAAAAAAAATACAAGAGGCTTATCAAATTGTAAAACTACTCCTTTTCTGGATGCTATGAGGTCCGCCTGTGCCCCAAATTCTGATAAACTTTTAAATCAAAGAATGGTCATCATTGTTTAGAAGGAGCATTTCTTCTTATAATTTTTGTGGGAGTAATAAAACAAATCAAGGACATTCATCCATTTGCTGCTCCAATCCATACAGCATAGGGCAAGTTCTGTGAAACATCTTGACATAATAAAGGAGGGAAAGATGAACAAAATACTATGTTATATTTGGAATTGAGACTTACATGAATGAAATTAATTTACTGTAAATACTTGGTGATGTGGTCACATCTGGGATGCATTAGCGTATACACATGAACTTTTACTAGCGGATTTGGCTTACTTTACGTGTGCTAGGAAAACAATTTGTGCAATGTAGCATCATAACATTACAGCATTATTAAATTCTTAGCATGAATTAACTTTATGCTTGCGAGCCAGCATGTTTCAGATAAGCTGAAGGCTGTACAATATCAGGAAAAGAAGGAGTCAAAAAACCAAAAAGGCTGTGCAGCAGAAGTTTGGCCCTGTCCACATAATAGACGTTAATACAATTAAAACAATTCACTGCAAATTTCTCTCCAGAAGTTATTCTTCTCGCCTCTAGTGATGCTCTACCTGTATACATGAATGCAGCCCTAAATAATTCTAGTTACACTGTAAAATTTAACATTTTGTAATACACAGGAATGTATATAAATGGTGTGATGTAGCTGAGTTAAAACCACTACTGTAGCTTTCATTCTTGCACTTCTTGATGTATAAATTTCTGTGGGTGATAACTGTGCTGATGCGTATTTTGCATTTCACGTCTCTGTAATAAAAAGCTGAGTATTTGATGCAGTCTGCTCCCACTGTCTAAATAATAAATAATCAGCATTTAGATGCTCACATATAGGACATGACATTTGCATTTCTTTTGGTTTAAGACAAGATACAAAAGTGTTTTTCTGACGCTGACAGGGGAGTTTTATTAATTTTTGTGCAGATGTGGCATCAAACATTCTATTTCATTGCAACCCCTTGCCAACATAAAAGTGTAACTTAATTCCAGTGAAAATTGAAGATGTTGCAAAAGAGCGTGCATAAGAAGTCTGAAAAGATCCTAACATTGCAGGTGCAACATTATTTGGTTATATATTTATTTAATTATTTTTATAATAAACAGATTTTGTCATCTGTAGATACCACAGCATTTCATGTACACACACCAAAAAAACAAGCCACAAAAACACCCCAACGACTGCAACAACAAAAAACCCAACCCAACCAACCAAAAACCACCCCGAGAAACTGTCTGCATCTTAAAACAGGCAAAACACTTTCTTTTCGATGTGAAGATTCCACCGTATATAACTCTTCGGAGCCCCTTGGGCAGACAACTCCGCAGCCGCAGCTTGCTGCAACTTTCTCCTCCTATGATTTTTCACTCAGTGCCAGCTACTACTGCAGCCCGAGTACGACAGTTAACTGTCCTGGGCGAATGCCGCGGTATCCGGCGCGGAGGTGCTTCACCGCTCGGAGACGCAGCGGACGTTCACCTGGTGCTGCTCCTACAACCCCGCTTACCGCCGGACGCGCTCCACAGCCCCTGGTCCGGGTGATTCCCGGCGACAGCGCGTCCTGTCACCGGGGAGCCCGGGGGCCGCCCCGCGCCCTCCGGCCAGCCTGCGGCACTGGCGCTGCCGGGCGGAGCTGAGCCCCGCAGGCGCGAGAACTCACTTCCGTACCTGGCGAGGGGCGGGGGGGCAGAGCGGGACAAGGACCACGGCTGCCCACGGCAGCCGGCGCAGCGTCGGCTTTAGCGTTTCGTTGGGCGCCGAGCGGGGTCGCGAGGACGCGCGCGGGAGAACGGAGCCAGCGAGACGGCGCGCGCTGGCTCGCTCGGCCACCCCCGCAGCGCAGGCCCAGGCCCCGGCCCAGCCCCAGCCCCGGGGCGTTGCTGCTTCCCCGTCGCCACGGTAACCGCTGGACGCCCTCGCGCCCTACAAGAGCAGGGCGCAGGCGCAAGGCGGGTGCAGGCGCGGTGAGGGTCAGATGGCGCATTACAAGGTAGGAGGCAGCGAGCCTGCGGCGTGGGGCTCGCGCGGGTTCGCCGCGCTGTTTGCGCGGAGCGGCGGCGGGCGGCGGCGCCTCCGCGGCGGCGGGCGGCGGCGCCTCCGCGGCGGCGAGGATGGACTGGCCTAGTCCCACGAGCCGTCTCCGCAGGTGAGGCGGGGGGGGTGTGCCGCCGCCGGGCTGACCCTGTGGGCGTCCTCCCTCAGGCTGCGGACTCCAAGCGGGAGCAGTTCCGCCGGTACCTGGAGAAGTCGGGGGTGCTGGACACGCTCACCAAGGGTAAGTCTCCGGCACGCGTCGTGTTGTCGGAGGAGCCCGTGGGCGGCTCTTCCGGCGATTCGGCGGGGCGTCCCGCGGTGCAGCTGCCGCTCTGGCGCGGCTGTGGTGCGGCAGCTCCTCGGGCTGCCTCGGCGGGCCGATTGCTCTTTTCCCTTAGCGTGCGTGGCGGCCGGCAGCAGAACTCGTCCGGACAGCTTCGTGCGACGGTCGAGCTCGAGTCCGAGCTGGGCAGTGAGGCAGAGCGCCCTGGGGGCGGGCAGAGGACTTCGTTTGGAAGCGTGGCCTGTGAAACTGTAGTGTGTTAACCCCTTTCTGGCAGTTCGTACCTTCTATGCGTGTGAGTCGATTGTTAGAGATCTGTGTGCAACAGATGAATGGTAGAGATGCGTAAAGAGCAGGCAAGCTGTTCCTTTCTCTTTACGTGCTTTGTTAGAGACGGCTTAACTCGGCCAAAGTGCTCTTGTAAGTAGATTAATTTCTTGAGATCTATTATTTTGCCTGAGCTCTCCAGAGAAAGTAGATCCTGAGACAAACTAATATCAAATGTGCTCTTAAAAGCACCCTGGGTTAAAAGGGCCTTTCTTGCATAAACCTTGATTCTTCTCCTAAAATTAATGAACCTGTAACTTCTGTGAGAATAACTGTCCCTGTCAGAATGGGGAAAAATGATGATGCTAAACTTGATGCATACTTTGGCTTTCTCTGACTTGCAATCTTTTAAATCGTTCTGAAGCCTTTTTGAGAGCCTTCCAATAGTACGTGGAGAAAATGTGTTAATATTCCTGCTTGAAAAATATGCTGTTTAAAGAGGGAGCAGCAGATCCAGGATGTCAAGCGAATGGGTGCCATGCTAAGGTTCTCAGACTGGCTTATAGGTAACATTTGATTTCTTTCTGTTAACAATACTAAACATCCTATGGGATGGCAAAATGAGTCTTTCAAGTAATGTGGCATCCTGGTTTTGTTTCTAACTTAGGTACTTAGCTTAAACCCAATGTGACTTTGTGCTTTGGACATCTGAAACTGGGAGAAGGGTATCTAAATATTTATGAAAGCAGATGCCAGGGAACATGGAGTGGTTATCTTTGGGAACTTTCTTAGTATTCATATGACTGAGTTCTCCCAGATATGGAGTTGGTCTGTATATGGCTAATTTCATTTAAGCTGTCAGGGTATTGTTGTTTGTACCTGACCCCCTGCCACTCTGTTGGCCTCTAGACCCCTATCCATACAGGTTATAGGTGCCACCTGTGCTGACAGCAGCTGTTCAGTGTTGTAACTGTAGGTATTTGGTAGAGGTTTGCTTTTATGCTGATGTTGTCCTGTTGTTCAAAGCTGTAGCTTGAGTGGAAGTATTGGTTTATGAAGGGAGAATCTTGAAATAGAATTTCAGTTTTGCATGTGAAAAGTAATGCTAGGGTTGTGTGGGGAAAATGTAAAAATTGTCCAGGCTGTTTTGTGTTCCATACCAAAATAACCAAAGACAGTGTTTAGGGGGTGAAGAAAACTTCTGTCTATCTATTATTGAGGGGGATGTGCTGTTCCCTCCTGTACAGAAGACCTGCTTTTTACATCAAAGCATATCGGTGAAAATCTTAAACAGAAAAATGGGCTATAAATGTAGCTTGCAACTTGTATGCCTTCTAACCTTTGGTACGTAATAAAAAAACTTAGAGTTGCTTGAACTTCTTGCAATTGTTGAATATTTTCTATTTGCAGTGTTGGTAGCCTTATATGAAGAGCCAGAGAAACCAAATAGTGCACTGGAGTATCCTTTTTCTCTTTTGTGAATTGTTTGTAGAGACTTTACACAAAACAGCAGTAGCACTTTTGACTCGCAGAAAAACTGGAGAGGCTCTTTTAGAAGACTTACATTTTGAACATGGCTTTTAAGGATGCATTTTAGCTAATAATTGCATTCTTACAAGCTAAGGGAAAGTCTGACAGGATGTAAGAAAACTCTGTGTATCGGTATGCCAGCAATGCTGAAGTTAAGTTACAGGCCGTTAAAGAGGGGGAAAAGTAATGTATTTTTGTTTCTTGCTGGTTTTCCTGTAGGATGAAAAGCACTGTAGCCACCTTGAGTGGTTTAATGCAATTTTGGTCACGTGTATTACAGCACTAACTTCATCCTAAATGTTAAAACTACAATGCAGTTATGCTATCCAACTGAAGAAAATACTTAACACCTAAATACCAGCTTTCTGAAGCATCATCTGGGAGCTTCAGCTCCTGAGAATCCAGAAATAGAGACACTTCGCTTGGAAGTGGCAGAGATGAAAGAAAAATATGAAGCTGTGTTGGAAGAAAATAAAAAACTGAAAAGCAAGGTAAAAGTCTACTTAGTGTTCCTCAGTAGTTTTCTATTACACAAGGAAAAAACTTTAATGGAAGAAAGTTATCTGTATTCTAAATGTTAGAGTACCTGATAAATGTTGTTGGATTTAGCCTTGCGGATGAAGATTGCTGATAGAATTCATCGTAGTAAAGATTTATTTTTTTTAGTGGTACGCTTCTTATGTTCTATAGCATGAAGTAGTACTGCTAAACTAGGGATTTTATTTAGTGCAAGTATATTTTATTAAGGCTACTCCTATTTCTTCATTCAGGCCTGTCTGGATGTGCTTAAGTTGTCTGGTAATTGGTAGCTCATGCTTCCCCAAGAATTTTGAAAAAGGAAAAAAAAGTTACAAGGATTTTCAAGAGGCAAACTGAAGGAGGAATATTATATATTAGTTTGTGTGCCCTGGCACAGACTTGCAAATGGCAGGATGTTATCAGTGGAGGCACTAATGTGCATGTGGAACAGTAATTTGCACTTTTCAGCTAAAACAACCCTGGTATTCCTCTACTGCACCAATCGCTTATCCGAAGTGCTACCTAGGGTAGAGCCATTCTTTAATGGGTCTACAGCTTGGAGACATGGACAGTTTTCCCTTATGAGATGGCACTGATTACAAGATTTACAAGACAGTGCCTATTGTTATATGTGACCATCTCTATGTTGGTTTTTTTTTACTGTGAGACAACCACCCCACCTTAGTTCTGGGAGAAGAGATTCTTGGGCATTACCACTTTGTATTTCTCATCTGGAGTGCCCCCTTGCTGTTCTAGTAATTCTCCTCCTTCTCTGTTACCCACTGAGTCCTTACAACTACATTTGTTATTTCATACTAGGAAACAAGGCAAAGAGCAGAATTTTAGGTGGAGTAGCAATAGACCAGCATTTCATTCAGCCAACTTAAAAATGCAACCGATAGTAAGTGGACACACGAAAGGACAGTAGCCTGGGTCTTTGTTTAAAGAAATCTTTTAAAGAAGTCAAAATTTGTTCCAGGGAAGTGAGCCTTTGCATAACTGTGGGTTTATTTGTGCTGCTTTAGCCTTCAAATGACAACTCTCACTTCATGTGTTTTCCAGTATTAATGCTTCTGGGTTTTTTTTCCCTTTCTCTCCTCTGCCATTCTCTGCCTGTCATTCTGATATACCATAGGAGTTCAAATAGACAGACTGCAGGGAGAACACTGAAGTTCAGATTTATTTTTTTTTAAGATTTCCTTTAGCATGTACTACATGCCTCTGTGTATTTATTGGTTACTTGAATCATATCCACAGGGGTGGTGTTCTTCTGTAGCAGTCATCTGTGAAGATCTTTTCTTTATTGTTCTTGGTCAGAATGTCAGATATTTGGGTGGGACAGGGGTTGGGAAGTCAATAGTTAGAACCTTTGCAGAAAAGATAACTGACTTTAAATTTAGTACTGTCCATCTTCTGTGACAAAACGCTATTTTAGTGGTTCTTGTTAGTGGCACGGTGATTGCTGTAACTTAGTGTTGCTACAAGAAACACATGGACATTTTTTTTTTATGGACTTGGTTTATTTTTTAACCTATGTTGAAATTTTCAGGAAAGGGGAAGTATCTTAACTGAGGAAACTGGACTGGTATATTTCAGAGACTCAGTTCTAATACTGGAACTGGTTTTGAAGCTTGAACTTAATCTTTAATGTAACTGAGGTCAAGTAAACACCTTCATATGTTTCTTTGGAAATAACTTTACAAGTAAAGGTCATACTTTAGAGCTTAGTTGCCTACACTATACTGTCCAGAGAGCATAATGAAAGCCAGAATGATTACAGGGAATGTTAGTCTGGGTACTATTGCTATGAGAACGAGTGTTTCATTTAATCAGATTTCACTGAAATCAAAACTTATAGGGTCCTGGTCATTAGCACCTGCTATTTGAGATGAAAAGTACTTAATGAGACCTAGAACAAGAAACAGGCAAGAATTAAGGGCTTGACCTATATGCTTGAAAGTGCATTTTAAAACCCCTCTTGTTATAGCTGCAAGATTATACAATGTGACAAATAGATGTTTTGAGGGAAGGGTTACTTTGTTGCCTGACTTGTAAATGGACTTGCATAAATATCAGTAATACAGTAAAATCCACAAAGTAAATGGAACACTTCCAGACTAAATGTTTTCCTTCATTTCTTTATGTAGAAAGTGTCTCTGAAATGTTGCAGCTAACTAAATTCCTCTCTTTAAATCCACAGCTGGCTCAGTATGAACCACCTCAAGATGAGAAGCATGGTGAATAACAGTAGTGCAGTAATTTCTCTCCTTTAATGCCTTGACTTAATAAAGGGCTTCCTGAGAATTGCAGTCTTTTTTTTGTGTTATTTTTTGTTTTGTTTGGGTTTTTTTGGTGTGTATGTGAACTCTGCATGTCTACTTTGTTACCTACTCATCTTAAAGAAAAAATGCAGTATCATGAATGTACAGCTATTTTTGGGCAGCTGCAGCAGCAACTGATGAATTTAAGCATACTGTCCAAATTTCTTGCTTCCTGTGTTTATGGTTAACTTGTAGATAACTGTGCCTGCCAACTTGTGCAAATCTCACATAATGGTCATTGGTCCTGTTAAGCTGCTCATCTCTCTCTTGATTTTTCTTTTAACTGGAGGGGGGTGATGTGACACAGATGGATCAACTGTGAACTAAAGCAGGACCTCCAAGGTATGTTCTAGGTTGGTACTCAGCAGTGAGATTAGGCTTCTACTGATGCTTACAGGTTAACTGTCTACTCCAATGGACACAAGTGTAAAACTGTAGCGAAGTCTTGGACATAGTGTTAGAAATGCAAAGGTCCTGAGGACTCGGAGTAAACATACTAGTGAAGCAGCAATTCATTATACGTTCTTGCAAGAGGGGGTGTCCTATCACAGTAGGCACCCATGTGGTCAGAGCTTTCAGCTTTTTTATACCTTATTCCTGTCTGCAGAAGTCCCTCCCTTGTTTCCCTATGAATTCGGTACTTCCAGGGTTACAGGCTTAACCAAGACGTCTTCTTCATAACAGTACATAATAGTTTGTAATTTCATGTCTGGCGGTTCCTGCTTTCACTTGGAGAAAATAATATTCCTGAATTTACTGAGCAAAATGCAGTATCTTTCCAAGTTACTACCATTCATCTTAAATAGCCCTTAACTGTTGCCCCTTTATCTATTAACATATCTTGATTGGCAATTGTGCACTTCTGTCCTTTATCTTTCTTTTACTGTAAGACTTAGCTTTAGGCCTCAGTTTTCCATAAGAGCACTTAAGGCTTCTTCTAGTCTGTAGTAAATGATTCCTGATGAGGCAGCTCAAGTTAATGTTAAAAAAAAAAAATTATTCTACAGTTTGCAAAAGCTGCATTACTCAGCATTTTCTACCATAGCAGTGTTCTAGATGCACTATGTACTGAACTGAAACTTCAATATGCGTGACTTGTACCTATTTCCACGCAGTTCATGTCTCTGATCCTGTTTCAGCAATGGGGCCTTAGAGTTTATCCAAATACTACCTGGACAGTTCTGAACAGAATGAAAAGTTCTTTCTTGTAATGAATGTCCTATGTAATTGTGCATGTAAGAGTGCAATGCAGACTTCTGCTTTCTGATTCTTCTGTTGAGGAAAAGGAAATCTAGGCAGAGCAGAAAATCCAAGAGGAGGATGTTTGTGACTTGTGATTTCTAATTTTGCCTCTGTTCTACGGACAGTTTCCTGAGTCCCTGATCGTTCTAAAATTCAAAGTTGGCCTTTGCTCCCCCCCCCCCCCCCCCAAAAAAAAAAAAGGGCTTTGTCTCCTGTCCTAAAACTTAAGTACTTTAAAGGCAGCAGATGACAGGAAAAACAAAGGTGGGGGGGTGGGGGAGAGCAGTAGCTGACTTGCATATTAGATTTACTGGCTTCTTTGTTTCTAGGGTAGGTTTTGCAGCTGGTCTTGCAGCTGTGGTAGGATGGATCAGAACTATTGCTAAAGGCTCTGTATGAACTGAAGTCAAGGGCTAATAACTATAATGGTTGCTTGCCTCTGCAACAAAGGAGAACACAAAGTCACTTGTAAGGTAGAATATATACCCAGTGTTAAATTGCCACAGGTGGAACTAGAGAGATGATAATGCTGTAGGAAATGCATCATACAGATGAATGTGTGCTGCGAGTATTGTGACTGGAGGAAGATGAAGGTAAAAAACACTTTGGGATGTCCTGACAAAGCAGCAGCAGTCAGGTAAGGTGTTCAGTCCAGGTTGTCACAGGGCATGAAGGACTCCTTGCCTGAGACACCCTGTGTGAGGGCAGTAATACAGGGGTTGTGCTGTTCATAGCTGTGTTCACTTCCTTCGGATAACAGTGTGGTCTGGTGAGCCTGAGATTAGGATTGTAATGAAATAAAAAAGATTTATTAAAACTTCATTTGAGCTGCCTACCTCTGCAACTGCCGCCAGGAGGAAAGCGATGGCTAATGCACATGAACAACCTTGTATCGTAGATGACGTTGGCTTAGAGAGGGCGATTGCCTCTCTAGGGAAAGGTCCTCCGAGTCTGCGTTTGTTTCTACGCGCCAAGGGCAGCGTGCCGACCGGGGCGGGGCCCGCACGCCTCCGCCGCAGCTCGCCCCGCCCCTCGTGCTCACGTGCAGTAGTGCCGTCAGGTGACTCCGGTCGTCTGACCGGAGCCGTCCTACCTCGCAGTTTTCCGGAGCCAATCGGCGCGGCGCAGCCCGCTGCGGGCCAATCCGGGGCGGGCCCTGCGCCGTCGGGCTGGGCTGGACGAGGTGCAGGCCCTGGGCCGCGCGCTGGTGGTTGGAGGGCGGCAGGCTCGGGCAGACATGGCGCTGCAGTTCGGCGCGGCGGGCGCGGCTGAGGAGCCGGCGTTGGTGGGGGGTAGCTTCGGGGCTGCGGACTCGTTCCCCAAGGACTTCGGCTACGGGGAGGAGGAGGAGGAGGCGGAGCTGGAGGGAGGCCCGGGGCCCGGCGGGCCCGGCGGCGGTGCGGGCGGGCCCGGCGGCGGCGCGGGCGGGGCGGACTCCAAGCCGCGGATCCTGCTCATGGGGCTGCGGCGCAGCGGGAAGTCCTCTATCCAGAAGGTGAGGGGCAGCCGGCGGCTCCCCGCCCTCGCCTGCCGCGCTGCCTCTCCGGCGCCGAGCTCTTCTCCTTTCCGTGCTGCTGTTCAGGCAATATCTGCGTTTTGATGTGGGCGCGTGTTGCGAAGTGAGAGCGAGGGGAGGCTCCTGCTTCATGACGTTTACTTCCCAGGATGGGCTCCGATCATCTGCCCCTAGAGAGGAAGGTTGTGTAGCATAGGTTGTAGGCTTTGTAGTTCTTCACTTTGACGCTTTAAAAATAAAAAACGAAGATACTCTTACGAAGTTTACTACGAGGTGTTTTCTTACGGATGTAAAAGCACCGTGAGGCATACAGGTGTGTGGTGTTTAGCTAGTGCTTCCGGTCAGAAGACTCGAGCTGTCCTGCCTTTTGATTCTTTGAGAGAGACTTCTGCTTTTGTATGAGCCGAGAGGCTGCCTCTGGTTTCCTTTAGTACACTTAGACTGAGCAAACGGAAGTTGATGGTTGAAGAGGAAATAAAACAGTTTTGATGACTTAGGTTTGTTGGTATCTTTTTCAAGGTACTAGTGTTTCTTAATGAAATTAAGGTAAAACTAGCTATTTTCATTTGTCACGTGGCTCAAGAGAGCTGTAGTGCTATTAATGATCCGTGTTCCTCAGTGAAAGTTCTGTATTTGCAGTCCCTTTTATGAAGTGTTTAGTTGATCTTTTTATAGGAAGGTGTTACAAGTGAAATGTGATGATTCTCAATCTCTAGACTTAGGGGCCTCGAAGTTTCTTCAAGTGCGGCATCTTTAAGAGATTTCTGTAAAGGTTTTATGTGAAAAAGCCCTTTTATATATAGCAGGTATGAATCTGCCACTTTCAACCATCTTATGCAGACTGCTTGGTAATCCTTAGACTGCACTAGAGCAGTGGGTTCTGAACTGTAGTCTGAAGACTCCTATCTTTTGCTGTAGGCTTGTCTTTCTTTAGACAAGGTTTGCAAAAGGTACCGTATCTGTTAGTAAGATATTTTTTCAGTTGTGCTGTTCTGAAATACAGTGGCAGAGTGGTCTGTCATTGCTTTTCAGTCTTCCCAGTTATTCCCCATTATTTAGGCCTAAGGCTTCCGTGCATATATGGAGCAAATACAGTGATTGCACTGAAAGTCTTTTTCTCAGTCTTTAGTCATGTGAACAGCACTCATTGTAGACTATCATTAAAGATCTTACTGTATGATCCACAGATGTAAAAAGTGAGCCTTAAAAGCTAGAGGGAAGCAACAATTCCAAATTGCAGCTAGATTTTAAGATTTCACAAGTCACTTTATAGATGTAACTTTTCAACTCTTTTTTTTTTTTTTTTAACAACCAAGGTTGTTAGCATCAATTCTCTGAGAACCCATTCAATAGTTGTACAAGAAAGGAACAGTGTGGTGTTGGGTATGCAATAAGAGGATGTAGAATCTATATTTTGTCAACTAGTTGCCGATCTGGCTTGGGAATTAAAGTTGTGATTTTGTTACTTAAGAACTCATTGTGCTGCTGCCTGAGTGAACTAACTGTGGCAATAACTTGAGACACTCTTGCAAGTATGAAGTTTCTTTTCAACAGCATCCCTACTCTTAGATCTGTCTAGACCAAAAATGGTCATAACCAGACTGACCCTTCTGTCCAGGCACTAATTGTTGATCGCCTTACCAGAGAGTAGAGGTATGCACAATAAACACTGTATCAGGAAAAGTATTGGCCTTGTGAGAATCTATGTTTGTGTGAAAAACATGGATTATTAAACTATTCCAGTCTTCTACTGAGATCAATATTAACTGTAAGCCTCTCAAAAAAAAAAAAAAAAAAAAAAAAATGCTGTGGAGGAACTCTTTCTCTTTTGGACAAACAGATTTTCCATACTGGTATAACCTGTGAATGTTCAGTAGCAAATTGTGGTTAGAAGGTTTTGGGAATGTGACAATGGCTTCAGCTTATAAAACAAATTTTTGTGCAGACTTATGACTTGGGTAACTGGACTTACTGTACTGTCCTTATGTAATAGGAACCCGGAATGAGTTCAGACAGAGTACCTGATTTGGGGGGGGTTGGGTGGGTGGGGGGAGGACTTGTGCTTTGGTGTTGTTTTGTTGGTTTTTTTGTGGTTTGTTTGGGGTTTTTTTGTCATGGTCACCAGACTTGCTGTTCTGCATTCATAAGATTAGCATAAATATATTATTAGGGGAGGAATTTGTGCTTGTGGCAGAACCTAAATCAGCATCTTGTTTGGAGCTGCTGTAGACCATTCATTTATGTCCATTTTTCTTCTAAGGGGTTAAATAAATTAAATTGGGGGAGTAGGGAGTTGGAACCAGCTGTCTGTTGCACTTCCGTAGCAAGCTCTAACACTTAGAAAATCTTTAGGCAAGATGTAATGTAGTGCTCCTAACAGATAGTGAATTCTTTTAAAACTTTGCCTGTCTTGTCTGTCTTTTGCTTCCTTACTTTCTATCCATCTTTGTCACCCCTCCCCTTCCCCACCCCACTCCATATCTCCCTTCTGGTAAAAAAGACAGCTGCTGCTTCTTGAGACCATCTCATTTGTTATAGCACTTTCAGTAATCTGCAGAATTAAAGATTCTGGAAAGCATGAAAATCACAAAACAGTTGTATGTCTTATGGCTATTAGGGAATCCTTTGGAAGTTACTTTTCATTGTTACCTGTGAAGCATCTGTTCACTTCCAGTTAGTAGATTCTACACACCATCTTGCAATACCGTACCTTTTCTCTCTCTTTTCAGGGACCTACTTCCATCTGCCTGTGCAAATTCCTTTCTGGACATCAGGGCAATAGAAATAGTCTAATATTACCTCAAGAAAAAAAGGGGTTTACTATGACTGAAAAAAAAAAAAAAAAAAGGAGTTTGAAAACCCATTCTGCATTTGGACTTATAGGTAAAGGTGCCTATTTTTATGTGCAGAATGATCCTGTGCTGCAGTGGGGATACTGGTTATTTATGAGGGGCAAATTGCCTGCTTTGCCTGTGGAGACTTCACTGAGGCATGCTTCATGGTGGCTTGAAACAACTCTCAGTGAAAGGTTCTTCCCTTTGGGTTACTTGCCCTGTAAAGATTCTTGGAAAAGTTCTCTCTTGGGTTGTTGTTTCCTTTCTGAGGAAGAAGATGTAAATTTTTCAGGAATAAACCAGTTATTCATGTTTCCAGACAAAGCCTCAAAAAAAAGGAAGCTATCCTAGATCTGTTACTTTCTCAGAAACTCTTAGTTCCTGTGTTAGATGTTCTTCTTGCAGTTGCTAGGTGTTGTTACAATGTACCTGATAAGGTTTCTTGCCCTGGCAGGTTATATTTGATCATAAGCTCTTGTAGTAAGGATGTGGTGGAAGTCATGCTTGTCACTTGACGTATAGGATTGTTGTTTGGTGATCTGGGAAATTTTTGTTTGTATTGATCAGGCCAATAGCTGGAAGTGAAATTCTGAATATGGCTGATATCTGATTTTTGGGGAAAACAAAACAAAACCACAAAAAAACCCCCAACCAACCAAGCAATCAAAAAAACCCACAAAACAAAAAAAAGGACCAACCAAAACAAAAACAAACAAAAAAAACCCCACACCACAAAAAAGCCACACACGTGCTTCCCTGGGGAATCTATTCAAAGATTAAGGTAGTAGGAATGAACATGTTGGACAAATTCAGTCTACAGATCCAAGGAAGGTAGCTACTTGAAAATCGAGGCAGAAATTGTGACTTTTTTAAAAACCAAACAAACACCCTGAAGAAAAGTGCTGTCCATAAACACAGAGGCAGTTCAGAAATACTGCATCAGTTTCAAATTGCAGCTGAACTGCTGCAATTTGAAAATAAAACCAAGTGCCACTGTAGAGAAGTCATTGCAGAGAAAAGATTGACACATGAGGAAATTAAAAAAAAAAAATAAAAAAAATTCCTCAGAGTTTAGAGATCGTGGCAGGTCAGATGTGAGTCAGAAATTCAGAGGGATGAAAAAAATTCTGAAAGAGTACACAGCTGTGTGCTCAACTGATAGTGAAAAGTTCTTAAAATATAGTAAGAGCGGGAAGTCAATGAGACCATTGGCTATTGAAGGTGTAAAAGGAATGCTTGGGAATGATAAATGCCATGGTGAGGAAAGTCAGAAGATTCTTGGAATTTTAGTAGCTTTGTCTGCTCTGCCTGCGTATAACTAAGCTTAGTCAAAATTGCTGGGCCTCAGTGTTAGTCATGTGCTTCTGATCAGATGCTTCTGCAGCTTTTTTATTTGCTTTATTGAAGCTGTGTAAAGCAAGTAACAGTGGAGGTTTCTATTGCGAGGCGATACAAATGGAATTTGGTCAAAACCACGTATTTGTTCCCCTATTAGTGTAAAAACCAGATGAAGAATATCAATCAGATGAAATGTGCTGCTTTGGGAAGCAGGGGAAAGGGATGTGATGGCGTTGCTTTTCAGAGACTCATCTGCTTTAAACTGGATTCACTAATTCTGTCCTACTTCCTGTGGGAGACACCGAGTTTAAAAGAAGGAACCTTAACTTCAGAATACTTAAAAACTGTGTTGCAAACCCCGAGGAATTTCTAGTCTTTGCAATACAGTAGCTATATATCTAGAGCTGTTCTTAGTTTTTAAGCAGTAGGACATACAGATGTCCCATTACTTAAAACCTCGTTTAGATCCTGGCTGCCTCAGTCATTTGCCTTGAGGAACTAAATTTTTCTTCCCTTGGTCTTAAAAATGTAGGCTACTTTGAATCCCACTAAAAAAATTCATTAACTATGCTGGGTGTGGAGTTGTTTGACAGAGATTGTTGTATTAGCCAAGTGCTATATAGGAAACATCTTTCTTTTTGCAGTCCTTGCATTTGACTACCTTATGTTTGTAGTAACTTTTGTAATATATGGTTGAATTGTTATAGTGCAATGTTCACTGTTGAAACAGACTGCTTTTGCTACAGACTTCTTTGCTGCTATCTTAGGTGCTAGTTCTATTTGTTCAGGGAAGCGCTAAAATCTAAGCGGGCTTTTTGAGTATTAGTGATGATATGTTTTTTTATCACTGCAGCTAAACCATTTAACAACTAGTTAAACAACTTTCATTGTTTCTTTAGGGTACTTGAAAGGAGAGGGTCAGCAAACATAATTCAGTTGTTAATAGATGGCAAACTACCAACCTATTCAGGTCTCTAAAACAGATGTTATTTTTTGACACTTTTACAGTAGTTTAGGAACAATGCGACTATATTGCGTTGTAGCACTTGACACCAGAATAAAAGCAAAGCACTTTAGGAATTTCTAAGACTGGAAAGGAACAGTTCATAAAAGCTTGTCGTTGCTTGATCAAGATGATGGCTTTATATCAGATCCAAATTCGCTAATATAGCAGAATTTGAAATTATTGCGTTAGACTTGCAAGGAAGAAGGAGTAACTGGGATGTCTGTGTCGTCAGGCAGTCGTGCTACTTAGACTTGTGAAAAAAAGCTTAATTGCATTTGGATGCTTGGTTCTGGTTGAGGCTAGATTATTTCCTTAGCTGATGCAGGAAGTTGTCTATTTACCAAAAGGAACCTGTATACTTTAGGATGGATAAACCTGTTTGTAAGATTCAAGTCACAGAACTTTTACCAATGTCTTCTGATAAAGTCGAGATTGTTATTTTGTGATCTTTTAACAGGTGGTGTTTCACAAAATGTCTCCCAATGAGACGCTGTTCTTGGAAAGTACTAACAAGATCTACAAAGATGATATTTCCAACAGTTCTTTTGTGAATTTCCAAATATGGGATTTTCCTGGACAGATGGACTTTTTTGATCCAACATTTGATTATGAGATGATCTTCAGAGGAACGGGTGCTCTAATATATGTTATTGATGCCCAGGTAAATACAAATCACTTAGAATCACAGGGAACTTTTCTTCTTCCTTTGTGTGCAAGAGGTGTGATTGAGAAGCTAATAATTTATATTTTTAGATAAGTTTATAAAACACCTGTTATGTATGAAAGGATGCATTGGCAATCTAACTTCTGATGTGTGATTTTTGGTTTTGCGAAGTGACTGGAACATAAGCTCCTGGGAGACAGTGGAAAGGGGCAAGTACTCTTTTCTACACCAACAGTGAGAACTCACTGTGCTAAATGGTCTGAATTACACCTTCCCTCTGCTGTTGGCTGCTAAGGAGTTCATTTAATAACAGCACATTTCTGACCTCAGTTTCAAGTACTGGTATCTGATAGCTCCTAATGAGTTTAGGAATTGCACTGTGGGAGATTACTTGGTTATTAAGACTGTCTTTGAGATCACCGCTGCCTTTTCCTGGAGTTAAAGCATAGCTTGCCTTTTGCTCTGAAGACTAGCTGTATGTAGCTGAGCCTTGTATATCTAATGCAACTTATTTTACACAACAGAATCTAAGCTACTTGGATTTCTGACACTCCAAGGTATTCCCTTCTCCCATACTACAGTTTAGTAACAGAAGTGAAATTTTTCCACTGAAATATTTTGTCCTTGTGCAGAATGGAATAATTATTGGGAGATAAAGCCTTGTCATTCATTCCTGCCAAAACCGATTTACAGGATGACTACATGGAAGCTTTAACGCGACTCCACATTACAGTTTCAAAAGCCTATAAGGTCAACCCAGAAATGAACTTTGAAGTTTTTATTCATAAAGTTGATGGCTTATCGGATGACCATAAAATAGAAACTCAGAGGGATATTCATCAGAGGGCTAATGATGACCTTACGGATGCTGGGCTTGAAAAACTTCACCTTAGGTGAGTTAAAGATTCTGGCATGTGTGATGTTACTGTTCCTGATACGCATGCAAACTAATGGCTTTTAGATGTAATAGTGGATGGACCAGAGCGAGGCCTTGTTAGTTTCTTAATATGGCACAAACTCTGATTATAAAATATACCTCAGTTGTTAGACTGACTGAAATAAGGCAGGGTATTGTATTGGATTCTAGTCAACAGATTTATTCATAAACTTACTGATAAGTCAAGGTCCTTTTGTGCAAATTTCATGCAGCATAACAGGCCAAATTTGTACAGGTAGCCTGGAGGGGCAGGGGAAAGAGAGTGGAAGCTGCCCACCTTCTTGTCCTGGCTAGCACTGACTTTTCAGTGTGATTGGTTTTAAAAGCTTGGTCTCATTCCTGATATTTGGCACACTTTGAAGGTGTCTTCTACTGACGCTTTTAAAATGTGCTGTCTTTTCTCTGGTTTTACTGCTGTTTTAATTCTTACGGAGCTTTTAAGTATTGCCAGTATCTCTTGCTGTTAGTGTGAAGAAAGTGGAAGGCCTGGAAGGAGACTTGAAGGCATCTAGTCAAGTGTCAACACTTTTATGATAAGCATTCTGTAGGCTAAATGTGTTATGAAAGCATGCTCAATGCTCCTCTGTGGCTCTTGCTCCTATCTTGCAGGGATGGGGGAGGTCTGTTTCACTTCAGTCACTCAGGAATTAGGTTCTTGGTGCGGTGGTGAGGTACATTTGTGATAAAGGCATTCCAGCTAACTCATCAGGCCTGAATGTTAGAAAGCATAGCTTCAACATTTCTATTACAATACTCTTGAATCTTTGTTCTTTTTTTCTACCTTTTCCCTCCCTCCTTGTCTCAGCTTTTATTTGACCAGTATCTATGACCATTCAATATTTGAAGCCTTCAGTAAAGTGGTACAGAAGCTCATTCCCCAACTGCCAACGCTGGAAAATCTGCTAAATATCTTTATATCAGTAAGTGTTAATTTAACAGAACTTAAAGTGAAATACACAGAATGGTAAACCAAGTTCTTCTGCTAAGGAATGCTGGCTAGATGTGCCCTTGGGAGATTCAAATGGCACTCATTTTGGTGTACTCTGCTGTCCTGGTTGTCTGCATTAGAAGCCCTTTACCACTGCTGAATTGTACTGGTGGGTGCTTTGTGTGGGTTTCTCTAAATACTGACATAACACAGTTTGGCTGGCTTTAACTATTGACACAGAAGTTTTCTGTAAGCCCGACGTACTGATTATTCTTAGTAGTTTAATGCAGCTGTACTGACAAGAGACTTTTTTTCGTAGCATGAACTTGGCCTTGAGCTAAACTGTCTATTTCGTGTGTCCTGTGAGACTTTTGCCCTGCTTCTGTAGTTTTTGCGTTTCTTACAGAACTTGTGACAGAGAAATTTGATGCTGTATGCTTTACATCAAATAAAATAGCACCCTAGAGGCAAGGCTGGAGTAGCCTGTCTCATTTAAGTTCTGTCTGTGGGGCTGTTGAAGGTGTGGGGACAACATGGGGAAAAAACCCAAACAAACAAACAGTTGTGATTGAGAGTAGCTGTATGTGTCAGATGTGTTGCCCTGTTCTGCTTATGTTTGTTTCTTGTGTTGGTGGAGGACTACCTGTAATAACCTACTCCAGTGAATAAAGAGCCCAACCCTGCCTAGTGCCATGAGGACATAGAATGTGGCCCTCATGCCAAAGGATCATCTGGATGTCCCAAGACACTCCCTTGGGTATTCAGACTAGCTATGAAGAAGCAATAAAGAATGCTTCTGGTACATGAATAGAAATTAAGCTTTGCCGAAAATCCCCAGTGTACATGTGGTAACCTGCGTAACAGCAGAAGGCTTCTGAACTTAGTATGAGCACATACACTTTGCCAAAGTACTCGGTTACAAATGGTATGGAACAATTGGCTTGGTGCTTTTCCATGCCTGTAACTGCTATTGTGCTATTCATGAAGTCATAAGTTTAGAAGCTCATTTTATTTGTTCTGCATATTAAACTACATGGCAACTGCCTCACACAGAAACTGAACTGCCAAGATACTATAAGCATAAATTTTAAGTGGTGGGATACTATTATGAAGTAACTCATCTTTGAGCCTGGTCCATCAGGTAGATGTGAATATGAGGCTCTTCTGGATTCAGCAGAACCGCTCAAGAGGAAAACTGCTGAATTTGGTTTCTGGAAGCATAGTGAAATGTAGCCTTAATTATGATCTGGCAAATAAAATACTAAAAAGCATTCTAAACATTTCCCCAACTTTAATTTTGTCAACTAGAAGGTGATGTTGATATGTACTGTAGCAACAAGGATATTGTATTTTTTAACTATATGCTTTAAATCTTGGTTCTGTCTTAAGCCTCTACACTGGTTGTGTTTAAACCACTTCCTGCTATTAAGAATGTGAAAGTGTATGAATTCTACCTGCAATTTTAAAAATGCAGTTATTTTAAGAACTCATCCAAATTCTTTCTCTTTCTGAAGAATTCAGGTATTGAAAAAGCTTTTCTCTTCGATGTAGTCAGCAAAATCTACATTGCAACAGACAGTTCCCCTGTGGACATGCAGTCATATGAGTTGTGCTGTGACATGATTGATGTAGTGATAGATGTTTCCTGTATATATGGGTAAGTGATGGATACTGTTAGGATGAAAATACTTGAAAGTTCTAGCATAGGTTGCGACCTATGCAAGTGGTGCTGACTTTGTCATCCAGCAAGATGTTACTGATTGATCTGTAAAGCACATTGGTTCTGTAAGTAACTGAAATAAAGCCAGATGGTTTGGCAGCTGGATTGAGCATTTGTACTCAGTTTATTTTCCTCCACTCAGGGCCTTAGACAGCCATCTGACATTTGTAGTAGTCAAGTGTTTCATGTAAAATGTGAATACTGATGTGTCTCATTCGTCATGGTGGGTGCAGTATGTTAATACCTGCAAATACCTGGGGTTGATAGTGTGCTACAGCTTGGAAGTATAACTTGCAGTCACATTGCTTTGGGACTTGCTGCTGTCTGAACAGAATAGCTTTTGTGAGACTAACTCAGATATTGCTGACTTTCTCTGAGGGATGCATGTAGTGCTTGTTTCTCACAATTTATGGCTGAATTATGCTTCACAATGAATTTCTGAAGTGGCCCCAGAGAAGTGGTAACTTATTTTAGAAATGTGGTTGTAGTGTGGAAAATACAGTGCTGCCAAGAAATACCATAACATTTAACGTTTTGCCTTCTGATGCATCAACCCAGGGTTGTGTAGTGGTTTGGCTTGTGTGTTTTCCAGGAGTGAGTGCTTAGAAGTAGCTTGCGATATATCTTTTGCTTCTACAGTGATTTTAACTAATGCTAATAAGTTGCAGATGGAAACCAGCATCCTAATCTTTCCTTGTAAATGGAACTTGCTTTAGTTTAAGACCAAAAATTGTCCTACTTCTTGTTGCACTTCCCCTACCCCAGCCTCGCTAAGGAAGCCTTTTTGTTAATCTACCAAAAGTAATTTTGGTGAGGTGTCACACCATTGGTGTTTATACATAAATGTCCTGCATGAGAATCTTCAATCACCTGATACCTTACTGTGGCACTGTAAACTCAGTGAGCAGTGACTCTTTGGGCTGAAGGTAAGCTATGCGATAACTAATGTACTATACTGACTTCATTAAGAGTGCTCAGCTGTAAACTGAAAACAGTATAAAGTAAACATCCACAGCTCTTAGTTTGATATCAAAAGATTGCATGCTGATAGCTCGCGTTTAAATTATCTAGTGAAGGCATCTACTCTGTTTAGGTCTAGCTTTCCTGAGAAACCTAAGGTGTCATGATGGTCATAATTAATCCAGATTAAGACCTGCATTACAAGTTCGTCAATTGCTCACTGATCAGTATGAGTAATAGTCTTCTAACTGTATTTAACAGGTATCTGTCTTGAAGTTACACATGTATGTCTACTAGATTATGTCTTATTTAACTTGTTCTTTCTTAGGTTAAAGGAGGATGGCACTGGAAGTGCTTATGATAAAGAGTCAATGGCAATTATCAAGCTCAATAACACAACAGTCCTGTACTTAAAGGAAGTAACAAAATTTCTGGCATTAGTTTGCATTCTTAGAGAAGAGAGTTTCGAGCGCAAAGGTAAGGACTTACAGCCCCCCCCCACCGCTGAACAGCTTTTATCTCATGTTTTTAACAAATATAAAATATCAGTATGACTTTAGAAGTCACCTTGATTTTTTTGATAACTAAATTTTTTTGTTATGATAACTAAATTTAATGTTTAATTTCTTCTGAGAAGAATTTTCTCCTTTCCTAGAGATAGGTATAAAGAGGTCTTGTTTTTATTCTTGTGAATCACCGCCTTAATCGTACTTCTCCTGCTGAAGTGACTCATGTAGCTAATGTGGCCTGGGTCACTATCATCTGCTATAGTGGAATTGGTAGAATGAAATAATACTTATGTTCTGTTTGGCAGCTGCTGTATTGTGAATAGCCATGTTCGCTATCGCATGTCATGCTGATGTAGTCTTTTTAATCCATGACTGAAGAAATTAGTAGTGGTAGGCTAGTACGGAATGTGGTAGGAACTTAGAACAATGTGTTGAATACATTGCAGATCTAATCAACAATATAGTTGCTTGGACCTGTAGAAGATGATGGTATGAATCGTCTTGCATATGTTATGGGGTAGAAATGACAGCACACGCCCTAATTTCAAAGTATTTGACGTAAATGGTACCAGTACTTTCCTTGGCATTTTAAAAAGAGAAAAAGCAGATGTGTTCTTTTTTAATAACTGTACTGTATTTGATCTCAAAAGTTTTTCTCATCACAGTTAGGATATATCATAATAACATAAAGTGCAAGCTAATAGTCAAGTGATGGTTGTGTTGTACTAATATGTTTTTGTGGGGTAAAGTCTTGTGTTGTCCCCTCACCTGCTGTTTAATTATGAATATACACCTTGCATTCCAAGTGAATACTTTTTTTTTTTCCTAAAAACTGAGACAGTCTAAATAAATACTGACATTGCTAAAACATTAAATCTTCTGAATCCAGATTCATACTAAAATAAGTAGCAAAATAGCTGTTGGTTAAATGAAACATTTTATATGGATTTTGAAGCTCTGTTGATTTATGTAAATGTGCCAAGCTGAGCACAATTTTTCTTCTCCTCTGCCCCTCCTTCTTGACAGGTCTGATAGACTACAATTTTCATTGCTTCCGCAAAGCCATTCATGAAGTCTTTGAAGTAGGTGTTGCCTCCCACAGAATCTGCAACCATCAGTCAAGCGCCTCAAATATGAAAACAGTGACTCACAATGGCACACCTAGGAATGCAGTCTAGAGGGAAACTGAAGTTGTTGGACAGACTTGTCAGCTTTTCACTCCAAAGTTTTGTGGAATGAGAGAAGAGTAGTCTGAAAGCCTGAAGTATGTTTCACAGGAGAAGAGTGGTGCTAACTGTGGAGCAGCAGCTTGTGACTCATGTTGGACAACTGAAACTACTGTAAAAATACTTTGAGGCCAGTGGAGTTAGAAATGGCAGTTTGAAATCAGCTTTATTGCAAGTGCAGTGTTTTATTCAGTTTGGAGTCCTATTTTAATAGTCCGTCTCTGACCGATTGCCTGGTCAAAACTTAAAAATGATAGAGTTGAGTTTTGTGTGAAACACTGAAGAGTCACTTGCTCCAATTTCCTTTTTCTTTCTTTTTTTTTTTTAATTAATCTGTAGAATATCCAATTTTGCTTAAGTTTACTCTTTTGTCATTTAAAAAAAAAACCCAGACAAACCAAAAAAGCCCCAAACAACAGAAAACAAACCAAAAGGTGGCATTATTATTAAGGCTGGTGAAACTCAGGCTTTTTGTTTGGTGAGGCTGCTCTCACAAATCATTCCATAAAGTAGTTCTTGCTCTTGATGTGCTCAGAGTATTCTCATGAATTCTGTACTACTCAAGGAGATGCAAGGTAGAGCTCTGTTCTATTGAGTCTGTTTGTTTGGAGAGCTGACCTGGAGCTTCATTTTGAGATCGTGATACTTTGCTTTCAGACCACACTTCTTGGTATGCACCCTTTGATGGAGGGCAAGTAATAAAACCATAAATAAACTACCTGTTTTCTTTTGCAAAAACACGGATGTCATAAATCTGTGTGATTAATCCTATTCACAAAACAACCGCATGGCTAACTAAACTGAAATGTCTGCCATCTGTTGGAATAAAGCAACCACTTTCAGCTATTCTCAAGCGAAGAACTGACAAAGTTACTGACTTTCAATGGTGGATCTCTTTTTCTACCCTCTGACTTGATAATCACAACTCCTAGGAAAATTTCTGAGGGTGTTATCCTTGCACAGCAACTAAATACCTGTGTGCCACAACCTACTAGTAATACTGGACATTGAAAGTGTGTTGATTTTGTACTGTGGCAAACATCTTGTTTGTCGCCATGCAATCTGAATAGAATAGTGTTTTTTCCAATTTTGTGAATGCTGGCTTTCATACTATGGGAAGTATATCTGAATTGTTTTAATCTAATTTATTAGTATTGTTGTTATTACTGCAGATGTCATACTGTACATCAGCCTTGCTAGGCAGTAAGCTCAGCTCCTAGCCCGTAAAGATCTTGCCTCTTTTTACCTATTCCTATGTGTGTAGAGATGTTGCGAAGCCACTGGACCAACTGACTATACAAGTGCCACTATAGAAGTTTCTGCAAGATCTGTAACTGTAAGCGATCTCTGCAGCTGATGTACTTATGTGGTCAGAAATAACCACGGGATTGCTTTTGTGCTTATATAATGGATTTTCACTGAACTATGTAAAAATGAATACAATGCATTAACATTAGGGTGTATGCACATACTGTGTAAATGTTTTTCCTTTGTTTTAAAGATGTTGTATGATAGTAAATACATAAAGGATCTGCTCCAAATGTTATCACAGTCAGGAGAATCCTTGCGAATTCAAGTGCTCTATTTCAGCTGTCTTTATAGCAGTTGTAGTCCTGAACCAAGGCCAAGCCCCTTTTTGGTAAAGGAACTGCAGGGTATTTTTAAGGAAGTGCTGCAGGCATGTATGAGGGGCTTTTGTAGCTTGCAAGCTCTATTACAGTGTTCTAGTACTCAAGGTGAGAGGAAAAGTAATTGGAAGGAAGAAATCATTCCCATTTGTGCAGTGAGTTTTCCATGTTCTAAGTACTTGTGCGTGTTTCTGTCCGTCTTCACTCTCTATGTGATTTTGTGCTAATAAAATGAAAAAAGCTCAAACTGTAATTCTGTTGTTTCTGTCGGGGGATGAGACACTTCAACAGAAGTCCATGAAGGCCTATAGGCTTAAGTGAATTTTAAAAAGCTGTGTTATATTCACAGTATTTTTTTAAAAAGTTAAATACCGACTTCCTGGGTGAGGCTTTAAAAACTTCAGACAACCTTAGCTTTCCTCTCACTTCAAAGCTGACTCCAAACTGAATACTCAGTTTTCAGAAGATGACTCTAAAGACGTAAATTATGAAGTGCCGCCTTCTCTGCTTTTGATTAATGGTGACCTTGGGCTACATTCTGAAATTCTAGCTTTGGATTGCATTTACTAAAGGTTAATGATAGCATCTCAAAACAGAATACTGATGATTTTCACTAATCTCTGCACAATATAATCTTTAAGTTAAATTTGTCTTGAGTAAGGAGCAAGCTATTTCTTTAGTTTACTGGAACTAGTCTTTATGTCCTTCCTTGCCTTAATTTAAGTCAGATGCTGCTATTCAAGTAAAGTGTTATTTTACCTGTTGCTGCTTTAGCAAGGCAATTTTTTGATTCTGCAGAAATCTTTATGCTGCTAGGGAGAGAGGAGGAAGGACAGGAATGATGCTTTATTTTTCTCCCCTTCTTGGGCTAACCTGCAGTGGGGAGAGAGCCTATTGGATATAATGTAAGGCATTATCACAGTCTTTTCAATAAAAGGACTTAAGTTTTCAAGGAGACCATCAACTACTGTTTCAACTTTTCTGCTTTTTTTTTTCCCCTCTCTGAACCTGTAGGGGTACAGATGCTCTGCAGTCTGTTTTGTGACCAACTGCGGATGTGTGCTCCTAAGGAGAAAGGTGTAGACAGAGGAGGGTGTGGGGGGAAAAGGGGATCAGCCTGGAGTGAGAAGGAATAAAAACTTTCTGTTGAAGACGAAGGCAGGCCCCTTGCATGCTCCCTCTCACTGCTCGGAGGTGTCCGGCACCAGAGGGTTGCTAATTAGCAGCTGGATTTCCAGCTGACGATCCTGATAGTTGTAGCCCAGGGAAGGCCAAGCCTGGGAAGAGGGAGCAGAGCGATAGACGAGGGTGTCTCTGCTGTCTTGAAGATTTAAATCTGGCTATCTTTCGTCTGGTAGGACGAGCGGCCTTCTCTCCCTGCCTCTCACACCTCCCCAAGTCACACGTGACTGAATCGCTCCGTGTCTAACGGGCAGCGGCTGTAAGTGTGGGGCTACAGGGGCTGGGGTCCGGATTTCCCGCAGCGCCATGAAGAGTCGTTGCGTCCGCGGACGCTGTCGGGAGTCCCCGAGCGGGGCCGGGGCCAAAGCGCCCGGGGGGTGGGGTCGGAGCGGCGTTTTGTCCCGCCGTGGCTGCCCCGGGCAGCAGGGCGCTCCCGCATGGTGCGAAGGCAACTGCCCCTCTGCTTCCGGCCCTTTCCCGCCCGCTTCCGTTGTTTCCGGTGCGGGCGGGCTTTGCGGCGGGCGGCGCGCGGGGGCTCCCCTGACGGGCGGCGGGGGCTGCTGACCCGAAGCGGGTACCGCTCCCGTGGCGCCGTCCGCCTGCCGACGCCCGGCTCATGGCGGGGCAGCGCGGGCCGAGCTGCCGAAGGGGGGAACGCTCTGTCCGGGCCTCGCAGCGCGGGACGCGCCGGGCGCTGCCGGTCGCTCTGGCTGGGACTCCCTGCCCTGTGCTCCTGCGGACCCTTCTCGCGTGCGGAGCGGCGGCCGTCTCGCCGCGGGCAGCGGCCGGCAGCAGGTGGAGCTCCTGCAGCGCGTATGTGAGGTCCTGAGAAACGTGTCCTGTTCCAAAGCTGCCTCCACCTTCCGCTGCAGCAGGTAGGTCCTACCTGGGACCAACACCCACCCTCTTGCTTGCTGCACAGCAGGACAAGTTCAGAGGTCTTTGTAGTTCTTCTGTGAAGAGTCAGTTAGTCTTTAGAACCCAGCGGGTGAGGAAAGCTGTCTTTTTTAAACTTTCCTGTTCTGTCCGATAGTGTTGCTGTATTCCAAGGAAAGCCTTTTTTGTTTTGGTTTGTTTGGTTTTGGGTTTGGTGTTTGTTTGGGTTTTTTTGTTTGTTTGTTTTTGTTTTGTTTTGTTTTATTGGTTTTGGTTTGTTTGCTTTACGTTTCTGCAGACTCCTGCTGCTGTCACTATGGCCATCATCTCCCTTTCCTTTTCCCACTTTTGCTTTCCCATCATTGGTTTCTACCTTGAGAGTTGGAAATGGATAGCAGGAAAGAAATACCCTTTAAAATGGAGTCCTGGAGGTGCCTTTTCTGAATGCTGGAGTGTTTTTTGAGTCAGCTTATATTTGGTGAAATGTTTTTAAATTGTTTGCATAAGTAAGATTTTGTCCTTCCACCACATTCAAGTGCAAATCATGTTAGGATTTTTTTCTTTACATTATAAATGCAAGGGTTTTTTTGTGTGTAGAGCTGTTAGTATCTTTCCTTATTTTCAGTGTGATTGTTCACCTCATTTTCGCAACTTGATGGTACCCTTTTTAATGTCCTCCTTAGTTCTCACCACGTATGACCATCGAAGAGGAGGTACAGAGATGACAGAGCCAAGCTATTCTTGATAGTAGCTGATGGTGTGGTGACAGAGAGTGACATCAAGCTGCAGCGTGGGCAGTTTACATTGGATACTAAGGAAAAAAGTCTTTGCTGAGAAGGTGGTGCAGTATGTGGAACAGGTTACCCAGAGTGTTACAGGTTTCCATCCATGGAAAAGCTAGGGCTGACCTAATCTGGTTTTGGTGATAGCTTTGGGAGCATGGTTGGACATGATGATGTTTAGGGGCTCCTTACATCCAATAAATGCGATGCTGCAAAGTATTTCTGCTAGCTGAAGAGTATAAGCAACAGAAGAAACATTTTCTAATTTGCAGTATATCTGTGGTTCAAAATACAATCTCGCTAAAGAGAGATCGGTGGTAGGACCACCAGGAATAGATGTAGTGTGCAACGTATTTGCAAATATGGATAAAAACGTTTTGTTCTTTCTGTAAGTGGTTTGCTATTCCCCAAGGGAATGTGAGGTAAATAGGCAAATGCTTTATTAGGAATAAAGCTTCATATTGATGTAAACATTCCACAGGACCAAGCGGCAAAGGCAAAATAAAGCGTATATAACATCTTTAAGTGAAAGGCAAAATAAATATATTTCTGTTTTAACTAACTGTGTTGTTTTAAAGAATAGATTGCCTAAGTTTACTGGGAACCAAGCAAATCTTCCCACGTTTTCTTAATTTATGGCTGTACTAGCTGCATTCATGTCTTGATTTAAGAATTACTTGTCATTCTTCACTGCTCCTGAGCTTCAAAGCTGTATGTTGCTGCACAGTTTGGTCTTAATGTGTGAACAGGTATCCCTTAAGCATCAGTAGGAGAGAAATACCAGCTTATTTTCTGGGTGTGTTGTGCAATCCATGTAAAGATGTGCTAGTGGGTGTTTGTGTATCTCTGGGTGCACAGCTTTGTTAATGGCACCAGTATAAGAACATCGACCTTGTAAAATTAGGATGGAGAATCGCATCAAAGAGAAGATTGCATAGTCTTGGTGTGGTTGTATTTAAATTTGGTCTAGCTCTGGACAGGAGTTCTTCCCAGTTTTAGTAAGGAAGTAGATTGTTTTTTGAGTATGAGCGAGTTTGTTTTAAATACAAGTTTTTTTTTTTTGCTTTTTTTTTTTTTTTCTTTTCTTTTCTTTTTTTGTGGTTCTAAATAGAAGTCTTAAGTTTCTACATAGCAATTTGAATGTTTTCCTCCTTTGTAGTCTGCTCTGATATTTGTTTTGAAAGCTATAATTTTTCTGGGCATAAGCAATTACTGTTTTGTTTCTGTGATTTCACCATCCAGATGGTTGTGTTTGTGGTGAAATACTAGTTAAATTTATAACAATATAATATATTCAGCATGAAAAGAAATGTCACTGAAACAGCAAATAACTTAACATGTGCTTTTTAAAAATTCAGGTTTCATTATTTCACAGAGGGATAGATCAATATTCTATCATTTAATGGTTGAGTTTAAAAACCTGCTGTGAAGTGAAGCAATATATCTTATATCGGACATAAGCTATTCTGATGTTAATTCCCTGGTTTTGTGTCACTTAGGGGCAAATAAGCCTTCCAGCTCCAGTCATGACTCATTATGTCATTATGTTAGACACTTATTGTACCTCCACAGCTATGCAGTTCATATACAACATAAAACTGTGACAGCATTTTTAGCTACTTTGTTACACTACTAATTTCCTGGTTTCTTAAAATATCCCTTAGAGTTGTGTGGCATAGTTTGAGTCTGTAACATTGATTGGGTCCTGCCTGGAAACAGTTTTTCTGATCTTTTAGAAATGTACATAAAGGTATTACTGTTTTATTTTTCATTGTTGCAGTGACAATGTTGATCCCAGAAAGAAAATGTGAGCTGTATGAAAGAAACACCAAACACCCACAACCAAAACCCTAAATATTTAGTGATAATATGATTTGCAAAGCACATCCTTCACTTTAATCAACAAATATCCACAACACTTCAGTCCTTTGCATGGTGTGAATATTGACTGTTTGCTGGGCTAAGATGCACCATTTAGAAAACATTTTCCTCTGGTTATTCTTGGATGCGTACCATCATTAGCTGTTCATAGATGGAAGTGTTAGGGGAGGACTTTGATGTGTCATGAGAGCATTCCAAACTGTCTTCTTGGATTGGGATTATTTCTGCAGTTATTGAATTACTTGTGCAGCCTTTTTTAGTTTATTTTCACTTGTCTTCATGTTAGTTGAGCACATTTGAGGATTTTAACCTGCTTGTGCTCCCCATTCCCTCTATTTAATTTCTATATAATGGAGAAGAAAACAGATGAGGAGGAATAGAGTCTGGATGCATATTTTATCTGGTGTATCTTCAGACTTGAACTGCACAGAAGGTATTGAGCATTAATAGTTAGCATTAATAAATTGGTCCAAGCTAAACCCGGCCAAATATGTAAAGGCTTTTGTAATTTGTTACAGCGAAAATGGGTTCAGGGCTGATGAAACCTCCTAAAGAGTGGTTGACTGTTTTCTCTTTTAGTGATGGTGAAGATATGATAGTCGGTGTCATGTTCTTTGGATTACTGAGGCTGCAGTCAGTGAGTGCTAATGGGTATTTAACTGTTGCAAAATGAGACTTGCTAATTAGGTTTTAGTGTACAACTGATCTGGCTTTGGTAGCAGGGTTGCAGACCATGTCTGATAGCCTCATGTACTTTATGGAGAACAAAAGACTGTTCTGACTGCCCTCTTACTTTCTGTCCTTTAGCTGTGTGTTATCATAGAAGATTATAATTTCTCTTCCTGCTTTTTTTTTAATCTTAGATAATGTTACTTTTAGCAGCAATTGGCTTGGTAATTCAGAACCAATAACCAAACAAGAGAACCCCTAAAATAGTCCTGTTTAAGATGAAAAAAAAAAAAATTTTTTTAATAATAATGGGCAATATCTACCTTTCTCTTGTCATCCAAGTACAATATATACCTTTTATAAGACTGTCTGCTGAAGGCATGGCTCTGTAGCAGCCTTTCATTAGCTGATACATCAAAAACCTACCTTTTATGGTTCCCGAGAGAGTTTAACTTCTTCCCATTAAAAATGAATAATAAAATTTAAAGCTTTCTTCATAATGGGGTTAGGAGGAGGTGTTTTGCTTTTTATAGCTATAGCAGTGATCGAAAAGCCAGTTGAAACCATTGCAAAACTAGGCAAGAGGTCATCATTAGAAGTCCAGTGTAAAGAAATTTTAAAATAGTACATTTGGATTTAACATAAAGATTATTTCTTGCTGGTGTCGGTAAGTGGGCCATCTGCACTTCTTCTTGGTTATGGATCAAAGTGAAATGTAAAATGTCTCAGGCTTATCCACAAATCTAGGGGATGAGATACTTCAGCGTAAACAGTCTTCTGTAAACTTTTTCCTGTATTGGTATACAGTAGAATTAAATGGTCCTCCATACCCCATGCACTCCCTCAATTCCAGTGACAACTCAAGACTTTTACTCTGCATTGTGGAAATGTCAAGAGATGTGAGAATTTTGTAGGCATTTGTCCTTGCACAATGAAAAATGTGACAGGTACCCATAATATGCTTAAGAGCCTGTCTGCTGTGGTCCCAGTAGACTTGCTAGGTTAAGAAAATTTAGATCTCTGGTAGGGTAGAAAACTTTCTTTCTGCGAAAGGAAGCCAGTCCAGAGAGGAAAAAAAGCATTGTTGATTAATTTGTTCCAGCCCACAAAAAAACCCAAAATCTGTAGAAATACTTTTTTCCTGTACTTTCTTCAAATGGTAATTTGGTGGTTCTGCACATTTTTCTTCATCTATAACATCCATTCTGAAACATCTACACTAACAGAACTGCATTAAGTTTTTCCACCACCAGGAACTGATCTGAGTAAACATTAATAATTATCCAGAATCCTTTTCCATGGGGCTGGAATCCAAAATGTGTCCAGTTCTATGATGTACCAAGAAATAGATACTTACAAACATGGTCCACTTGGAACTCCCACTTCTGTGGCTTACTGTGAAGGTTTATAACTTACCGGTTTATGCACTGCTGTGGGCATTATGGCCAGGAATGGTGGTTCATGGTACTGTAGCCAGGAAGCTCACTGCTAGTTTGCCTGCCTTTTTGTGTAGTGTTTTGTCTGTGCTAGAGACAGTTACTACAGGAGAAGGAAATTGCGAGTGCAGTAATGTAGTTAAGAACGTAGACAGAACTGACATCTTTATCCCTCATTATGGATCTGTGTTTTTATGCCATATAAGTGAAAAACATTTTGCTTTTATAAAAATACACATTTTCTGTATATGTTGTTATGCTAAAAGGAGAAGACTGTCACTTTTGGGATTCAGGGTTATTGGTTAAGTGAGTTATGTTGAAACAGCAAGTAAAAATAAACTCCCTGATGGGTAACAATAATGTTGATCCTTTCTAGTTATATTCATATGTTTGGCCCGGTTTTTTTCTGGTTTACAGTGAGTGAATTGGTCATTCAGTGTTCCCTTGTGATCTAAAGGTAGTTTATTTTTCTTGCCCTCTAGGTGGCTGTCTTGTTCTCTTTTAAAGAACCTGTTTACACAAACGGTCTAGTAGAGCTGTAAGGGAGAAAGTTTATTTAAATAGTCAGAGTTTTTATATGTTTGAATATTTGCAATGTACTTCATCATTTATAAGCAAAAATGTTGATGTGTGACTATATCATTGAAGACCTGCTGTGAACAACTGTGAGCTGATACATCTGCTGATACATCTGCTACTGGGCAGGAGAAGAATAGGTACTGACTTGTTTCAGAGAGATGGAATTATTTATTAATACATTTGTCATTATATCAAAAAACTGCCAGTTTACCGTGGGAAGAAAATTCTCTAGTGGTTGTAATGGGCACAGTTGTAGAAATATCTTCTTAATCTACTTAATTCTATAGGAATTTTGCTTAGTTCTTTTATCTTAAAACTTCTTTTAAGTCTTTTGACTACACCCACAAATGCATGGTGAGTATAATTAAGATACCGAGGGAAAGTTCTTGCAGGACTTCTACTGCATTAGAGCACAGGTCATACAAGGAGTTTGACTGAGTGAGCGGGTTTCTGTTTTGTGGGTTGTTGGTGATTGTGGTTTGTTTTTTTGTTGGTTTTTTTTGGTTGGTTGTGGGTTTTGTGTGTGTGTGTTGTTTTGTTTTGCTTGTTTGTTTGGTTAGTTAGGGTTTTTTGTTCCCCCATGAAGAGACTTCTGGCTTCATCTTGCAGATTTCTATTTAGATGAACTAAGTATCAGAAGACATTTTTGTAGACTATTGTGAATTAATTTTTAAGAAAAATAAACATTTAATCCACTTTACGTGAAAGAAAGACAGCAGTGAAAAAATCTGTTCATTTTATAAGTGTTGTTTCTAAAATGAAAGAAAACAAAACCAAATTACCCCCAGAAAACCAAACCACCAGAAGAAACTCCTGAAACCCCCCAAATTAAACACTGATCATATGTCCGTTTTGGCTTGTTTAATTGTTTTTAAACTATAGGAAGTACTTTCTGGACACAAATGAACGCTCATGAATGACTCTGCGTGGGAAGTCAGCATTTGGTTTATATGCATTTAGAGGAGGACGGTATGTATAGTTGACTGTCATGCCATACTCATTGATTTGTTGGATAATTGTAATTTATGTAATAATTTATGTGATTTGTTAGAATTGTGATTTGTTTTTTCCAATATGCATTTTGAAGTATGTGCTAGGGTGCTCTTTTCATTACATGTGTAGCTTATGGCCAAGATTCTAAATAGTGACTCCCGAATCTAATTTTGTGGGACATGTAGGATGACTGAGCTTACGCTTTCATATTCCAATGCATTTTTTGATTATACAAGTCATTAGTTATAAGTTGAATATTTAACCATGTTTTGGGCTTTATAGCTTCTTGTAAATCATACAATAATTGCCAAACAACAATTTAATAAAACCAAATCTTCAGGAATCACCCACACACTCAGCGGTGTGGAGTGAAAGCTTCTTGAGGTTTTCAGTTCATTGTTGGTAATAAAGCTATACAATTTTTGTTTCTTGAAGTTCTTCATTTATTTTGTTGGATACAGCTGTTTAACACATGAAGCAGCGAGTCCAATATTTGCTATTCATTTAGAATTTATCTTTATTCACAAGTAAATCAAGCTAGAACATGACCGTGGTACTTGCTGTGTTTAAGTACTGAGGGGCAAACGGATCTGTTCTGTGGTTTTCTGAATTGCAGTGAAGGCGTTTAGTTTTTACAGTGTTTCCTTTGTTTCTGCATGTCTTTACATCTATATTTTTTTCCTACTTCTGAACTGCTGAAAATTGAGTTTTCTCAGTAAGTGGCACACTGAACAAGCAGTGCCCTTCTTTTGACTGCAGCATCGATCTTAGGGTGTTTAGAAACAACTGTCTAGTTAATTGCTTTTAAAGACAATTGTTAAGGGATGATAACGTATGATTTAGCATTGATTAAAATAATTGCTTTCTGGAAGAGACTGTCTTGACTAATAAGTTAATGCTTCTAAACAGGAGATGTTAAGCATCCTTCTGCTGTCACGAAGAAAGATGCCAGTTTCCTTAAGTGACAATTACCACAGTCTGACAGTAACTTTGGTTAGGTGGAGACTAGCTTAATCTGTCTCTCCTGTACACAACAGGTCATAATATGATAGAGAAGCATTTATGCCTACTCCGTGATTAAGGTTGAATCATGTTTGAAAGTGATGATGCAAAGCACTCTGTGATCTTATCAGTCATTCATAATAACTTCTATGTCATGCAGACTTTTTATGAAAAAGAGCAAAGTAATTGGTATCCGTCACATGCGATTGTGTTAAGATCACAATTTCCATGACAGCACTGTGCTTTAATAGAGTCTGTCAACTTAGCTTAGCCTGTAATGGCTTGCAGCACATCAGACTTAAAGAATACATGAATCTATTAGTGAATAAGTTAACTGTAATTTTACGTGAAATTGTACCACAGAACTCTTAGGGACAAAAAATTAGATATAGAGAAAATCCAGTGCCATTAGGTCACATGGCTTCTCAAGTAGCAGGATGAGGATAAAATACATTTCCAACCAAGTAGATGCCTTTGTAACATTCTTTAAAAGCTTCAAAACTTGCATTTGTTTTGATTTTCAGAAATGCATGGTCATTTGAACTATTTGTTATAAAAATATCTGCCTTGTGGGTCTTTGCAGTCAGTTGATCAGTTTGGTTTTCAGGTTATTCTAATCCCATACAGAGCTTACATCATAAAATGGGAACTGGTTACTGCAATTTCATTCATGTTCCCATTTTTTACTCACTGGATTTCTTTTTAGTATCTGATACTGTAATAATAAGGGATGATACTTATAAGTACATAGCTCTGTAAATGACTGTTTGTAGCTTCTCTCTGATTAGTTTTAAACGTATAGTGTTCTTCAGAAGAGAGCATAGTCATTCTATTGATTTTCTATCTGAAATCACACTTTTCTCTGTATCTTTTGGGGATTCAGCTGAGCATAACTGTATGTGCATATTCTAAATCTTTCATTTGTTACTGTCATGCTTCCTCTATAGAAAAGCAATGATCAAGTTTGCTAGCACTCAAGTAGACCTAGGTTTTATGTAAAGAACATTAGCAAAAGGTTTCTACCTACATGAAGAATGAACGAGGAGTGGCAACACCACATGACACTGCATATAACTTCAGTATGTCCCAAAACGGGAACATTTTACTGGAGTGGCACAGTAGTATGAAAAATGTTAAGTCCGGTAGCAAGTTTGTCTGGTACATTTGTTGATTTGGATGTTGCCAGATGATTAGTAAATGGCAAGGTAGTACAGCCCTGTGTGTTTGGAAGACGTAACTGACAGAGCTACGTTTTGGCTTAAGTAATGTTCATCAGATTCTAAAGGAATTGGCTTTCCCAGCAGTGCATAAGGTATTTTTATTTTTTTTGTTTTCTATCCAAGCTGCTAAGATGAAGCCAAATGACTCACATTTTTTGATTATTTTTAATTCTGGATAATACCATTAATGAGAGATAAATGTATAAAATATTTTACCTTTGTAACCTCTGTTGGTTGGAAGGAGGATGTCTATTTTTAAGGGTGTGATAGAAGACTATCTTACTGTTCTGCATGATACTCTGCCTTATCTTAAGTTTTATGACTACCTCACACCAGAAGGTTATTAAACATGAGCATATGGCTTCTGTCCTGGTGGTAGCACTAAGTACTCTCACTGAAATGCACCAAGCATTTGGAGGACGGAAAAGGGATACAAAAGAGCGATTCAAGGAGGAAAAAAAAAAAAAAAAGAAAAGGCTGTAAAATGATAATGAGGGAGCATGCGGGCCTTCTCAGCAAGCAGCTCACCGGAGCAGAAGTGTGGCCTCAGTCACGGCACTGTGACTCATTATTAGAATCCTTTGCCTAAAGGCTTGGAGCAGTGATGCAGGAGAACTTCACGCTGAGAAGCTGATAGCTCGTTGGAGTGACTGTGAGACTAATCAGGCAGCCGCGGCTGCTGAAGGCTTGCGCTTGTTTCCTGACAGACGTATTCAGAATCAAACATTAAGACTATTGGGTTTTGTACATTTCTGTGAGGGCACAAAGCATCCCAGCTTATTCGGTATGAAATGTTGTTGTTGTTGTTACGATAATAATAAAATATTATCATTATTGTTAGCCTCACTTCTCTGCAGAATAAGAAAATATACTTCTGGAAGTGCTGCAACTCTGACATTTTTTTGTAGAATATTTCTTCAATTTGGACAGGACAGGATGTTCATTTTCAACATTAGAATAATATTTTCCTGTTAGCCTAGGAAAGGCATTACTAGAATGAATATTCTTCTGGTGCTTCTCTCCATCATTTTAGTGACAGCATGGGAATTATAATATCAGCCGAACTGTAAAAATTTTCTGCTTTGTGCTTATTTTCTGTTTCTGATTGGTTCAGCATCTTTGTGTAATGTAATATCGACACAATTCCTCATTTATAATGGTGAAGGTATTAATCCTTGCTCACCTCATAACATTGCTGTTTCTTTATTTTAATACCCAAAATCCTGTTTATGTTTGAATAACATTCAAGTTTATTAATAGTTTTTAACTCTGTGGTGGGTTCTTAGCTATATATCAGTATCTATAACTGTTCAGAGAGCAAAATTTGATGCTGAATGGAATCATGAGAGGCCTACAGGGAAGGCAAGACCAAAGAGTGAGAGAGCTAAAAAAAGCTATCTTACACAGTAGGCTGTTATTTCATCATTGTAGTTCCTATCTCTTCAGTCTTGTGGTACAATATAATATGCTGTCTTCTTTCCAGTGATGATGCTAGAATCAGTTGCCTCACATGTTTCTATTTTGAACGGGCAAATCCAGTCTCAAGCATTGCATTTTTATTTTACCATACAGAGAAAATACCCAGTGGCTAAAATTGGTATCCAGAACAGTCTGCTTACCAAGTTCCTTTAACCAGCAAATAGAAAATGCCAAAGAAGGTGATGGACTTAAGATTCTGCTTTGTTAAGGATTCAGATGCCTGACTTCATTAAACAATCAAGGCAGGTTTGTCTGGTTTCATACAGAATGCCATATGGTTCTCTTATACCCAGTATTGATAGGCAGGAATTCAAGTGCCGTGCCGTATGAATTTGCCCAGTGGTAACTTAGATACACAGGGAATTCAGGTATGCTTCACAGCTAACTGGTAAATGAGCATTTGTGAATTAGGCTTGTAGGTCTCACTTGTAAATTTATTGCTGAATGAATGTTCCTTTGAATTTTAGAGTTCCTTTTTTTTTTTTTTGAAGATCTAAGAGGAAAATTTGTGGTTCTTTATGCCTGTGTACATGACCAAAACAATAAAACTTATTTGTGCTCACAGTGATGTTAGGAACAAGAATTAAGGTTTCTTGGTATTTTTGACTGTCTTGCTTGTAAACGTGAGCTATCAAGAACCAGAAAATTGTTTTCTAAACCAAGTGGTCATGACACATGCTTGTGTCATCTCATTTCCTGTGTTGATTATATTTGAAATGTATTAAATCTAGGAATGTTTTGAAGAAAAGCACTGGAGGTCAAGATGTGATTAAACCAGAGGAGGGGGAGTGTCTGAGATTTTGGGTTGCCTCATCTATCTGAAATGAGTTTGACATGTAGGATAAACTTACACCCTTATACGTTCCTGTGTCAATCTACTTGACATAAACGGCGATTATACAGAACTATGCATTAGGCCTCCTTGTGTCTGTGTGTAAATATAATTTAGAATTTGCACAAAATTAATACCTAGATTTGGATGCATTTTTGTAGATTCGCATTGTTGCCTTATAACTCTATGGAAGCAAATGGACTGTATGTGCTAATTCAGGTGCATACAAGTCTGAACTTTAAGCATTTAAGATAGTATTAGGTATTAATTATAATGTTTTGGAGGTTGGAAAAGATTATGTTGGTGTGTGTTTTGTTTTCTTTTAAGTTTCATCATGGTTTGAAATTGTAAAGTATTGAGTCATTATGCTTGACACACGAGTATTGTGTGTTATAAGTTAGATTCACGAATTTATGTGAGTCACAGCCAATACAAAATTTAAGAATTTATTAAGCAAGCGATAGCAAGCAAAACAGCGCTGGGCGACCGGGGAGACGCAGCTCTGCCAACGGTGCGCAAAAGATGTCAAGTAAGCAGGCATTTATCACACTAAATCATGCATATCCAACAGCATTAACTACATATTCATTGTATGGGGTTGGATTATTATAATCAGGTCCAGGAACTCATTATCAGGGGTCTCCTCCCTTTGGCACTTGCGCATTGGTGTCTGGTGGTCGTGGGCTGGGGTCTTCAGGAGGAAGGCCCCCAGTCTTCCTCGCAGTGTGCTTTTCACCTTTTGTCTCAAAATGATGAGTCAGGAACCAGAGGGTTGGTGTGATCTGGCTTATCTGCAGGTAGGCTCTCCTATCTCCTGTCTGGGAGTTAGTTCCCTTATCTACAAAGACCACAACTACACAAGACAGGCTACAGGATTTAGGAGAACCTTGATAACTTTCAAGGCTATGGGAGACAAAGCACAACTTACAACTATGTAAAACAAGCTACAGTTTACAAGGCTACTAGGCTAGGATTTATGATGACATTTACAACTCAGGCCTCGGCCAGGCCTGTATCCGGTGGGAGCAGGGATGATGTCCTGGAGGGCCGAGTCCCCAGTATAGCAGAATACATTTGGTTCCTTTCCATACCTGACTTGGTGCTTTTATTAGAGCAAACCAGCTTAAGCAATTGGTACAAAGTTTGATGAACAAACAATTCACAGTTTATCACATTGTGTACCTGGGCTTACTGACTGATAAATAGTAATTTTCAAGCTGTATGGCCGGAATACTTGCCGTCAATTTGCAGAGTGCAATAGACATACTGAAGAAATTTATTGAAAACTTGAAATTTAAGGATTTCAGCTTTGAATACATTGAGTAATTTGTCTCTGCTTTACATGTAGCGAAGCTGCTGGTTAGTATGGTGCAAGTGGCATGTTAGCAGCACCAAGTAAAAGCAGTTATTGGAACATTTTGTTCATTACTGAATACTTGATAATATTGCCCTAAATAAAATGAAATAAGGAACATAAATACAGTGTACAACTTAGGGTTAGTGCAAATTTAAAGAAACTGTGTGATGGTGTATAACTTGGGAATACAGTATTTATATTTATTGTTATTTTGCTGAACACAGCAAGTGACATGACAAATTTTGCTCTTTCGTATCTACACATGCATTTTTTTTCATTTTGTTCTTGTTTGTTTGTTTGTTTTGAGTTTAATTCTCTAATTGCTGTGTGAACAGTTTAGGCAACATAATTATCTGTGCTGAGTTTTCCTTTTCAGTCTTGTTTGTTTCCTGAAGGATTACAGTGCATGCTTTTCTTTGTTACTGGCTTCTTACAGCAGGAGATATGGTACATCTTTTCACTGTATTCTTTTCTACTGAGTTTTCTACTCAGTCTTTCTAAAGAAATTCCTTGTTTCATTTCTTAAAACTGAACTTTTATAAAGGATGGTTTCAATGTCTTTACAGTGCATCTCTAAGCCTATAAATGGGCGAGGCATTGGTTAGAGCTTTTTGATTTTCTTTCTGTTCTGTTTATTGCTTTGGGCAAATAATTTCAGTGAAAATATGAATGCTTTAGTGAAGTGCAATACACTGAAAGAACATTATCTCTTTAAATATATTCTGAATACAGGTACTATGTGAGACTTGTTTAACATAATATTCCAGTTTAGTTATTGTATAACAGAATAAGAAATCCCAGAGGAATTTTGTTAGCAAGGTAAAATAGAATCACATATACTCCTTATTATTGCAAAAGTTTCCTTAATCATATTGTTTAAACTTTTCAATACGCTGTAATGCTTATTAGTGGTTTTTCATTTTCAGATGTTGGATAATTCCTTTTGCTAACTCTGGATAAATAGTGCTCTCAATACTTTTCCTTTTAGTTATAGATGATTTATATATGACCAGACAGCTGATATAATAAAGAAGTATTGTGTTTTCCACTGTGTTGAACTTAGAGGTTCAAATGTGTTAATGCAATTGATTTGATTGTAATATTTTATAAAAGTTTCTTCAACTAAAATACTGTTAGTGATTCTTCTTGTCAAAGGTTATGAAAGGATATTAAGTATACTTTGAGCTTAATGACAGCAGATGGTCAGGGTCTAAACCAGAGGAAATAAAAATAGTCTCATGGTCTCTCTTTGTTCTTGTTTTACAGTGAGAACTGTACATTAACAAAAGTCCTTATGATCAGAGACACTGAAATGTGTCTTCTTTGAAATGGGCATGTGTGAGGACATACATGAAGATTTCCAAGATTTGGAATATCAGTTTAGTATGCAATTTCCAATAGTGCTTCCCCTTTTCGGCTATATTTTTCTTTTGTTTATCAATTTGTGATTTGATTTGTGCTTCAGAAGGATTCTAATAGAGGAGTGGGTAAAGACACATCAAAGTTGCCCTGAGCTTTTAAAAACAAATACCTAAATAAATGTCTTTTTTTGTTGTTCTTTGTTGGGTTGTAAGGGTTTATTTCATTGTTGTTCAGGAGAGAGAATTACCGAACCCGGGGCTGTTTGGGATCTGTATCCTCAGGTATGGAAAATTCAGTTAGTATTAAAAGGGGGAGATAATGAAGGATCTACTGTTTAAAGTTATGAATGCACTCATAAGAATTTTCAGGTCTAGCCATGAGGCTTTAAGATTTGAACTTTATCAGATACTTTTGGGTTTTTTGGAATTGAAGCAAAGGAGATAAAGTGACGTAGACAGCTATTGAGATCTCGTAGTCAGGCTAAGTGGTACTGGATGAAGGAGTTAATAGAATTTAAGATGAGAAAATCTTACCAATTCTAAACTACTTTAAAATTTAAAACTTGAAATTTAATAATTTTTAATAGAACTTAAAGACTGAGAAAAATGGAAATGAGACAGGCTAATACTGTATTTCAACCATTAGTGCCTTCTTGAACCTATTAACTTTGCTAAAAACACTTTATTCAGATGAATGGGGTTGTCTGGAGAGGAAAATGTTTGATAATAGCAAGTGAATGTGGACAGTCCACTGCTTGAACTGAATAACCTGCTGTTAAAAAGTGATGATGTGGGGTGTTGGGATTTTTTCACCTGCTGTCTGATTTGTAGATGTTTAGCTCTGTTTTCTTTTTCTTTTCAGACCAGTCTTCAAAAGTCTGTAGAATATTTGTCATTTTCTTTCCACATTGATCCTTATACATGATGATGAAGTTAGTTCTCAGAGTGTCTTCATAAACAAATATTACTGAGTACTGGAAGTCTCTTGTAATGGTGAGATTCTGTCTGTAAGTCTTTGTTACTCCTTTCAAACGGGAACACCAGAATGACTTGTGTAACAATTGCTTTGATTAATTGATGCAAATTGCATATATAAATGCAACATATTAGAGTATATTAGTAGTAGTTTGTTAAAAATTGTTATGTAAAAAGTGCCTGAACAAATATAATCAGAATTAACAACTTTGCTAATGCTAAAAACTATGGAGAAAAAGGAATTAAACCTGTATAGGAGTGTTTTTTGTTTAAATAAGCCTGTGCATAAGACTTTTCCCAACAGAGGGATGCTTCAAGAAAAACAGTGAAATTTTCTGTTTTCATAAAAACTGACTGGAGCTTTTTGGATTTATAGAATCCTAAGTATTGAAGGCATTATGACTTCTTTTAAATCATAAACTGTGTATAATAAATGTTCTTGATCAACCTTGGGATACTGCATTGGGTTTGACTAAGTAGAATTTCAAGAGGGATGTCAAGTGTATACTTGAAAATATAAAAAGAGACAGTGTGTTTTTTCTGCAACGATGGGTTTCAGTTATTGATCCTTTTTCTTTAGCAAGCACGGCCATTGTTGTTGCACGGAATTTTAATAAAAGCTCCAAGGATTGCAAGCTAGAAAATGCAGACAAGCATAAGATCAATCGGAAAGCACTGATGATCATTTCTAGTAATTTTTCTGGCCAATGGAAAAGGGGTGATCTGTGTTGTCTGGTCTGCCCACCTAAACCTTACTAATGGTTGTAAATAATTGACACTAAAAGAAGTTACTTCTCATTCCAGAATAAGTCTTTTGAGATAATTAATATTTTAGTAAATTACAAGGGGCAGCTTATAATGAAAACTTTATGTGGCTTATATATAGATTCTTTTCCTTCTCTTTGTTTAAAACTTGGGAGACGGGTGTTTCCATGCTTCTCTAGCTTCAAAATGTTTATGGAAAATGAGCGACCGCTGTATTTGAACACAGAGCGTGTCCTTCGTGCCAGCTTCTCTGTGTAATGTTCAGCGGCTAAAATAGAATTCTGCTGGAACACTGAGTCACGAGGGCTGACCCAGCAGAGCGGTGTGTATGTGACACATAATGAAAGGTTGAACTGTCTGTCTCTGAGGTGGTGTAGCAGATCAAATCACAGAGGATCAGGCAGAGATATGTTGCCTTGCTCTGAGTGACAGAAGTTAATAATTAGTGACAATGATTGACAGATACACTCCATCTGCTGCTCTGACGCCTAGGAGCAGTTATTCCACAACTGTCTTCAGGCACAATGAACTCCTCTGGGAGAGAAAGATGGTCTGTGATTGACAGCTGCCTCCGAGAGAGACAGGCCACTGACAGTAAAGTCCCTGTCAGCAAAAGTGCTGAAGTCTCCCCCTGTTCCCTGGAAGTTTCACTAGCTGTATACATTTATTCTGTTTCATTTATCATGTCAGGTGGGGGGTTAAATTTATTACTGGCCAGCCATCTTCTTAAATGCAGGGTTTTTTTCCCAGTGGTAGTGTAGAGATCCACATACAGCGAGACGACTTCACCTATCTTTGGCTGAATGAAATACTGTACACCAGCATCCGGTATAGTTGTGTCTAATGAATCTGGCTTTCTGTCTGCTGGGAAAGATGAGATCTTGCATTGCTTCCTCTGTTTCATAAGCATTCCAAATATTAATGTATAACGTTACATTTTTACTATTTCCAAATGCAGAAAAAAATTTTGGAAATACTTTAATTTAACCTAAGTCATGTGGTATTACCCCTTCAGGTTTGCAATATTGTAGTAGAAATAGAGGTGGTTTTTAATAGAGATCATAATCTGTAGTTCCTAGATGTTAATAACAAGTGCAGCAAACTGGTAACTGTGATTTGTAACATAAAATCGTACTTAAATAATGAAGTCAAACCGAATTTATTCTAATTCTGTAAGGCACAAACATGTGGCATGCTTAACGTGTATATTTCATCACTTTTCCTAACTGTAGATTATTTGTTCTATGAAAATACGTGTAAACAGCATTAAACTTTTGTAGTCTTCCTTTCTTAATATAATACTGTTAGCCCTCAATATTTGGGAAGACGTAAGAGTATAATACTTCTTTTTATGGTAGTGTGGTTGTTTTGGGGTTTTTTTCCTTCTTTTGTTTTGTTTTTGTTTGTTTTGTCATTGTTTTTTGGTTTTGTGGTTTGTTTTTTTTTTCTTTTAAGTTACATTAGTATATCCAGAATATTTTTAGCAAAACCCTGTGTAAAATTGTCATTGTGGAACATTAGATACCAAGTCATTTCCATTTAGCAGGAAGTAAGTCTTATCCTACCTCATGTATAGAATAAATTCTGTGATCCATTCGTAATTGCCCGCTTTATTCCTTCTAGCATGTAAGACCACAGAAAACAATAGAGTTGCTGCTCCAACAAATTCCAACACATGCAGCAAGAGTATGGTGTATATTTCTTTGAGGATGTTACTTTTGCACTGGTTTATGAAGGTCTAAGGTGAGGTCTTGTTTTGTTAATAAAATATTATATACTAAGTAGAGGAGATCTACATCAAATTTTATTCCCATTTCCTTTCTCATTTTGAATCTCTCCACTGTTTTCTATAGCTATATGTTTTGGATTGCCTGGCTAGATAAGAGGCTATCAAATGTAGAATGAACAAAATACTGGAAGAGGCTTCCTGTTTGCTTCTCTTCATAATAACTTACTATGGTCTGTAGATACAATGCTTAACTTTTGAGTGTGCTATTTGTTTTTTAATTTTAATAAAATTGTGTTGTTTTTAAGTGAACAGCTAATCCTTATGCGTAGATTGTGTGTTGTGATAGCTGAAGAAACCTAAATGTATTCAGTCATAATAGAAAGCTTGTCCGTAGAGAGGTCTGGTTAGCTTCCATCTTTCTGGTACTGTTCTCTTGCTATATTGAGTTGCTAAAAGCTCTGCTGATGTGGTTCTTTAAAGCTAGAGCTTAGGAAATTCGTATTTGATATGCACCCAACCACTTGAAGAGGAAGATAAGGCTTTTAAGGGTTGATATGTTAGGCAGTCAAGTTACAGCTTAGCTTGGCACCATTTTTAAGTTGTTTTTTTTTTTAAAAAAAAGCAAAGTTAAAATTACTTCTGAGTTGTTCTGTCTGTAAATTAAAGAGTTTGATAGAATCAAACTTTCTGACATTTCTGCATAGTTACGGAAGTGATCTATTATACACTGACACTTGGTCTATATTTATAACACAAAGGTAACAAAGCGAATTAAAGGCCAAACTACTAACTTTGTGTAAGCTTTTAAATCAGCTGGGTTTTATATTTGTTTGTGAGAGTCCAGGGGCTATTGTGTCATTTTACAGAATCCTTAGTTTTAAGAAGCCTGACTCAGCAGTGTGTGTGGATGTTTTTGTTTGGTTTTAATTGGAATCCCATAGGAAAGGACTTGTGCCCCAGAGTAACCAAGCTTAAAGTATGCTCCTAGCAAGTCAATATGCAAGTAGATAGTTCTTGCTTCTTATGCATTTATGTACTGCAACCTCAGTACATTAGCTGGTGATAACCAGTTCTTCCCACTTGCCCTAAGCTCTTCCTTCCTTTACCTACCTATTCTTACCTCTTACATTGATTAACTACTAATGGTGCTGGGGCAGCACGGTATTGTGACCAATTCCAAGCAAACCATATTTATATTTGCTGTCAAAAGGTGGGGAATTGTTGAGTTTACAGCGTAGACTTTAACTGAATGAGGACAACAAATTGAGTGTTTCTCTTCTACTTACCTATGGGTGTGGTTTGGTTTGGGGTTTTTTTTTTTTCGATTGGTGGGTTTCTTTTTGCGTGTTGTTTTTTGTTGGTGGTTTGGGTTTGTTTTTTTTTTAATTAAATTAGATAGAACATTGGATCTTAATTCTTCTGCCAAATTTTCTTGCAGTTGACTAACCAGGTGAAAGCAGTCATTGGGCAAGGATGGATGACCACTGTTACTTATGAAACTAGAAAACTCTGTTGAAGAAGGTGTTGTCATCACCTTCCCTCAGCCCTTCCAATAGGGCTCTATTCAATTCCAAACTAAAACCAAGTTTCACTTCAGTATCTACACTGGATTCCTCTGAGTTGCTCTTCGTTTACACTCTGATAAATAGCAGAATCAAATCTTGTTTCTCTATATTTTATGTTCTGAGAGAACTGTAAGACACAAACACTCATGGTTTTGGTTGTTTTGTTGTTGTGTTGGTTAGTTGGTTTTTTTTCTTGTGATGGTAGCAATTTTAGATAATTGCGGGCTTAAAAAAAAAAAAAAATCCCAATGTGTTTTTATTCATTTATTCATGAATGTTTTTGACTGAACAACTTACTCAAGTTTCCTTAAAGCTACAAAGCATAATAGGCATCTTTATGGAGGATTCAGTAATGCTGGGCTGCTTTCTCCTGGTTGCCTTTTTCAGAATAAGTCTTTTACTAAATGCCGTTAGAACTGTGGTGAGAAAGTTCTCTTTTATGTAACTTGAGTGTTCTGAAATACCAATGATTTCATGACTTCTTTGTTGAGATTTATGGTAATAAAAATCAAAGTGCATATCTAGAGGGTAGAATCAGTTGCTGGTGCTCAAAAAGAACTTCCATAATTCAACTTGTTGGGTATTTTTGGTTCTTGTTTTAAGAACGTCCCACTGATCATCAGGCTCCGGTTATCTTTGGTAATGGTAAAGTACACAATTGCTGTCGTCCGTCCAGTTCTGGAAACAGTCCTTGACAGTCTCCCTTTTTGCCTTCCAAGTAATTATTTAGATAAATTAATTAGGAAATCTTATTAACTAGGTTTTCTAAAGAAACCAACATCAGTGCATGAAATTATTTCGGTTATTCCAAAGTCTATGTGAAAAAGCTCTTATGCAATATAATGATATAGTATTGAAAAAATAAAGCATATTTCTTGTCTCTGTCTTAAGGGGGAATCGCATTACCCTTCCATTAAACAAAAACTATATTAATTTTCCAGAATGTTTAATTTTTGAATGTCAATAATCGGGTTGTGTGTCTTTTCACATTTCAAATCTTTCCTTGATTCACAATTCTAATTAAAGATCTGGAAAGAACAAGGCCAACTGAGAGAGCTGCATTGATCCAGCTGAGAGGCAGAGAATAGAACTTGGAGTCTGGAGCACTGGGCTTTTTGGACACATTCTTTCATTCTGAGGCTTCATTTGCAAAGTTCAGTGTCCATGCCTGTTGGCAATAAAAGTCAAGTCTTGTTGAGTGTCTGTTTGCTAGCACAGCAGGAGGTACATCATCTGTCTTTGAACAGGGCTGCTGTCGTTTCAGCTGACATGTACAAGAAGCAGCATGCCTTGCAGAAATAAGTGTGTGATAACTATACATTGAACAAAATATTCTTTAAGGCATTAGAAAACTGAACATATCTCACTGTGTTGTACTTTATCTTCACAATTCAAAATGACACTTTTTAAAATTCAACAGTCATAACAGAATACACGTGTCTGGCCCTGTGAACGTGACCCTTTAAAAACCCTAAAGTTTTATGGACTGCTTTGCAGCACAGACTTCTATAGAGATAGTTTTTAAGGAGGGGGAAAGACCCCCTCATCTGCTAAAGCATGATTAGAAAGAAGCTTCCCCATCCCCCACTATGGTTAACTCACAGAATTTAAAATACTTAGGTGAATGAACAACTATCACCTGAAAGCATCTTTTTTTTCCCATCTTCATAATATTCTTTCCTTCTCTTTTTTTCCTTTACACCATCCATTCTATTGTGTTATTTCCAAGTTGATGTCTTTACCAACAAGATGTGTCTAGCTGTAATCTTTGTCTCATCATTAGCAGCCTGCTGTGAATCTGTTCTTCAGTTGCTGGTCATGGCTTCAGTAATGTGCATTTCCTCAGTGATAATTTTCACTCAGACTGTCACTTTTTTCTTCTACTCATTGTAGAATAATTAACCCTTTTGACCAGTATACTGAAATCACCTCAAGTGCTACACAAAAGCCCTGCAGGAATGTGAGGAAACAGATGCTACCAGCACTGTATTGTTTAATTATGATTGCATATCGTTTTGAACTCTGTCTAGAGTCGAGTTAAAACCTATTTTTTTGTTTCTCTCTCTCTCTGGTTTGTTTTTTTTGTTTGGTTTTTTTTTAAGTCCCAAATTAAGTGAGGATGACTGTGTAGAAATATACATGTAATGTTTGTATGTTTTGGGGAGCATGGGAAACACTGAGTGATAGTTTAGTTCATCCCTTGCAAGGCTTTTTCTCCTCTGTTTTTGACCATTTAAAGCACATTTTAATGTTGTTTTGTATGTTAGTCTGGGCCTTTGGTTTGTGTTTTCAAATACTTCATGTGGAGAGTGGAAATAAGTCTGTGGTAAGGGCAATCACAGTAATAGCAAATACATGAAATGGCTCCATTTAAACCAAGAGCTGAATAAGTAGATGAATTTCAGCACAGTTTGCTTTTTTAAAACATGTATGTGTTCAAACTGTTTCTAATCTTATTTCTTCAAGATACCAAGTGCTAATTTTAAAGCCATTTAAGTATTTTAGCAGAACTTTGCCCTTCACGAACTTGAGATGCCAAACAATATCATATTTAGAGGGCTGGAACACCTCCTATGAGGACAGGCTGAGAGAGTTGGGCTTGTTCAGCCTGGGGAAGAGGAGGCTCCAGGGAGACCTTATTGTGGTCTACAAGAAGGCTGGAGAGAGACTTTTTTCAAAGACTTGTAGTGATAGGATGAGGGGCAATGGTTTGAAACTGGAGTAGAGTAGATTTAGATTAGAAATAGGAAGGAAATTCTTCACTCTGAAGGTGGTGAGACAGTGGAACTGGCTGCCCGGCGAAGTTATGGGTGCTCCATCATTGTCCGTGTTCAAATGTAGGTTGGATGGGGCCTTGAGCAACATGGTCTACTGGGAGGTGTCCCTGCTATGAGAATGTTTCGCTTACATGTAATTCTTGCAGTGATTTTGATTTTGTATATGCTGATCATTTATAAATATTTAACAAATTCTTAATAAATTTTGAGCATTTAGGAGAGCTAGAGCTAGTATTACTGATAGTCCTGTTTTTTATAGTAAAAATTTCAACCCTAAGGCAACAGAGCAAAGACACAACTGTATGCAAATGAGGAAGTAACTTTGTTCTATGTATTGTCTTAAGTTGCTAGCAGTTTTGTTTTGCTTTGGGGGAAAACTCTAGAGCTTTATAAACAAACAACCTAAAAAGAACAAACAAAATTTACTATTTTACATCTGTTGCTTCATTTCCACCAGTCAGTTGCATCTGTCTTTGCTACAGTGAAATTACAAGTAGAGTTTTAAAAATACCCAACAATGAAAACCCCTCCTTGATGGCTTAATTCTTAACTCACTGAGGTCTACGGTAGTTTAATATTTGGTCTTGTTCTGCTGATACTGAAGTTAACGATGAGTGATATGGAAAACAACCCTGTTGTTCCCCTGTGTTACCATCTCTGAAGATTATATGATTTCTTGAGAATAATTTTTGCAGTTGGTAATTGATTAAGCCTGTGGTTTGGATTTTGTTCCTGCAGTTTGTTATGATTATAAAATTACAGGATTTGAGAAAAGATAAAAAGAAAAAAATATCTATCTTCTTACACACCTGAAGAGACACTATTAAGAGAATATGAATGATTACAAGACACTGAAATGGTCTTCAAAGAGTGTAGACATATTCTTAAATGTACTGGTATAAATATTTGCTAGCTTATTGCTTTTGCTTTTGTATATTTACATAACTTTTTATGAAGATACTTAAAACTTCTAAAGATAGCCTTGTGGCCTACCACTTCTACAAAAAATCTTAATTTTCAATTTTATGGGCACTGTGTTAGGTATTTACACTCTGAAGAGAAAGTCCTAGGTATTGCGGTTTTGGTTTTGATTGCATAACTTTAATATATATCTTTTTTTTAGTAGAGCAGATGGTTCACAAAGTGTCATTAGGTTTTGCTTAAGAGATGTTAAAAGGTAATTCAGAAATTCAGAAGTATGTCAGCAGTTAGTGCTTTTGCTTATCTTGTTTATAGCTGGAAAATGGGTTGTGATTAAATAGTTTTAGGGACAGATGCTGCAGTCCAAAAGTATTTTTAATTTATCTTAAATCAATTTGTGGGGATTTTTAAGTCTCCACATAACAATAAAAATGTTTCTGATGATCCAAAGTGTATTTTCTTCAAATGCTTATGTTTGCGAAAAGTACATATCTGCATAATAGAATCGGTTGTGGAATGCGTAGCCTCTCAGCCCTATCTCAGGAAGGGAAATAAAGATTGCTTTCAGATTCATGTTTTTTATTTGATCAGGATGAGAGTAAAAGCAGAACTATTAATCTGTCTAGACAGATGAATTGGGAATGCCTATTAAAATCCCCTACATTTTCAGGTAAAACATGTTAGATTTTTCTTTGAGATGAAAGGGCTAGAGCCTGCAACAAAGCTGCTCCAATTGAAAATAAAGCTTCAGATGAATCACATCAAAGACACTTCTCCTATTGTTAGATTCTCCCGTGCAGGGAAGATTGTCTCATTAAAAGCAGGAGAAGCACACTGTTTACATAAGGCAAACCTGATATATTGCATACGGTGGCTGCCATACTTATACCATCTTGAGCTTTTCTGCCACGGAAGAGGGCTTCAGCTATCATGTGATGGCTCCTTTGAAGGTGCATTCCCTTGAAAAAGGATGCCTGTGATTGCCCTTGTTTGTTTTCCATTTGCTTTTCTTCTCTAATTAGTTGGTTACAGAAGTTGAGGTGTAAAACAGTATAACTCTGCCTCCAAAATTAGCTTCACAGTTATGTTGATTAAGCTGTACAGTGTTAGAAGCATTGTCATACTGCACTATTAAATCCTTAGTCTTGTGGGACTTTCATACTTTTGATCATTAGTCCAATGTTTGTCTAACTGCTAGGGACATCTTTACAGAAACTATATGAAAGTAATTTATGATATAATTATGACAGAACCCTATCTTTACTGTGAGATTTTTCTGAAAGGGCGGAATGTTTACACATGAAAAATATTCCTGGTTTGGGGATCAAAGATTTAAATTGCATCTGATGTTGGGATTTGTTGTTGGTTTGTTTTGTTGGGGTTTTTTTTTTTCTTTCTTTCTTGTTGTGTTTCTCGTGTATCACTTGGTTGGTTTTGTCTCTTAAACTCTCCTGGGTACGGCTGTCAAATGGAAGCGCACGGCTCTATTGTTCTTCATTACCATGTCAATGCAGGCTAGAAATTTGGAGCTAGACAGCCAACCATTTTTTTGCATTCTTTTCACAATAAGTTATCACATCTGAAAGCTCAAGCACTATGGTGATGTATAAATAAGTACTTAATTTTATATAAGTGCATGAAGTACAATTCTTAGTGTATAGAATACATCAATCACATGATAAATATTTGCTTTCAGATGGATTGTTTTCCAGACATTGATCACAGAATCAAGGAATTTCCTACATTGAAAAGACATTTAAGATTATCTATTCCAATCATTAACCATGATGAACATTAACTTGATGATCCTAAAGTATTTTGTTGTTGCTCTTGTTGCTTCCATGTGGTCATTTTGATAAGCATAGACGAAAATTTGATACCCTGTTTCAGTAAATTCTGTGATTGTGTGTGATTAACAAATTTGGTATTTCAAACAATCCAGATGTTTTCTGGCAACAGGGTACAATTCCAATACACCACTCCTTCCTGGTGTGTTGTAGTTCTCTATTATCTCTTTCTTTTTCCATCTGGTTCTGTTTGGCTAGCGTGATGTTGCTGGCATACCACTACTGGCATAATACTAATCAAAACCTACATGTCTCACTAGTGAAGGGATTAAGTTGCAGGTCTGTGGTATTTCTCAACGGACAGCTAACTGATCATGTTGCCACCCTCTGTCTTAATGCTTTTTTTCAGGCATTTATCATTGTTTGAAACTTCTTAATAAAGAATTGAAATATTTTAAATATTCTGTTACTATACTTCTGTGTTTCTCCACTTGTTATGCAGATATTTCAGTTCTGGTTTAGTGACTTGAAAGTAGGCTTTACTAATTTAAAAAGTAATTCTTTTCACCAGCCCTTTTAATAAAGAAGAGAGATCTGAAGTGCCTCATTGTGGTTCCTGTTTCATTTGCAGGGTGTTGGCCCTGCTTCATTCGGTATAAACTGTAATGCAGAGGTCATGGAGATTAAATAACATATTTAAAATTATAATGGTGCAGATAAAATAGTTGGGTTATGTTACATTTTTACAATCTAATTTTTTTACTAATGTAATGAATTGAGAACTGGTTTTGTTAGAAGATAGAGGTCACTGACCTTTCTTTGACTTGATTAACTGAGAGCAAGATGCTAATTTTAAAATTGATGGGACTAGTATTAAATTTCTTCTAATGTTTTGTTTATAATTAAACAATAACACTTTTAATGGCCATTTTAATCAGGCTGAACTAAAAATCTCTTGCTGTACTTTTTCAACCAGCATTTCAAATATGGGTACCTGTGGTGCAAGACTAAATATTACTTTATTTCACCACTTCTGGACCTAATTGTTTTGTTGTTGAATTAGTGGAGACTTTGCCTAAGACCAAAATGAAGAATCAAACAAAGAAGATTCTAAGCTTCCATTAGAAGGGCTTAGTATCGGCAGGCAGAATGTTGAAAAGTGGCGTAGATGAAAGCACTGCCCGCGGTATCGGTTCCATTTTCATGATAACAAACCTTAAGAACAGGACCGGTGCTACTCGTTAGAACCGAGTACGCATTGATGGCATGCACGACGTCTGTATAGAGCTCCTGTCTTCTAACCACGGAACTGAATCCAGCCCTTCATCTCTACTGGAATTCTAGCTGCTAATGAGAGTTTTAGATGCTGTCACCAGCAGCTACCTCTCAATAAGGGTGTGGCTCTCTGTCCTGTATTATGTTTGCAAGTCATGTATGGTTACCTAGGGAGTCTGAGACATTCAGACCTTAGACTGCATAGTACTGGAAGTCAGTTACCTTTCAATGGTGACTCTTTTATTTTTATGCTGTTGCCTTTTAAAGGTGATGTATCCTAATGACGTTTCATGGATAATGCTTTTATTTCCCTGAAATTGCCTAAATGGGTCTGTTGCATCTTGTAGAAAATGCTGAGAAATGTTGCTTTTGCAAACTGTAGACTAAGTATAATCATTTTTATATTAACTTGAAGAATAAAAGACTTGAGCTGCCCCATAAAGAATCATTTATCAAAGACTAAAGTGGTCTCACTGGAAACTGAGGCCTGAAGCTCAGTTTTATGGTAAAAGGAAGATAAAGGACAGAAGTGCACAACTGCCAATCAAGATATGTTGATAGATAAAGGGGCAACAGTTAAGGGCTATTTAAGATGAACAACAGTAACTGGAAAGATACTGCATTTTGCTCAGTAAACTCAGGAATATTAGTTTTTCCAAGGGGAAGCAGGCACCTGTCAGACATGCAATTACAAACTATTATGGACTGTTAAGAAGGCGGCGCCTCGGTTCAGCCTGTAGACCTTGAAGTACCGAATTCATAGGGAAAAAAAGAGGGACGTCTGCAGACGGGAATAGGGGATAAAATGCTGACACCCACTCTGGCAAGAACGTATAATAAATTGCTGCTTCACTAGTATGTCTACTGCGAGTCCTTTCTTAGGACCTTTGCTTTTCTAACACTCTGCAAACACAGATACACCTCCCTGTTAGGTACTTGCGGTGATGGTGCAGGAACGTCTGCCAGTTCCGAGCTGTGTGCAGCTCTGCTTCTGATGTCAGATCGATCATGTGGTCTCGCCTAGTGCGGTCACGTGCCGAGAGCCTCGCTCAGTGGGAGGCTGAAAGATGCCGTCGGACCGGTGGCACGCTGTGCTTCAGTATAAAGGGTCTTCATATGCACCCAGGCAGGCTTGTTTTGCTGCAGGCCCTCATCCCCTCCCTAATAAGAATGCACTGACGGAAGCGCGTTTGCCCTCACGGCTCTCCTGGAGGACCCATCTCTTCACCTGTGCTCTGCCTTCGGTCCCCTCTTTGGCTGTGAGGAAAGTTGTTAAAAAGAATGTTTCTCCCTCTGCTGTTACAATCCACTTAGTGACACAAGAAATGTCATTCATGGTGATTAGCATTTTAAAGCAGTAAATCTTGAAGGTCAGCCTGAAACAGAGGACGGGGAATGCTCATGGCTTTCCTTCCCTGTCTGCCTCCCTTGAGGAAACGTATTGCATGGGAGTAGTGTTGGCAGGGTAATAACGACCCTTAGATTTCCCATTGTTTTCTATTAAAAAAAAAAAAATTAAAAAAAAAAAAGGCAACTGTATTTATCTTGCAGAAAATGCACCGCTTTGACTTATTCTGCTATTCTCTGAAAATAGCCGTTGCTTAAACCAGTGCACCTTCCTCTAACAGTGTCAGATTGCTCTGTAGAACTTATTAATTAGACTACTAAAATGATACAGTAAACATAAAGAAAATCCAGTAACAGGGGATTTTTATTATTTTAATAACAAAAGATGCCCCTTTATAAAACTACCATATTATCAAACCCTTCCCTCATTACCCCCCTTCTTGCTTAAGTGCATTCTGATGCTACATTGAAACATAAAATAGGTAGAATCAAGCAGCCACCAACGGCTATTTATATGCTAATATATATCCCTTGAGCTGAAGTAGGTACCTAAAGCCTATTGCTGCTGCTACTAATGATGGCTATGCTTTAACCTCCGTGGAAAAAAAGAAAAGTATTTTTTCTTTAAGAAAACAACTCAGCTTCTTTAAGATGAAATGTAATTATCCATTATCAGATGTCGTTTAAAGATGGAAGGCCTATTTAAGCTGCTAAAAATATTGAAGTCCTAATTCCACCATAATAGCATTTTAATTTCAGCAAATCACAGTTCTATTGTTACAGGACATTTTGCTGTATGAATGTGGAAATAGGTCCATCTTAGCTTTTTAAAGAAACATTTCCCTTTCTTTCAGACATGCAATTAAATCTTTGCAATCATCTAACCTTTTGTGACAGAAAATTTTACTTACTAAGTGAGAAAACAATGGCCATTAGCATCTAAAAGAGTTTGTTTTAAAAACTAGTTGAAGTCTAATTGCTTTATGTATTCTCATCAGAATATTTCTTTGTCTGCTGGCTTACTCATTTACTTTGGAAAGCTAGAGTTTAATTCATTACTGTTCTCCGTTTAAAATACTTATTTATCACTGGATAAAGTTGGTGTAAACTCCGGCTGTAATGGGGCGTGTGAATTGATGCTGACGATCCTTTAAAGAGTAAAGTCAACGGCAAATGAAAGCTAGAATCACTGATTTATCATCGATTAAATGTACTTTCCTAGTTAGAATCGCTTCTTTGTCAACATTTTTACTGTCATAGTGCACATAAGTGGGCAGTAAAATTTTAGCATCCCCCGTTTATGTTGATGGTTTAGTACTGTCATGGGAATAGCTTATACAGGTTGTAGCTTCTCCGAAACTATACTGCTCCAATAGGTACCTCAGATGTCTTTTTTAAAAAGTTGAGATTTGCCTCATCTTTTTTTCTTGCATGCTACTCCTGCTTATCTGTAGGATTTTTGTTCTAGAGGATCAGATGAAAAACGTTTTTTTTGTACTGTCTTCATTATGATGTCCAGTGTGATTATGATTCTTTTTTTCCTTTTTCTTTTTTTTT
>JANVCC010000120.1:7978197-8007810 GCA_025345505.1 Todiramphus chloris collaris | reverse complement strand
CCCCCCCCCCCCCCCCCCCCAGTTCAGTAGCATAGGGTCTTCTAGTGCTGTGAAACAATTTTATTAGTTCTGGAGCTGAGCCTTAATGGCACTTGTATTTGAATGCCAAAATCTGGAGAAAAGGACAGCCTACTATCACATCAAAGAAAATAATGATATACAAAGCTATTTTTCCACCTGTTTGTCTCCTCTGGTTTTTATATGGGAGTAAGATCTTTATTTTCAGATAGTCTGTACTGCTTTAGTATGGAATTCTATGTTTAACATGTCTGTTATTTGCCCTGTATTTTCACTTTGCAGCTTTTGACTTTTAATCAAATAAACCAGAAAATATTGCTAGGTTACTACTAATACATAATGAAATTCTGAACTTCCTGTACTGTGCTTAAAAATGTATTGTTTTGGTTAAACAGTCAAACAATATTCTGCTGTGTGAGATTTATTCTCTGTAATGTGAGAAGTGCATTAACAACAGTATTTTATTGTCAGAATTATATAGGTCATATATAGTGCAAACGCTTCTATATGTTTCTTAATTATTGATAATTATACTAGAAACGGGTCCAAAAAAAAAAAAGTAAAAGGCGAGTTGTAAAATTTGAGGCAAGTTCAGATACCCGTGCTGCAAAAAGAGCATGGACAATTACACCGATGTTAAATATGTGCCCATTGATGAAGTGTTCGGCTTTAAGGGGTTTTTTTGAAATTTATTTTGTTATTTATTTTGAAATAATATTAGGAACATAGTTAAGAAAGATAAACACACTAATTGCATTATTTCTTTGTTCAGTGTGAGAATTTATTTTCTTTTGTACATTTCTTTATTCTTACCTTCTGTTCGCTGTTCACTGAGGCTTCATAGTTTCATCTGCTCAGTAGGTTATCTTCACCAAGTTAAACTTCTGGGGTTTTTTAAACAATGAACTACATTGATTGTATTCAAAGTATGGATAGACTTCAGTATCGGTCATATTGATAGGAACTGAAGATAAATGTCCTTATACCTGTTTGTAATTTGTGTGTTTTTATGGCAGTAGAAAAGACAAGAACAAGGCCTCTAAGAGGAGTCAAATCTGCTCCTGTCAGATTCTCGTCCAGATTGTTACGTTATCTGGACAGCATTGTGCATTTGTGCATATGTTTAGTACTGAATTAAAGGTATCTTGAAATATGCAGATGAAAGAAACCTACTTTTGATAGGCAGCAAACTGACTAGTACAACTTGCAGATTGTCTTCTATAGAATTCCCTCTAGAGATTGGTGGTCTTTTTTTAATCAACAACCCTTCTTGAACTTGAAGCTAAAAACTAAATCAAATCTCCGAACAAAATCACAGGTTTCTAGCTCTGCAGCATGTGGAAATAGTACTGTCTTATTTTGCAAGATACAATAAACAGAATATAGTGTAATATATACACAGAACAGTTATAATTCAATTAAATTGTAGTGATTCCAGCAGTAAAAAGAATAGCAGTGGCAGGCCCGTATAACTATATGAAACAACTATTTAAGGTAAATCAACTCCTACTTAAATAACTGTAATAAGCATTTGCAGAGCAGTTCTACCCCTTAGGGCGTCATTTATCACAGTGTAATAGAAATTTGTAATGAATAATAACACCTACCTCTTCTGCAGGAGTTTGCATACGTATTAGGGGAAATGCAAATAATGCATCTAAGTGAAAAGATGAGCACTGTAGTGGGTTTTGTTTGTTTGTTTTTCCTCTTCCTTCACCTCTTCCCACCCCTTTAAAAACTACATGTCTGTAAGTTGTGCAGAATGAATTCCCCTTGCTTGGAAGGTTTGTGTTTGAGAGGTAAAGGCCGTCTTGCTATTGCAATCTGTGTCTGTGTGTGCGTGCGTGCGTGCATTTTGTGGTGGGGTTTTTGTTGTGGTGGTGGTGGTGGTTTGTTTTTTGTTTTTTCTGCAGTGTACTGGCTTAGGTAACATTTCCTGAAAAGGAGAGTGAATTAGAGAGAAAACTGTTGTTCTGTAAGGAGTGTGTGCTTTGGCCCGAATCCTAGCAAATATGTAAGAAGAATGTGAAATTATGACAAATTTGATAGAGCTTTAAACAAGACTTTACCATTGCTATGCCCCTTAATGCTGCTGGCTACTTTTCAGTGTTCTGAGGGGCTAGTATTATCTTAGTTGCCATTACCTTAGTTGTCTGTGGATCTTTTTCATCCTTTGTGGACAGTTTTAAGATTCTGAGAAGCAAGAATCTCCAGGGCTGAGCTGTCCTTCTCTTTGCAGTAAGCTGGAGTCCTTTAGTTTGCTTACTCAAGTATGACTGTTCAGTGTACATTGTGAACTATATATTTGTCTTAGAAAAGTTTATGTAATTTCATAAGTGGTATAACTTAGGTAAAGGAAAGAGATTTTCCTAACAGTTGGAAACTGTCCCCACTCCCCTGTAAACTGGATTCTGTTTGTTGTATTCTAAATGAAACAGAGTACCTGCAAGTAAGTTTTTGGTTTTAAGAATTCACGTTCACACTCTAGAACATCCCATAGAAAGCTGGGCGAACTTTTTGCACAACTGCAACTTCTGCTTTGTCACGAAAGTAATGGATATCCCATCATCCAAGGTGTGCAAATAACATTCATATAGTTTTTGTTCCATTAATAAGACTGCTACAACCACTGAATAGCAGAATTTTGTTTTAAGAAGCAAATGCTCTGTTACAGATGAATGAGCCTATTTCTTGACTTAAGTTTATAAAACACATCTACTAGTCATACTTCAACTTTGATGAATGAAAAGAGTAAGCCATTAACAAGCCCTTTAAAAGCTACTGACTACAGTAATACCATCTGTCAATGGAAATAACACTTTTTAAACAAGTATTTAAGGTTATATACTCACTAGTAAGTGCTGCTTTTTGCACTGATAGTGAATCTAATTCTGTTCTGTAATGAAAGGTAAAAGATGATCATTTCAAATGGGTAATTAAGCTGTTTTACAGGCCTAGTTATTGAAGTTGTATCAGTGTGAAGCTACCTCTTATTTTTTTAACTATTTTCTAATTTTGATCATGAATGGGGGCCACAGTGATTACATTGCATTAGGGGGAATTTAAAGACCAGGAGTAAAATGGGAAGGAATTATTTTCTTGTCGTGCTCAGAGGACCTGTGCTTGGAGGGAAGTTTTGAGGGCAAGGAGAAAACATCACCATTGCAACATGCATTTCAGTGAAAGTGACGCCCCTTGTTACGGTGAAGTTGCTCATTGTTAGGAGTTAATTGCTATAAAATGATCTTTGTAATGAAAGAGACTTCGGATTAGGTGTATATATGCCATCAGAGTATGTATTTTTAAAGAGTTTTAGGGTTGGAGGGGAACTCCCCAGGAAATTGTGGTCTTTTACAGCAAACAACAAATCCCAGGCCCAGATCAGCTCTAAAACCTATGCTTTAGGAGCTGGTGCGGGCGCAACGTGTGCGCGTGGTTTGATGTTTTCTTTAAAGTTGTACCTTGGTGTTTATTTTCAATATAATGATTTCAAATGCAGATCTCTTTGAATGATTCCTTTATTTCAATATTAAAATTAAAAAGCCTTGTCTCCTAGGGGACACTGTTTTGAGTCTTGTTCTGTGTGCAAGTTTAACTTGGAAGAAGGAGTTTTATTCCCTTGATAGTATATAATAGATGAGTTCTTTCATTTCTTTTATCTTAATATGGTAGTGCTATCAACAGCCAAATAATGTCAGGGAAGTTCAGGTTAGCGGTTGTGGTTTTAAATGTGACTGCTGAAGATGTGCAAGACCTGTTTTAACCCCTTTTGATATATTTTACATGTAGGTCTCTTTCTGGTTCCTCTTAGAAAAACTAGTATCCAAGCTTGGATTTCTCACTTGTAAGAAACAGTGTTTTCTAGTTCCTTTGAATTTTTTTTTAATTATTATTTTTTCTTTTTCTTTTTCTTTTTTTTAATCTAGGACATCCACTAAGCAGTTGGTGGTTATTGGAATTGTTTCATTTTATATTATAGAAGTTAGGGTACTCTATTATTAATAATAATATTTTTCTGTATGAATGTTTTGTGATTATTTTTTGTTGTTGTTGGTTTTTTTATAACTTTTTATTTCTGTATTGATATTGTTCAGTGAAATCTGCATATCTATTGTATTTCTATTATATCTTTGGATCTATATTTCCTGTGTTTTAGTTGTAAGATACAAAATACATTTTCAGGCAAACTGCAAGAATTGACATATAGTTATTTTCCTTCAATATTGTCCACTAGGGAAAAATAACTATACAGAAGATCAGTTTAAGAACTTCTCAAAAATTAAAGAGATCAAAATAATTTTAATGAGATTTATCAGCAGCATACACACATGGATCAACTGTGGAATGCAGTGTGGATTTACATGACGGTTCGTTGCAGTTGTGAAAACAGGGTCTGTTGCACACAACACATCAGTTTAAGATATTAAGAAATTCGAGCACACCTTCAGAAGCCTCAGTACAGATGCCCTTTGGTGGAACTAGTTTGTATAAGAAGGCAACAATAGGGGCTCCAGAGTTTGGATTTTTCCACTCTAAAATGAAATGACATATAAGGAGAACTTAACACTTCTTCTCAGCCCAACCTTATCCCAGAGATTCTGTGAAAGGGTAAGTGATGAGTCACAAGTTGCAACAAGGAAAACCTCTACTTTTGCATAAGGAAAATAATTTAATAGAGATAGTGAGTAAGCTCTCAGACATGTTGCCCGGAATACCTGTGATATCTCCATTGATGGCTGTTATGAAAACCCCTCTGGAAAATGCCTGAGCAATGCCAGAGCTCACTTAACTTTGAAGTGAGCTCTGCAAAAGCAGGAGTTTTGAATAGATAACCTCCTGGAGTTCCTTCCTACCTAAGGTGTTCGGGGGTTTTTTTGTGATTCTATGTGCATTTATTGAGTTGGAGTGTATGTGTGTAAAGTTCAGGAAGCTTCCTGATCTTCCTGATGCTCATACTCATAATTTCCTTAATTGTCTTTCCAAAAACGTAGGGATGTTGTTTGTCTCAACTGCACCCCTAAAAGAATTGGGGGAGGGAGGGAAGTTTTAAAAACTTGGGGTGGAAGTATAGAAAACAACTCTAACAAACTCCTATTGAACTTTTATGTTGTGTAAGCAGAGAGAAAGAAATGAAGGCAGGCAAAATAATTATGTAGATGTAAATGAGTTAAGTATGTTTTACAGCAAGGGATTGAAAGACAAAACTCAGAGTTGCAAGTGCTACAATAGTAGGTCATTATCACAGCATGGTGATCATGACAATTTAAAGTCATATTATCTTTGTGATGAGGGCCATTTGTTCCTAGAAGTTCAGAAAAGAAACGACCCAGTTTAATGCTGTTGATAGTAATAAATAATAGATTATACTGAGCTTCATTTGCTTGTAAGATGTTGATTGAAAGCTGAAGTTGACAATATTTCTCACCTTTAGTGGGAGTGTGAAAGTTTAGTACTGAAAAGGAGAGAAATAGCAACATATCCCCTTTCAACATTTCCTGAAAGCCAGAATTTGCCTGAAAAATCCTTACTACTTAGTTCCAATTTGTGACACAGAGATCGATGTATAACTGTGGCAGAGCTAAGTCCATCATGTTTGGAAAGTGTGGAAAATAGGAATCCAGGAGCTGTATGTCTTATTTAAAATAGCTGGATAAGGGAGCAAGTAAATAAGCAAGTGAACGTTTTGACCAGAGGTGCTACTAAGAGCTTCCAGACAAATTGTGTTCTGATTTTGTAAAGCTAGCATTATATACTGCACTTATGACACCCAGTGACATAAAAGATTGGTTTGATATTATGTTACAGCAGTCCTGAAAAATAATAAGAGTGTTTCTATCCATTTCTCCAAATAAAACCATGCAATTACATAGTTACGCATTTCTGCAGTGTCCTGGTGCTTACTCTGGTAATTCAGTTTACAGGTCAGATACTTTGATGGTATGATAATTTGAATGTGTAATCAAAAAATTACCTGTTTTTTTTTTGTTGGTTTTGGTTTTGGTTTGGGTTTTTTGTTGTTTTGTTTGGTTTTTTGTTTTTTATTTTAAAAACATATTAACAGGAAATGCTGATAATAACAGAAAATGTGTATTTCAGATTATGAAGAATAAATATAAACTTTTATATGTGGATACGCCCAAGGCTGCTTGGGATTTGATGGTTTTGTTTTGGTTTTTTGTTTGCTTTGGTTTTAATTTATTTTTTATTTCAGTTCATAGGTTAAAAGATATGAAGCTGTTTCAATTTGACATTTTAATTGTGAAACAAATGAAGTTTGAATAAAATGGGTTCAGAGGAGATACAACAATACCAACAGTTAAATTTATCAAATTTGGACAAAACATATATGCTGCTGTGTGAAATTATCCAAATTTATGTTCTTAGTAAGCAGTTTTCAAACGAGATGTTAAAGCCAAAGTGGCAGTAGTAGATACCCCAGAGATAAAAGAATGTTGTCTTTTTTTCTTATGTCCCTCTCAAAACAGACTGAAATAGGATTTTCCTCTTTTACATTAGGCGATAGACTAGATTTTTCTCTGTTTCTTCTTTTTGTATAGATTAGTATGAAATGTGGCGTCACAAGAGTGAAGAAACAAGAGACTGCAGCAGAAACTGTTGTAACCCTTAAACGGTCACACTGTTAGGTCATTATTTGTTAAGCATAAATAGATGACTGGAAGACAGAACTTGTACAACAGACATAGGCTAGTGTCCTGTCTCTGTGTTAGTTGATCTTTAAGATTTGTTACCAAAATTTTAAATCTAACGAACAGCAGTCTCATAACATTACTTTTAAACAATAAAATACAGTTTTCATAAATTATTGTCTATACTCAAGTGCCCCTCCAAACTTAAACCTTTTCCTTTCCCTCTCCCTACTGGATGCGCAAGCTCTTGGGTCCATATATTATTCATTACAATCAAATAAGACACAGTGGTGGCTCAGTAAACTTGCTTTTCATATAAGAATTGATTTTATTGAGTAATGCACACTGCAGACCCTAGCTTCCAGCAGCCAGGCCTGAAATGAGCAATTCTCTCATTGTAATAATGTGCCTCTGTCATCTCCTTATTATCAGCATGATAAAAGATGAAATATTCACAGATGCTGCCCTCCTAACCTGATCACAGCTTGATATTTGAGCTTTGGAAATGAGTTTTATTAGCTTTAATATACTCCTTGGTGGAGTGACCCCTGAAATTAAACATTATTACAGAGCGGATATTTAAAAAGCTGGGGCCGCAAATTACATCAAAATGAAAATATTAAGGAGTATTACGACTATACCAAGTGGGAACTCACTGCTGTTGAAAATATGAATGCCATAAAGCTCAGCACATTGGTGTCAAAACCATCAGAACAAATAATAACAGCGCAGGCACCTTGACTTCAGTTATTTTATACGTAGGGCTAAACTAAATTACTGGAATGGGGTTTTTCCTATAGGCTGTTTTTTAGGAGGAAAAGGCACATTATTCTCAACTTTCTGTAGCACTCTTTGCAGTTCTTTTAAAATGCCCATTGCTTCTTTTCTGTTCAAACAATAGAAAAATTTAAGTGTTATGAAACCAATGATTACACTTAAAAAAAACAAAAAAGAAACCTCACCAAAACCCACAAAACAAAAAACCAAACCAAACATCATTAGTTGAAACATTCTAATTCCATTTCCATTGCTGTCACTGTTTGGATGGACAGCTTTCTACCAAAGGCTGGGTAGCATTAAGAGCTAAGAAGTTTCCTAAATGTGAAAACAGAGGAATGTACAACTTCTATTACAGATCTTTCAACCCAAATATTTTATTGTATTATATTGAGCATGGTTTCAGTTTTGGTCACCACAGTAAAAGAAAGACATCGAGGAGCTGGAGTGGGTCGAGAGAAAGGCAACAACGCTGGTGAAGGGTCTTGAGAATAAGTCTTACGAAGAGCAGGTGAGGGAGCTGGTGTTGCTTAGTCTGAAGAAAAGGAGGCTGAGGGGAGACCTTATCACTCTGGACAACTTCCAGAAAGGAGATTTTACAGATGTGGGTGTTGGTCTCTTCTCACATGTCACAACTGATAGGACAAGAGGAAATGGCATCAAGTTATGCCAGGAGAGGTTTAGGTTTGATATAAGGAAAAACTTCTATAGCAAAAGGGTTATCAAAGACTGGAACAGGCTGCCCAGGGAGGTGGTTGAATTGCCATCCCTGGCTGTATTTAAAAGCCATCTAGATGTGCTGCTTAAGGATATGGTGTAGTAGTGGCTCTGGTAGAGTTAGATTAACGGTTGGCCTTGATGATCATAAAGGTCTTTTCCAACCACAATGATTCTGTGTATCAAGAAATGGAAAACTTTACCTCCCTCTAAAGATGATTTTAAAGGAAGATCTTGTATTTCTCTCATACTTGTAGCTCCAGTTTACCAAAGGAACTTGTTCTCCTATTTGTTTTTTTAAACAATATAAATTGTCTGGAAATGTAAGCTTTTACAAGAGTAAAAAAGAGTATATCAATACTTGATATTCCTTTTCGTTTCATATACTCAGATGACTCAGAAACAAGTTTCTTTTTTTTTTCTATTTTGAATATATTTAAATTTCTTTAAAATTACGCGTTTATGGGATGTAACAGTATTTTCTGAGAAAAATGAAGCAATGCATTTGAAGAAAATGCCCCACATTTCTATGCCTGCAGCATTAACTTTCCTAATGAGCATATTTATATACTACATATTGTTGTGGGTTAAAACTATGCAAATAGTATGTCACTGTACACGCCTTTTAATGAATTTCTCTCTCTCTCTCTCTTTTTTTTAAACCTATGTTCTGCCCTCAATGTTTCTCCTTAGGTATTAATAAAAGTATTGGTTCTGTTATATCATCACAACCTATTTTGTCTGTCCACAGTTCTGTTGTGTGGTCCCTTGGGTTCAAGCACTCTCTGCATTGTTAATGCTGCATAAAAATAAGCTTTAGTAGCAAATATTGGTCAAAGAGGGTACCTCAGACACAGAGCTTCTCTATTAGCTGTCCATTGCAGTTTAATTGGAATATATCCTTTGTCCTTAGGGTACCTGAGCAAAATGGATCGAATTGCTGCACTGTTGAAAAGGAATCAGTATCTTGTTTTTTACAGATTGCTGCTTCCTTAGGCATGGAATACCTTTATGTTTGCTACAGGTATACTGTACTTCTGAAAAGTTCTGAAAACTGCACAAGATAAATTATGAGGAAGAGCATGAAAAACTTATGTATATTTTGTTAGATTTGTTTAGATGTACATAAACTAAAGAGTAAAGTAAACTAAAGTTTAGTTTTTTAAACTAAAGAGAAAAAAGACTTTACAGAACAGATACATTTCATATTTACAGCTGTTGACTTTTTTCACGATTTCGGAGATGGTTAGACAGTTCTCTTACAGAAGCACGAGACTGAAACATGAATCCTGTGCAAGCCATGTAATGAGATAGTGCTCAGTGCATACAGAAGATAGGTGTAGTGGCACGGGAAATGTTTCTTCTTTCTGTGACAGAAATGAGAGGTAGGGTTTTTTTTGTTGCCGTTTTGTGGATTTTGTTTGTTTTAATCTGAGGCCTTTAATGAACTTCTGAAGTTGTTGACTTACAGCGTACTTGCCTTGGTGAGTGAGCTGCATCCTTTTATTTTTGACTCATAATTAGTGATGCCTTTAAGGACGTTGTTTAAATTGTATTTACATTTTAGCTTTAAAATCAGACTGTAGCTTTCAGCCTATTTATAGTTTTGAGTTACGTATCTGTGGTAGTTTGGACATCACCAAGTCAATGTGATTGTGATATTCTCTGCAATGATCTAGCCAAACTCTTGCTAAATTGAGCTCAGCAGGAGCAAGTCCAGTGACCTCATAAATAGTGGAAGTGATTGCAAATCGGAATTCATATATGTTTCTGTCTCAGTGGGTAACTGTATCCCCTACAAAGGAAGCAATCATGTCTTTCAGATTTCTGTTTGCCCTTTCACTCAGATATGTTTGAAGATAATATGGAGAGGGAGATCTTGCAGTGTCTGACACTGGAAATTTAAAATAAATGTTCTGCATCTAACAGTACTACTTAGAGATGTTTGCTTCAACATTACTTCCACTGCAAAGAACTTAGGGCATGGTATGTTATAGTTGCCTAGCTGGGTTTGGCACTTTTTGGTATTTGTACTTGTTTCCCTAAATGACCTTTTTATTTTTTCAGAAAGATTTCCTTTGTTTTTCCTTACTAGTCTGTGATCTGAATTCTTGTTAGTATTCATAGTTTGGTATTAAAACCATAGAGATTTAGCTGCAATTTTCTTTCAGTAATGTTCTATACAGTTCTTATCATTCAAGTGAGTGCTTTTTTCACCAGTCTGATGGAAGTTGAAAGTAATTACTCTTTTAATGTTAAAAATACACAAATTAAAAATTCTTGCCTCAACTTCTATATATTATTCCATAGAGCTTGTAAAACAGGAATCCCATTCTTAGTATTCTCTTCTGTTTTGTCTCAATGAGAATGTAGCGAAATAGAAGTTATGATTATAAACACACTAACGGTTTTTTGTAAGAGTAAGGATACGTGTAGCCTCGTATCCTGGCTGTAATATCCTGCACAGTAATACATCCTTAGGTAAAGCACAAAACAGATGTTTCACCTGATATGCTTTCTCTTCTTTTGATACTGGTTTTGGGCTTCCTGAGAAAGCAGTTGCACCTAGACTTTTATACATACTAACTATCTTGACAAGGAATGGACAATATTTGTGAAAGGCATTCATATGTTAGCTTCTGCCCCCCTCAGTATTTAGAGGTGAAAAAAAAAAAAAAATTGAAACCATAAAATGCAAAGTTGACCTCTTACACTTGCCATCTTGCTCAGGGTTTGTATAAAATGCAGCTAAATCTAAATTCTCCACAGTAAATGTTAGCTATGTTAAGCAGCCTATTCTTTGGCTATGCAGTAGCTCCTGTTATGGGTATATGTGTATATACCCATCATTTGGCCAGAATTCCTGGGAATACTTTATGTTCTTAGATTTGTTTGGGGTCAGAGACATATTTTTGGACCATGTTCTTTTCTTGCTCCAGGCGATAGTGACCTCCAGTGGTAGTAGTCACTTGAAATAGAATCCTCTGTCTTCAAAAACTTCCCAAGAAAAAAAAAATTAGAGATGTTGGGTTTTTTCCCTTTGTTAAAGATGCAGCCTATCACTGCATTAAAAGAATGGTGAATGAAAAACAATATTATTACTGCAAACTAGAGATGACTAAGAACGAGTTACCATGATGTGAGTTTGCCACTGTATATAGGTTGAGATCAGATTTGTAGATTACTCCTTCACAGAAGCAAGCATGCTCGTAGTAGAGTGGTTACTAAGATCCCTGTACTTGCATAAGTCCTAGGGGATCTCAGGGAAAGCTTATCCCAGAACAAGTCACTCGTAGGGAAACAGTCTATGCAAGTAGATGTTACTCAGCTGTAGCTTTCAAGGACAGAAAGAATCACAGAGATAGTGCAAGGAGCAGTACTAAAGGTGCAAGGTGCTTCTAGCATTCAGGCAGCAGGGATAAGCCAGGACCAGAATGTACAGAGAGGGCAAAGAAGAAATCCACATCTTCCTGACTGATGTTGAATGTTCAGGAGGCAATAAATCACTGGCTAGCCATCTTCGGAAGAGAAGGAAAGAGTCAGCAAAGCAGAGCTCAAATAGAGAGAAGCCACAACTAAGGATGAGCCACTGAATTGTAGAAGTGTGTATCGGAGAGGAGGAAAATGACATGTGTGTCACCTGAAACACAAGCTCTGTTTCTTATCAGATTGAATAAGAATTGCAGTTGAGGTTGCACCCTTTTTCTGTTTCTTTCTGCTGCACCACTGTGACAGTTCAGGAAAGCGTTTGTATAAATTTGCTTATGAGTGTGCCATTTACTGTAAGCATAATCTCTTTGCTTTACTAGCTAGTCATACTGAGATGTGTGTGTGTTTGGACTGTGGCATTGCTTTTTACATGTTTTGGTAGTTATTTACATGGTCTGCCTTTGTATTTGTGAAACGACTTGATAATGCCATCTTTAATTAGTATTTGTTTTATGCTGCCTTCAAGTTTACTTAATTGCATTGTACTAAGGTTGGAAGAATTTTACAACCATGTAATGGCAAGAGTAAGAAAAGTTTAATTAAACTCTGAATTTGTTTGCTTTTCTACTTATGAAGTAGTTGATTAATAGTTTCTTTCCAAGGTGTCCTTATCACAAATCCGTCAGTTCTTCTTCCTCTTCTGCTCATCCAACTCTCCTTTTCCCCTCCCTTGACCAAATGATTTAGCACATGGCTGAAACCATTTTGTATTTCAGCATTCATGATCTATACTGGAGACCTCATTATGTCCAACATAAAATGGTACTACTGGCATATTTTATGGTTGTCTGCAGAAGTGCTGTGATATTTTAATTGCAATGTAGCTATTACTGAGAAAGATCTATAATCTTCTAGGGATGAGTGATACATTGTCACTTTCAACCCAAGCAGTATATTTCTTTAAATGTATATACTATTCTCTACTATTAGTCAGGAAGAAGAAAAATCTTACTACTTGAATCAGTTTGTTGGCTTCATATAAATACTGACACAGTAGAACTAGGAAACACTACATGTTTTAATATCATGGGACTGCGGTCAGAATCTCACCTTTCTGTATTTTCTGTGTTGGGTTATACTTCCACTTAAAGGAAATCTGTTTATAACTTTGAGGATTCAGGTATCTTTACCCCGAGTATTTCTTTTTGCACATCATCATTACATGTAGAGATTAGCTGGAGGGAAAAACATGTCAGAATACCTATGCCTAAACAAACTGTCCTGGATTGATAGGTCGGACCTCGAGAAAACTTGTGCTAGTCTAGCTGTCACTTTCTTATTTAGCAGCACAGATGCACCTAGGAAAGAGCTCAAAGCAGTTTAAACATCTAAGATGTGCTTGTTCCTCACTTCTTGACTACACTTAGGATACTTTTTTTCTGAGAGATTCACTTCTATCACATTTGGAAGGAAGCACGAGTTGTCAGTTTGTTCTGCTGGTATGTCAGTAGTGGCAGGTGTATGTTTTGCAGCTGTAAAATCCAGCACACAGATTATGTGCTTGCTAGGTAGCTCAGTTTGTTTGGTTTGGGGTTTTTTTGGTTTTGTTTTTTTTACAGAAGAAGAGACAAAAAGCTGGCAGCAGTTTGCTGAATCACTAATGGTCTTTTTCCTTTTTCATGCTACTACCTGTTTTATCTGTTGGTCTCTGTTTTGGTGCTCTTCAATTTATCATGCAGTGTCTGTGTTTAATCTCTTAAAAGCAAAGGTAAAGTGATTCCTGTTACTCTCAGGTGATGTTGCTGACAGTGACTGTTCTAAGAGATTTGGCTGATGGTTTTAAAAAAAGCCTCGCCCAGAGTTTTGTGTTCTAATGGTAGCTGCCATTGGATATCTCTTTTCCCTGAAGTCATGCATTTTCTTATTCATTTATGAACAGAGTGTAATAGTACCGGATAGATAATCTAATTGGTACTTTCTCTTTAGAAAAATGAAGCATTCCTAACCACTGCTGCTGTGTAGTAGTTCGAGAATGAAGCGATTCAGGCGATTATTTTCAACCACCATTTAAAATGTGGTATCATCACACATGGTAGAGTCTCTGACTAGTTCAGTTTCCTGATGTCCTCCCAGTTGATTTCAGAGTTTAGAGACTGTATATTCCATTACTCTGTGGTCCCTTTATAGCATTCTATCTGCTCTGACTGGAGCAAAAATATAGTTAACCTCCAGACTCTTGGTGGAAGAAGGGATACTGTAGATCCTTACAGATGCACATGGGTGGCTAGGAAAGAGTTTTAGTTTTTCAAGTATGTAATTTCCTTCTCTCCTTGTTTTCTGATCCAAGTAGATTTTCCATTGATTTTCCCTTTAATGCTGAGTGTCAGCCAGTTGTCCTTTTATGTCAAGTTTCATGTTCTATTGTTTATTGTATTATATTGTTTATACTTAAGTGGTCTTACCATTTCAGAATTGAAATTATTCCCTTCAGTTCCTTCTTTAGAGTGTAATAAAGGAACATAATGAGCTTCACAGAAACAAGAGAACTTGCTAATTGAGTAGTAGATGCCTGCTCATTATCTAGAGATGGTATTAGGTCAGTATTACTTGCAAGTTGCTTGGAAAGAAGTGTGGAAGACAGAAGTTTTTGGGTTTATAGTACTAGTGTAACAGTCACGTGTTGCTGGTTTGATAAATGCAAACTATCAAGTCTTATTTTTTTCTGCACTAAACAACATGTAGGTGAATTACAAGGAATAAAAAGAAAATTTAAAATGCCATTCTTAAAAAAAGCTTTCTTTATAGGTAATCGGTACAGAAAAATTGTTTTGCCGGACTAGAGTAAAGAGAAAATGTAAGATGCTGACAGAGAAACTGCAGCAAAGGTAGACAAACAGAAAAAATGCTCCACCCAAAAGCATCATATTGGATCCTTTTGCTTCAGCAAGAGCTGTATCTACTATATATACAACGGTTGGCTTTAAGTGCAGCTCAAGCAGTGTAGTGACTGATTCCCACGAAAATCTGTACAACTTTCTTGGTATTTTTCTCATTGCTGAGACCGCCTTGTTTCTCATAGGGACACAATACTTCATCTGTATCTGTTATTGAACTTGCTAAATATCTGGTATCCGGTTGCAGATATTCTTGAGGTTGGTTGTTTTTCCTTTTGACTGTCTCCCTCTTGAGGAATGTCTTGTGAGGTTATAGTCTCTGCTGTTTGCAATCCTGTAAGATTCCTATGTTCTCACTGATAATGTCTTCTGTGGTCAATAGATACAATAAAAAATGTTTAACCATACCTGGTTTTTAATGTAAAGTTTTCTGAAGTATGCTGTAGCATCTGGGAAAAGGAAGCTTTGGTAACGTACTTTTTTTTCATATTGCCAGCGTGTGCTCTGCTGACTAAAAATAGTCCCTGGACTGCCATCCACCACAGGGGGAATTACAGGTTTTCATTTTCAAAAATTTTTTTTTTTATTACTGATTCTGAAGTCATGGGGTGGGTTTCATGTAACGGATCATAGCAAAATAATAATATTTCATTATAGCCTGTATGTTTTTTAGAGTATTTGGTTACATACCACCTCAAACAGAGAAACTATCATGTTAGTCCTCACTTAAATTCTTTTCGTAACTGAAGATGATTAAGCTCATTTAAGATATCTCCAGGCATTTTGGCCTTTTAGTGAGATCCCATTTCTTCTTAGGTGTGAAAGAGCCAGGCATCACTAGCAGTATCATACCTGGAATAATACCCTTGCGGACTTACAAGCTTTGCAAAGATACTACTTCTCAGTACTACTTGGAGACACTGGTCCTGGCTTACCACTGATTTAGGGCTTTAGCTGGTCTGAACACTGAGGAGGGTGCAGTGCTCTGTTGTGGGGATTTGCGAATAGGAATGTGTAGTATTTTTGATGTTCACACATTTTCACAGGTCTGCTTCTGCATATTGTCTTTGCTGGATTACATATGTGCCTGTGTCCTTGGATGTTTACAGTTTTGTAGATGTGCCTCTGATACTCGACTGCAGAGTTCTCTGTCTCATAAGGAAGCATAAGACTGTTTATTACTGTGTTAGCAATTTCTGTGACAGATGTCATAAAGCAAAAGCTCTCTGCGTGCATTGTCAGATATAAATGTGAAAGTTTAGCGGGGGATTTCAAGCATTTACAAAATGTGCTAGCACTATCTGTGTGTTTCTGAACTACTTGAGCAGAGCATTTCCCCTTCTCTGTTGTGATCAAAAGCTGCTGGAGGTGGCGCTGTTAAACAAGCACATGGTTTGGGGATGCTGACCGGTCATTTCACACGAACTGAAGCAATAGTGCAGCATTGATGAGTTTATATCAGCTGAGTTATATCACCTTCCAGCAATGCACTAGCAGATGCCTGGGAAGGGGGATTTAATTAATTTATTTATTTATAATGCATTTGGAACTGTCTAATAAACTAGAAATTTGAACCTCTTACTGAGAGGAGCTTACAGTAGCCTTCAGTAGGATGTTAAGTTTTCTCATCATATGGCTGCATGAAAGACTATCTGTTGCTTCTGAAAAAGGATTAAAAAAGGCAAAATTTTGTGTGTATGATGTTATGTTCAGAGATCTAGTCAGGGATATGTCTCCTTGTGTAGCTCTGAAATCTTTTTAAAAATTAAACTTAGAGTAGTTCTGATGGTTTTATGCTCCATGTGAATGCAAATAGTAAAATGGAGTCATGTCTGACCTAGGCAACCTTGGAAGCAAGTATCCCAGGAGTGCTTTCGTTTTATTTCTTGAAGTGCTGCTTTGGTTTTCTTAAACATTTTTGTTGGTCTGAAATGTAAGAAGGGATGTGGCATGTGCTGTAGTGACTAGCCACAAGTCCTCTCTTTATCTAGCAGTAATGTCACCACCTTTCTGTTCTTATAGCTAGATTTAGTCATGACTACTTGACATATGTTGAATGCAGCAAGAGCTTTAGTACCAGTCTCTTTCAAAGTTGGCATACTGACTGCAAATGAGTACCAAGGAAGTTATCAGTAATGGATAGATTTGTACCACATACAAAAATGGGACAGGTGCCCTAATAGATAAAACCTCCAGACTAATCGTTACCACTACATGTCATCTGAATGTCTTTTGACTTTTAAGGAAATCAGAGGTCTAAAGTTAGGTGCCTAAAGTTACATGGTCTGACTACATCGCAGTGTTCTTCATATGCACAGTAAAGAGTCTTTATCTCAGCAGCATACAGTCTGATTCCATCATTGGTTGAAAGTGTATAGGTCTATGACTCTTAAAGAGACGGAAGAACTTGAATTATCTGCTACATGCTCACTATATTACTGTAGTGAATGAAATTTAGGAACTCTCCACGCTTTCCTCCTGTACTGCTAGAGGATTTTGCTAATGTTAGCCACCAGAAAGTATTTATTTAACATCAAAATTCTATTTTAAAGACTGCGAAGTAGCCTGTTACATTTCAGGTTAAGAAAATAATAGCACCCTAGGACTGTTGCAATGCACACTACTTACCAGTTATCATTTGGATAATGAAATGGAGGTGTCAAAACAAAAAAGCAATATGATGGATCTTGGAGATTATGCTTGACAGTAAGGATCTTTCTTACCTGCACTGATGTCTTGTTTAACTTGCAAGGCTATTTGACTTACGCTACGACTCATTTTGTCTCAGGAGATATGTGTGGTTAGACCATGCTTGCTTCTAGTATTATAGAGGGTTTAAAGATGACATGCCTGTGGAAGTGCTTGCTTAATTGCTAACTCATAATGGAAATAGCTGCTTCTGTTCTCTTCCTGACAGTTGTCCTCATGACCCACAATTAAGTACTAGACTGTCACGTAAAGATTTTCTTCCATTCTTCTTAATGCCTTCTGATTATCACTTAAGGTATGCCATGATTAGCACAGTCTTGGCTTTACATAGCTTTCTCTTGTTATGGCATCTCAGTAGTTAGAAGAAGGGGGGGGGGGAGGGGAAAGAAGGGGGGGGGGGAAGTAATCAATATGAATACCTAAAACAAACTTTCATATACAGCATTCAAGGACGTGAAGAAGCTGCATCACAGAAACTAGAAAATACACTTCAGACTATCCTGTGAATCTCACGTTGTTTGCTGTCTATGTGATACATTGTGAGCTTTATTACTTTATTTGTTTTAAAATAAATTTGGTTTCCATATGACTTTGGGTTACAAGCACCAGGCCTTCAATTTTTATTTTCATTCTTTGTTACCTCTGATATTTGTAAACGGTTGCACGAAGCATGAATTGGCAGAGTTCAAGCACTGAAACTTATTACAGAAATGTCTAAGAGTTGGCATTAATGGCATTAAAGCTCTTTTGATAGAAGCAATATTCACTTGATTATATCTTAGAGTGTAAGCTCACTAGAGAGAGAGTGCACAAAGGCATAGACTGAGTAGAAACTCTATTTCTTGAGGCTTTTTGACCTGGGAGACATAGTTAATGTGTAGAGTAGGAGCGTAAATCAAAACCGAGCCCTAATAAAAGTAGTGGCTAATATAAGCAGAGTAAGAGAATAGCATCAGGCCTTTTGGGAGAGATGGATATTTGGCCTTGTCAGTAACTTGAGAAAATAATTTTCCTGTTCTGAACTCTAGAGGAGCCATCTGGGTGAAGTCTGTCTGTCTCTCTGCAAGGACAGAAGCGGTTCTTGTTGAAGTCTTTGCTGAAACTTGTTGCATGTAAAATCCAGTAACTATGCTGCAATCTCTAGATGAGCTTTCAATCTTTAGTGTGACTACTGCACTGACATAGGTGCTTATCAGAAATTGCCATTTTATATATGCATTCTCCAGTATGCAGAGCTACCAGTGCTGAAACAGGATCAAACAATACTGAGAATACAAATTCTGTCATTTAAGAGCATCGTATTTGCAACCTGCTAACTGTAGGCAGCTGTTGCGGTCACGTGGAGGTGTATTCCTATTAAAATAACATGCGCTTTCTAGATGGAAGTGAACCCTAGAAATCGAATCCCTACTGAGAGGCAGAAATTGTTTAATTGGACATAATCTGTATTTTAACAACTAAAGCAGATCCACAGATGTTTTATTCAGTGCAAGATTACTAACTACTTAAATATCAGACAGGAGGGCGGGTATCTAGGAATGCCTTATTTAAGAAAACAAATTGAATCCTGGTGTTTCAAATTACAGATCATTGGCAGTTTGCACTAGAGGGAGCCAGTCTTTAATGAAACACAGTTTCCAGGAGGGTACATTAGAGTAGAAAATGAAACGTGCAGGTGAATAGGCACAGAAACTGAAACATTTTGGTGCGTGTTTCTTGTATTCCTGTTAGAAGAGGCAGGCAAACCGTTGTTTGAGCAGTGCACGATGCCCTGACAGCAGAATGACTACCTCTATGACTGTAAGCGTCTATCAGTGTAGAGAGTCAGCTATTGATACATCCACCTGAAAGTGTTTCTCTTCCCCTGGGTGGATGGCAAGGATCGGTCAGTGTCATGCAAGGGGTGGTCCCAGAACTGTGATCTCGTCCTCAGAGCTGTGAAGTTGGACTGTTGCCCATCTTTATAGGAAAAGCTTGATGTTATCCAGGATCCTTCCAAAATACACTAGTGTGGACACTGGAGGTGGTAGAGCATAATATTGCACTTGAGCACACCTGTAGTATTTTTAACAGTTACTCTTTTATACTCTTATTGCTGAGTTTTTAAACAGATTGTCCCTTACTGCATTGAAATATCAGATACTTTTCAGTGATTTATCTCATATGGTTGGACTACAACATAAACAGCACCATGTTACCCTTGAAAGTGATTACAGGTCCGATTGAAACATGTTAAGCTAGAAAAGTGTTAGAAACAGTATCAACGGTCAAAATTAATATATAGATCCTTGGCACTGCTGCTTATTATTTATAAAAATAAGTTACTATGTCAGTTTCAAAAACATCTTTTGATGTTGTGAGAATGTGTAATACTGAGCTAGTGTTGGCAGTATGTTAGCAGTGCTTATCTCTGGTAAACCCTGACTGTGTGTCCAAGAATTGGCAGTAGAGGAGAAACTTGAGGCAGGATAGAAAGGAAAACTTCGAAATAGTATAAATTTTTTTTTTTTTTTTTTTTTTCTCTACCAAAAACACAGGAAGCAAATGCACTGCCAAAGAATTTCCCAGTTATGACTTAAGCAACTGTGGTGGTTCAAAAGTCCACTTCATATTAAAGTTATTTGTGAGTTCTAGGTTGAAAGGCTAATGCATTTGCTTTCCTAAAATGTGTACTTTCTTTTTCTTGCATTGCTGCAAGCTAGTTCACCGCAGCTCGGGATTGTAATTGGCATATTTGGTCCTTTGGCTGGTGGAGACTTATTGCAGAAGTGACAGTAACGGCTTTCAGGGAGAATGGAGGCAGCCGATGTATACAGCTGTCAGAGTCTGGTAGAGCAGAAGCTGCTTTCACTCTGGAGGCATTACATGGCCATCTTTGTAGCAAAAAGGGAAGTAACCAAGGGCAAGACTAAGACTCTAGTGATGAAAGAGTATATAGTATCACAAATTCAGGCCTTGTAGTAGTGCATAGTCTTTAGAGAAGACTGAGAGATGTTTGTGAAATGAAGTAACTTTTTTTGCACACCTTTTCTTTTTAATTTGCAGGCTGAGTTAATTATGTGGAAAATTAAGATTGATTCTGAACCCCCCATTGTCACATGCAGCCTGTATATGATTGTACAGCAGAGTGTATCAAATGAACATGTGGGGTTTCATTTCTGAGCCCTTGCACCTGTGGAGCTGGGACCCAGAAAGATGGTCCAGGTTAGGCAGTTAATTCTTTATGCAGACTGAGAGTCAAGCACTTCAGCGGACCACTCAGATGCTGAGCAAGGAGCACTTCATGGCAGTAGATACTTAATTTGCTGTATATCTGGAACTCTGCTTGTCTCTGAATATCAGGTATTGGGCTGTATGATAGAATTCTTTGGGTGCAAGATGTAGTGTCCTGATAAATCTTTTGTCTGGTGTCCTGGTGTTTGAAACACATTCCAAAATGCGTAGAGTTGAGTTCAAGGTTAGCCTGAGAGGGTTCAGACTCCTGATCTGTTCCCTGAAGTGCCTGGAGGCTATAAGCGGTTCAGAGTTAAGACATATTCTGACTCCCGCTGAAGCAGCAAAGAATGCCAAAACAGTGGGTTACAGGAGTATCTGGAGAACTGGCCCAAAGTAGAAGAGACCTAGCTTCTGATCTTTGGTCCCTGCATTGTTTATGTATTTTCCATGATGCGGTACCTGGTATTAGATCAAGGGTGTTAGCAGGAATATTAACAGGACAGTGGAAAAGTAATAGGCTCACAGTTTGCACACTAGTGATTTTTCAAAAGTTCTGCTTGAGATAATGAGCACTTCAGATGTCCAGTAGGAATATTTTGGTTAAAATAGAGTTGTTAGAAGTGAAAAATTTCAAGGAAAACAGTGATATTCATCAAAATGCTCCCCTTTTTTTCAATGAAAGTGAAAAAGTTAATCTTTCTTTTTCTTGTGGTCTATGTGTCTTTCAGTCCTGCTTTTTTTTTTTTTTTCCCCCCTTTCAAGGGAAATAGAACAGGGGAAAAGGAAAATCCTGTCATATCTAATGAATTTTTAAAAATCTGCAAGAAAATTTAAAGAAAATAATGTTTTCTACACATAGTAAAACTTTGTGCCATAATTAAAATGAAGGTCCTGGTGACTTGGTGTTGTCCTAAGTTTACTGTGGTGCTGCCATAAATTTTGGTTCAACTTGGTATAGAAAGGAGGCTTCTGTTCTGCCTTGCGAGTGGAAACTTTTTTGGGAAGAGAACACAGGGTTAACAGTCGGTTGGGTGCCCTTTCCTTGTAGATAGCTGTGTGTCCTTCTGGAGTTTTCCTGGAGCAGTGCTAGCCCTGCCAGCAATCATTCCTATCCCGTGTCAGGCTCATGATCTATAGGCCCGTTCAAGTGAAGGCCATGCTTACTCACAGCACAGCCATTTGTTTCAACTCATTTTTTGACCACTTCAGAAGGGTGTTGTTTTGGAGAGGCAAATATTTAAAGCCTGCTATTGGCGACAATTATGTTGGTTGTTTTTGTTTGTTTGTGGGGTTTTTTTTGCAAATGCGAACTACTTTCTCGATGATGAGACCTAGAGAACCATTCAGTGTTACAAACAGCAGTGTAGATTCAAACAGTGATCATATTTTTATCTTTCTCAAAATCTTCCCTAAGATGTAGATAGTATTTTTCTAACAGCAGCTCTCACTATATCCCCATTTTGCAAATGGGAATCTGATTACTTTAAGGTCCTGCTGAAGTTGGACCTAGACTATCATCATCAGGAGGACTTTGTGTCCCCCTTCTTAGTATGACAACAGTACTGAGCTCTTTTACTGTCTTCTCCATAAAACCTTGGTTCCCATTGCCTTAGCTTTGTAATTTTTAATTAAAAGAATAAAACCAAGAAATTAGCGTAATAGTGAATTTTCATTGAAGCTATGCATGAAGATCATTTAACTTGGGTTATAAATATCGCTGAGTGTTTTTTCTAGTGAATGATACAAATTGTTATTTACCTATAATGGACTGGAATTCTTTTCAGTTCTGTCTCCCTGTAATTCTGGGTCCTCAAAGCACTAAGAAGACAAAGATTTCATAGAATCATAGAATGGTTTGGTCCAGAAGGGACCTCTAAATGTCATCTAGTCCAGTCCCCCTGCAGTGTCCAGATAGATCACATCCATTTGTCATCCCTTGTCCACTGATGTAGTCACTTTATCATAGAAAGCCCCTAGGTTCTTCAGGCAGGATTTGCCCCTAGTAAAGCCATGCTGGCTGTCTTTGACCACCTCCCTGTCCACCATGTGCCTTATCAGACCTAGGAGAATCTGCTCCCTGATCTTCCCAGGCACAGAGGTGAGGCTGACAGGTCTGTGGTTCCCAGGCATCCTCCGTTTTACTCTTTTTAAAAATGGGTGTAATGTGTCCCTTCTTTCAGTCACCAGGGACTTCCCCTGACTGCCAGGACTTTTCAAATATTATCGAGAGTGTCTTGGTGACTACATCAGCTGATTCTGTCAGGACTCTGGGAGTCCCATAGACTTATGTACCTTCAGGTTCCTCAGGTGGTTACAAACCTGATTTTCACATACAGTGGGAGGGACTTTGCTGCCCTGGTCCTCACCTTGTGATTTTTTTAACTTGGGAGGTGTGTTGGGAGAAAGTTTGCTGGTGAAGACTGAGGGAAAAAAAAGCTGTTGAGAACCTCAGCCTTCTCCTCGTCTGTTGTTACTAGCTCACCATTCTTGCTCTTCAGGGGGGGTATGTCTTCTTTGACCTTCCTTTTTTCACTGATGTACCTGTAGAATCCTTTCTTATTATTCTTCGCATCCCTTGCTAATTTCAGCTCCAACCGTGTCCTGCATTTCCTGACCTCATCCCTACACAGTTGGGCAGCATCCCTATACTCTTTCCAGGATACATGTCCCTGCTTCCACAGTCTGTTCCCACACTTCCCTATTCATAGCCCTAGAAAGTTTTCCACTCTATTGAACTTTATTTCCCTTGCTATGATTTTAGCCATTTACCTTTTGCCTTGTTCTTATTCACCCTATGTTAATGAGGGAAGAGTGTATTCCCCCTTTATGTTCTAGCTTTGTACATATTTGAATACCTGCTATCATGGTTTTCCTCCCTCTAGATTTTGTGTTCCCATTTTTAATTTTTTTTTTTTTTTCCTTGCAGATCTTGTGTTCTACATATCTGCTTGTTTTTGTTCCTTTGCTGTTCTCTGTATGCTGTTTACACATTAATTTGTTAAATGTGGAGCCCACAGCTTAATTTTTGATATTCCAGCTAAGGCCTTAATGTGGAAAATATTCAAGGCTTTACAAATTGACATGTCATCCTTGTTGAGGCCCATATTAATTGAAGCATCATTCAGTTATATCACATCCATGTCACGTAACATAAAGGCAAGCATATAGCCTTATATGTCCCATGATAGTGTATGTGCTTGTATTTGTTGGCTATGATAATATAACAGGGAGCTTCAAACTGAACATGCTCTGTACATCTCACTGGATGTACTACAATGATATGGAACTTTTTTCTGCAGGAGCCAACAGTGCTTCCCTTTTTTCCATTCCTTTGAGTATGATTGAATGTATATCTGTGGTGCATGCCCTTTTTGCTTGGCTAAAAATATTGAACATCCTTGATTTTGATAAGAAGCTGGCAGTTAGCTCATTGGCTACATTTTAAAGCAAAAAGGGAAAGTTAACATTAGTAATATGGGTCACTGTGTACATGTGCTTGTAGTTGCTATGCTGGCATCCTGATCTGACTTTGCCTTTTAGCTATACTGCAGGTTTCTGTGTGGGCTCTGTCAGATCTAATATTGCCTACAAGGATAGCTGAATTTATTATGCTACTTGTAAATCTCTCCTCATTCGTACCTGTGGTGACCTCTCTATTCTCCAGGTCAAATGGCTGAATTCTTTAAAGTTTTCTATTCTTGTCTCTGGACTTACAGACATTTGAAAGTTTCTATAGATCTTTGCTATTGAAAACTAAAAAATTGTCTGGCTGTGGAAAGCTCTGGAAAGGTTACAGTTCGCTTAAACCTAGGCAAGAGGCTGATTTAATATAGAAGTTTTGGTTTTGTTAATCAGGCTAGCCTGAAGGTGAGCCTATTCATCAATTTGTTTCTGCTGTCTGAAAGATCTTGGCAGTAAGTCATTCGGGCCCTATATAAATAAATGATATGTGATCCACACTTTCAGAAGACTGTAAGTCAAGACATGTTGTATGACTGCCATATCTTTTCTTTGGACCTCTGCCTTCATTTAAATGAGATACATGACAAGCTGTTGAGGAGTTAATGTGTACTACTAATTCACAGCAGCTCTGAGCATCAGACACTAAGATGTTGAGTGCTGAGTTTTAGAATGACTGCAATTTCTGTCATCTAACTGCAAAATGTAGATGTTTTTTTGCAGACATTGCACATATATGTGGAGTGAGTTTAACTTTGAACAGTAGATGTTTGACAGTCTAGAGAGGCTGAGGCTGGAACTAAAAAATTGCAGAGACAGCAGGGCTTAGGGTTATAGAATATGGCTTTATTTACATGCAACTGCTGTGTACGATTTTTCTGTTACTTATCTAGTTTCACACTCAACAGTGGAGATGTGCAGAGCGCACACATGATGACAGGCTGGGTGATTTCTATATGACCATCTGGTTTAAAGCTGCTTTTTGATTTAGTCTGACAAGGGCTCATGAAAAACTGATCATCTGAGGATGTTCCCTAGTTCCTATAATGCTGGAAGCAACAGGCTTGACAGACATGAATGTTCTCGGGTGATAGAAACAACATAATTAAATTCTTGTAGCTTATGTGTACAAGGACAAGAAAAAGAATGTCCTAAGCATTCTAAGAGACCTGGGTCTCTGTAGTAATGCTTGAGTTTAATTCACAGGGAAATTTCTTCCTCTGAGAGAAATTTTATTGGTTATGGTAAATGGTTTCTTATTTCTCCTTTTGCCTTTCTCTCACTGGGGACTGTTCATGTGGGGTTTTTTTCACTTGGAGGTTCACCAGTATTATGAAGTTGTCTTATTTCAGACTCTAAAGAAAGTTTAGTTGTCAATTATCACCTTCTTACCATGGCTGGCAGAACATCAGTCAGTCTCCTACTTTCAGCTGCTTCTGTTGCCTGTTCCCCAGCCCTACTGTACTTTCAGAAGAAGATGGTAGTGACAACTGCTCAGACCAGCTCCAAGTGTGCAGTAACTTCTTCATAATGCTGTATGGCATTTTCTTAGGCTTCATTTTCTCTGGTCTTCAGAAATCCTATGATGTATGAAGGGACTTCCAATATTATTATCAAGAATTGGTTCTAGGGCTGTATCCTGATTTCAGCTGGAACAATTTCCTTCCTAGTAGCTGGTACAGAATAATGTTGTTAACACACTGATGTTTTAGTTGTTGCTAAGTAGCGCTTATCCTGAATCAAGGATTTTTCAGTTTACCGTGGTCTGCCAGCAAGCCAGATGCACAAGAAGCTGAGTGTGGGCATGGCCAGGACAGGTGACCCAAAGTAGTCAAAGGGATGTTCCCTACCATAGAATGTCATGCTCAATATATGAACTGGGGGGAGTGTGTGAGCAGGCAACTGTGTGGTACTTAGTTGCCAGATAGGATATTTAATGACCACAGCTGTAATTGCTTTAATTTCTCTTCATGAAGTCCCTTTGTTTATCTTTGGTATCTTGACAAAGAGGGGGTCAAGCCATTTGCACAGCTGTCAGTGTTTTCTCTGTTCTTTACCTATCTGCTACTTCTTATTAACCTTGTTTTGAATTCAGCTTAGAATTTCCATGTTTATCTGCACTATATTTACTGATTTGGGGGTGGGGGGTGTGGCACAGAAGAAACTAGCAAAGGGCAAAATAAGCATTGCAAGCCTAACATAGAATTGATAATCTGGAGAAGAGCAACAGATTCCATTTGAGAAAATAAGGTTTTGATTTTTCTCTCCACTTAGTATGATCTTTGTCATAGTTGTAATGATGTAAACATTACAACAGTAAATGAGAAAATAGTGATGTAATAAGAATCCAATATTAAGAATCCAATTCCCGTTATGAATCAAATGAAAACCTGATAATATTTTCTCAGTTCAAGCATCTGGCAAAAATTTTATAGTCTGTATCAGTGCTCGTGAGGGTGGAGGAAATTGTGTTATCTAAACTAGGGAAAGAAAGCATCTGGCTGGAAATCTAGAAGTAGTATGTTTTGCCTCTTTCTCCTAGAAGAGGCTTAATAAGCCATTTGCTTGAGTTTGTTGGCAAGTTCTCATAAAGTGCAGGCAAATAAGGACAATTTTCTCTGAGAGTTTGAGTTGCCTTTAGAGTATTTATCTTTTTGTTCTACTATTTGCATTTAGCTCTATTCTAAATTTTTTTTCTAGCAAGGCCTTTGCATAGCATTTGTATGATCTCATGGACTTTTGGGTTTGTTTGGGTTTTTTTTTTCAAACTTATTTATATGTCAAACTAACAAGGTTCTTTTACAGCTTTTTGGTTAATCTGATTTGGAATACATTTTTCCTCCTAAAAATGTCCCCAGAGGAAAGAATATTGTGGAACAATTAAATTCAGAAGAATTGAATTTATGTCACTTCTTCTAACTGCAAGGTAATTTAAAAATAAACAGTTAAAAATAAATTATAGTCCCAGTGATTCTACATCTTAAAACTTACAAATTTTTCTGATTGATTGGTAATTAGGCTAATAGGTGTTTCTGCATTTGGAATTTTTCTGCCTTGCACAAGTATTTTATTAGAGGGGTAGCCTCAGTGAAAGAAGTGACTCTTCTAGTGTTTCTGTACCACACAGACTAGGAGAGAAGGGACAAATGATGAAAAAGGGTAAAGTACAGTAGTCTAGAATGTACAGTAGTGAATACTGTGTGTTGAAACAGCTCACACTTAAACAAGTAGAATAAATATAGATTTTTAGATTGCAGTTACAAATCTAGAAGGATACATTGAGTTGTTTTCTATCCTCTCAGTATAAGACAAACAGTGCTACAAGAAAAGCTCAATTGAAGTTGACAGATCAGAGGAGGTGATGGGAAATGGTTTAGAGGAGGTTCCTTTGGCCACAGATTCTACAGGAATATGTGCAGAACTGGGGAGTTAACTGCAAAAGATTTTGCCTCAAAAACATGTCTAATTTCATTTTTAAAACTGTTCCAGTGGTGGTGAAACCGTCTTGTATCTGTGTATTATTTAACCCCAGGAGGGTTTCATAATGGACATCAGAATAGATGAGTTGTGACAGACACTTCCTCAAGTCTGCACTAGCCATTCACACTCGGGGATCTAGTGACCATCACAACTGCAGTGGGTTCATGTATCCTACCCAGACACCTGAAAAGAAATACATTTGGATTGGATCATTGTGCAAACTTCTTGCACTTAAGCAAACAAACCTAAACCTCTCCTTTTAATTTATCAGTTTAAATGTAGACTGTTTTCACATTAGACATGATTGGAATATTTGGCAGGGGAAAAAATTTATTTCTAGAAATTGCACCTAGCAGCCCAGAATGCATTTGACAGATTAGATAAACTGTGAGTATCTATTATATTTGCTTAGTTGTCTTTAAATTGGTCTTATGCTAGAAGTTTTGCCAATTACAGGTCATTTAACACTTCTCAAACCTCTGGCTCTGCTTGTTTCTTTCCTTGAGATGCTTATTATGCTTCTCCTCATTTTCTCATAGATATTATATGTGTGTTGACATCTCTCTGGTATTTGATGATTTGGTGTATGGGTTGGTCCTTTATCATGTTGCCATTTTCATCACATCTTATTAAGAAAGTTGAACAATTTGACAGATTATTCCCTAATTCTGGACACTAGGTTTTTTGATAAGCTGGTAGTAATGGGTGTTTTCCATTCTCTTATATTTCCTTTCTCCATTGTTCTTCAGTGGCAACAGTAACTTTTATTTCCTCGTAGTTGTAATTTCTGTTTCCAAAGAATTTTGGCTCCCTATTCCTGACGTGATTAATGGACAACTTGACAATTTCTTTACAATTCTAGAAGTGTTTCTGTGTCGCTATAGTGTGTTGATACTGTTTAAGTCCTCATCCTTTTAAAACTCATGTCAGGTGCCTGTGAATTTTATTATTCCAGACACTGCCTAGCAATCATCATGACATCCCCATGCCATGATCTGTGCTCTGGTGCAATTGTGAATAATGAAGTTGCTGTGATTCTTTTTCATGAGTTGTTTAAATAGCTGTTGCTAATATGGTGATGCCAAATCATCTTTCTGCTTAAAAGTTGTGGTGGTTTGACCCTGGATGGATGTCAAGTGTCCACCAAGCTGCTCTATACTCCTCCCCCTCCTCCTCTCAGCTGGACCAGGGCGGGAGAAAATAAGATGAAACTCGTGAGTTAAGGCACAGGTAGTTTAATGAAAAACAAAGCAAGACCATGTGAGGAAGCAAAAGAAAACAAAGATTTATTCTTTATTTCCCATCAGCGGGTGATGTCTGGCCCCTTTTCTGGGAAGTCAGGCTCTTAAACACGAAAGGTTGCTCCTGAGGACAAGCGCACACTCCCCCACCCCTTCTTTTTCTAGCTTTTATTGTAAATCTGATGTCATATGGTATGGAATGTCAGTTTTGGTCAGCTGACTTGGTTGCATTCCCTCTCATGGTCTTGTCCTCTTCATCCCTTTGCAGGGGGCATGTTGGAAGACCAGCCTTGGTGCCGTGGGAGCTCTGCCCAGCAGCAGCCACAGCACGGGTGTGTGATCCGCACCTTTCCTGCAAAGCACAGCACTGGGAGGGCTGCTGGGGGGAAAGTTAACTCCATCTCAGTCAGACCCAAAACAAATGTGAATTAGAGACTACTTCAGGGAAGGACAGTGCTTTTATACAGATATTGAAGACAGTCTTTCTTTTCATTATTTTGTTTGAGTGCTCTCCCCTGTAATAGCTCATGGCACATACCCTGTCTGTAATGTGGGTCAGGTTTTTTTTTTTGTCATTCTCGTATGATTTTTCTCCACTGAATTTTCTCCTTTCCTTTTTTCCCTTGCCCTTCAGTGCCATCTTTCATTATTTTGAGTATCAGGTCTTTTCCAAGAAGTTGTTGGATTATATATCTGAGAAAGACAATGCAATTTGTATTTAAAGGCTGAGGGATAAAACGCATTGCTGACATGAACTCTAAAAAAATTTTGGAAAACATTACATGGTGCTCCATCTACTGCATTTTGATGCACTGCTAATGTCATATTTCTCAAAACAGTAACTGATGGGTGCCCAAACTGCCAGCAAGTGGTACTTGAACTGCATCACAATCTGTGGAAAGTTAGTCACTTACCCTTTTTTTCCAGAATCTGAAGAGGATTTAGTATGTAATCTCGGAAGTATCCTATTGAAGATGATTTCAGTTTTGCAGCTAGCACATTCTGGTGACAACTTCTCCCCCCCCC
>JANVCC010000120.1:7794426-7978097 GCA_025345505.1 Todiramphus chloris collaris | reverse complement strand
GCCCCCCCCCCCCCCCCCCCCCCCCCCCCCCCCCTTTCTTCAGAGCTAACACAGTATTAGTTTTGTGTGATGGTGCCCACTTAATATGCAGTGGAGAAACAGAACTACAAAGAATATAAGATAAGGTGAGAATGTTGAATATTTATTTTTCACGGTTAGAGGATATTTTTCCAGTGATTCAGTTATTCGTATTACCTTTAAATTGTAACTCCTGTTTAGACAACAAAGACTTAAAGGAACATAACAAAGCAGAGTTGTTTTTCAAAGGTTCTTTCAGTGTTTGCGTGTGGCTTTTCAAAACACATGCTGGTTCACGTGAAGGGAGAGTTCTTGCTCACCTGATTGTTGTTTGAATGGAAGTTCCAAATCAGAGCAGAGGCTTGAATTTTTGTGCTCTTTGTCTCAAAAGTAGAATGTGATACAAGAATAAAACACTGCTTTAAAAGGCTGATTTAATGTTAGGAAGGCTTATGTATTTCTGTAAGCTTCTTGTGAGTTTTTGGAATTAATGTCTTAATGCAGACACTGGGTCTTCAGAATATTTAGTTTAAAAATAGCTTTAGTACTATCTTACCTAACGGGATATGTGAACATCAAATGTTGCCTCATGAAGAGCAGTGTGTACTGCTGTAGGCAGTGGACTTCCTGTATTACCTAGAGCATCTCAAGCCATAACATAAAGGCCAATACCTCAGCAAGGATCAGTAAATTAATATTAGAATTTATTTAGTGTTTGTATCTGCTGTCATTTTATTCTAGAAGCGTCTTTGAAATGTTTAAACCCCTCAGGTTCACTCTATATGCAGAGTTTTTTGAGATGTGGCTTCTATAGTGATTCATCACTGTTTGAAGAGCAGAAAGGTTATTGTGTTGGTAATTGAGGAATTGTCTATTGTGTCTTGGAGTTTGAGGAAGTAACCAGCAGCCTCAAGTACAGGATTAGCTCATAGGAAATACCAAGGTCCTAAATAGATGCCTGTCTTAAATAAATGAAAACATTTCTCAAAGAGATACACTATTAGTCTGTGGAAAATGGCCATGCCTCTCTGTGTGTGTGACCAGCTCTACAGGCGATGTTTTACACTTCAGCTGTATTGCTAACGCGTTTGAACAGAAATGAAATCTGTCAAGTTATGTTTTCATTATGCTAAGTGTAAGATGGTTGTGGCCAAAAGTTTAGTAGAACTCTGATGTAGAGTCATAGAATGGTAGGGGTTGGAAGAGGGGTCTGGAGATTGAGTCCAATCCCACCTGCCAAATTTCATTAAAATTTTTGGAAATCAAAATATTCCCATGGATTTGGTTACCAAAGTGTTGCTGTCTTATACGGAAAGGGTTTTTCCTGAGTATTTTCAAATCCATTTATCCTTTTTCTGCCTAGATTACTTTCTGTCTTCGCTGTTTCCAGTGAGCATTATGCTGTGACAAAGCTCTTTTCTCCAGCTCATCACGAGATTGATTACTCTGAGTGTTCCAGGGACTGCTTGTGTCTCCAGGCATAAATTCTGCCCTGCATTTTCTCATGCTGCTGCTTTTGGCACTGTACTGCAGCAGTAAGTAATAGCATTGGGCAGGGCTTGGCATGTCATGCATGTAGCCGTGTGTCATAACAAATGGCTTCATAGAAGCCACTGATACAATCCACAAGGCGGAATTTTCACTTTGTGAAATTTCTGCCTGGGAAGGAAATCTGCACATCATGTCTGGGCTGAAATGCAAAGCATAAGGCTACCAGTTGCTGTCATATCTCTTAGAAAGTCAGAGGAAAAAACAGTGAAGCTTCTTTCTGTTTTTAACAATGGGTAACTTTTTGTTCTGCCATTATAATTATCATTTACAGTGATAACACAGTGAGATAACAAGACTGTGGGAAAAAAATTAGACAAGCTTTAAAAAATTCCTTACTGTTACTGGGTTTGCAAAAGCTTATATTGGAGTGGCACTGTATATGCTTTGGCACTCCACTTTTGTTATCTAGGGCTCATTAGTATATCATTGTCGCTCAGTCAGGATTCAAATTCAATTCAAACATAAGGCAGCATATGCTTCCCCAGAAAGTAAGAACTGTGCAGAGGATGTGGTACGATCACATGGAAAAAAGATTACAGTTCCAAGATTTGGGGATCTTAATCTTTTTTGGCTTTCCTATTGAAGAACTGTAGTTCAGATCACAGTCCAATACAGTTGGGGTGTTAGGTGCACTCCTTGCTACTCACATCCTGGTTTTAGATGTGTTCATGTGTCTCTGAGACTGTGTCACCAAGAACTGTGATCATTTATAACATCAGCTGGTAACTGCTGTCTTAATACAATTTACTCTGGTTAAAAGAAAGAGGCATTTTTTTTTTTTGCTCTCTTTCTTTTCATTTTCTATTGAAAAAGAAAGGAAGCATGTAAACACAGTGAATGCTCAAATACTGAGTCAATGTTCAAATGCAGATTCTTCCCCTGAAGTGGTGATTGTCTGTTTTGCTGTACCTTAGCAGAGGCTTGCACCAGTCTAAGAAGGAAATTTGGAAATTGTGATACAGCTTCACTGTCATTGCTTTCATTTCAGTAGGCTTAAAACCCAAAAAGTAAGTGAGGAAAGGCAGGGGCAAGATACAGGGTTGACAGGGAACTAAACTGGAACACAAGGTCACACTTACATTCCATGGTTGCTGTACGAGCAAACTGGAGCTGATCCTAACTTCCAGAGGTCTTCTAGAGGCAAAATCCATCAACATTTGAAAGGTTGAGCATTGTGGTATTAAGGACCATATATAAGAGCTAAGGAGAAAATATTGTTGTTTCTTCTTAAACAGGGACAGTTGTGTTAGAAAATTCTGGAATTCTCTATTGTATTCTCATGATTCATTTCACTTAGAGTGTATCTCCTAGAACCCCAGCATCCTAAATATGGAGAACATTGCAGGCCTGAGACTCTCTTACATGTGGAGATTAGAAATTGGGAAATTGTTTCAGTGTTATCCTTGGGTATAATCTTCAATGTTATACTCAAGCTAGACAAAGGAACAGGGAGGTTTCTCACTAGCAGTCTTTTAGGCACTTGTCCAACTGAAGATGAGGGAAAAAAATGAGTGTGTTTTTATTCGATACATAAATTGTTTCTAGAAGTGCATAAGGAGTTTCGGGTTTAAGGTTAATGATTATAGTAGAGCAAAAATATCATAGCAGGGGTGTCCAGGAAGGATAAGAGAGCAACCAAATCCCCTAGATGTGAAGGTAAATCACTGTCGTACAAAGTTTTTTGTCATGTTGCCAACAGTGCGTTTTTGGTAACTAATCTTGAGACATTTTTTGTCTATTTTTAGCTGTGTGTCAATATAGTGGAAAGTGTGGAATAGGCTTTCTCTTGGATGCATCTTACCTGTATGTTAACATACTATCAACTGATAAGTACCATGAACCTATTAATTGCTGCTCTGGGTGAGGCTAACAAGATGTTTAATGTTAGACAACTGGATCTATCTGGACACAGATTTTCCTTGCAGTCCTCACTACAATGCCCTTGAAAATGTGTTTGGCTGTCACTGTGCATTAGAGAGAGAAAACTGACACATGTTCAGCTCTTTTTTTAATAACTACACAGTGATTTCATTGCCATTGTGAAAGCTAAGCTGATGCTGTTTGGTTTTGTTCACTGAGTAGTGACAGGGCTGCAGCTGATTATTTTTTAAATCAAAACTCTTTCAGTGCTGCTAGGACAGAAGTCATCATGACTCCCATGATGGGAGAGCAAGTCCAGTAAAACGTACTTGAAAAAGATCTTATGCTTTGAATTTTGAGTACTGGTTAAAAGAAGTGAGAGTTCTGAGGCTGATTTCAGTCAGTCAGTCTTAACTCAGAAAAAAAAGGAATGTGTCAAGAAGCAGGAAGCCCTCTTCTATGGAACTGCCTTTAATATGAAGACCAATTGGCTTTTTGTCATTTTCTTTGAAACAGAGGCTTTTTCTGAAGCACTACTTTGCCCTTTTCATTTAAGAGTGTAGAAAGGAGCTGATGAGCTGAGCAACAAGCTTCAAATGTGTTTGGGGAGCCAAAGAGTTTACTAGCTCTAGAATACCTTCTTAGCTGCATCTGTCAGCAGTGGACACAGCAGAGGAGCAGAGTTGTATAAGGAGAGGAGATGGAAGTGATGTGAGCTTTACTCATACTGCTGGTCATAGGAACTGGTAGACCTGATGTTATTTGAGTCCAGCGTATGATACAGCACATACCTCTTTTTTTTTTTTTTTTTTCTTTTATTTATTTAGTTTTCTTCATACCCATTCATAGTCCTAGGACTGGAGTATTGTGGTTCTATTGTAAATAGTATAGTTGTTTCTGCTCCATGACTTTGCTACTAAACACAGGTAGCCTTTTTCTCATGTGTTGAGAGGGAATGTGACCATTGCTGTTGTAGTAGCTTCTGTTGCTTTCTAATCACTTGCAATTGTTAATCGGTTTGTTATAGTGTTGTACCTGTGATCACATGGTTGGTTGGTTTATTTCCCCTGTCCTTTGCACTTGCAGGTCTCTGTTCATATTCCTGTCTTCAGTTTTCCTTGTCACAGAGGGAAATACGTTTATAAAAGAGGGATATCTTCATATCTTCATACTTTTTTTTTTTTTTTTTTTTTTAGTGAGCTTGTCTGGCTCTCTGAACAGTTTCTGTAAGAATGTGTTTTGAAGCACATAGAATGAGACTTTTGCCTTCTTAAACCATCTCTCAGGTTGCTGTTTCTTCTAACATTGATGGTTGTTATGAAAGGACAGGAGAGAAGGGGGGCAGGCAGTATTTGCTCATGAAAGTGCACCAGACATAGTGAATTTGTAATGGAAAATGATTGTTCAGCATCTGTTGTATTCAAGGGCATTGCTTATCGACACTTCCTTGTGAAATGTCTACAATTTAATTAAATGAAACAGAAAAAATAAATTAAATCCTCATTTTGCTGCTTTTTGTTTGTTTATACATTCAGTTGGACTCCTCTAAAGTAGCAGGGTACAGAGTAAAAAACTTATGTTCTCTCTTAGAGAACTCTCCCAATCTCATATATTTCTTTCTCATCAAAGAGATTTTCTTCCACTACATGATTAGGTTTGAAGTTTTCAGCGTTTCTGTGAAGATTGCTTGGGAAGAGACAAAACACTATAAATTGTAGCTAAAAATACAATTTTTCTGTAGCTGTCATAGCAACATTTGGGCTAATTGATTCTCAGTAGAATAATGACATCTAGTATGTAGTGAGAAATATTCATGAAGGAATCTGTGAAAACCGAGATCTGCCTTACTTCCCCAGTAAATCAGGAAAAATCATTAGAGTTGTCTACTTAAGAAGAATTAAAAATAAGCTATAATTAGAGATTCTTTTCACTCTGATTTGAGGACAGTTGGAATTTCTTTAAGTCACTGAATATAGATTTAGCAGAGCTCCAGTTCCAGCAGGGTTTTATTCTGTGTATGCCCTGGGAGAAGGCCAGAGGAATTTAGAGACTATAGATGAAAGGCAGAATTGCAGTACAAGGGAAGAGTTGCAAAAAGAAAGCCATAGGCTCTATGAGGGAGAATATAGTGGCTGTCTGTGAAGTTACTCATTTAGGACATGGTATGACTGAGACACTGATAGGTTGACTTCAGAAAAGTGGATTTAAGGCACTAATAAAGTGTCACATTGGGTGACATGCAGAGATTTTAGCATGTTTCACAGACTTTGCAAACTGAGTTTGGTTTGGCAGCTGCCATGCAACTCACTCTCTGTGATTTCCAGTGTTGAGTCTGTGCAGAACTTTATACTTGTTGAAGGTATGGTGAATCTAGAGATGTAGTAGCTGTTTCAAGCTTTAGAAGGAGATATCCACTACATGAAGCCAAAACATGAAGGACTTGATGGGAGATTTTGGTTTGCAGAAGAGAGCTCAAAGCATCAGGACATTCCAAGTGAGCTACAGAAGCAGGATATCTCTTTCTTACAATGTGACCCTATGAATCTACAAAGGGATTTCTAAAGGGGTTGATTTGGACCATCCAAATCTCCTCCTCAGCTGCCATGTAGAGGCATTTTCCATCCTGAATTTGTGGCCGTGCTCACAGATAGATGAGGATAGAAGCATAGCAGAAGAGATAAAGTGGGAACTTTAAATGGAGGTTGAAGATAATGAGGTTAACTGGGCGATTTATTTGCTCTGAAAGCCGTGTAGATTGCAAGAGCTTGTTTGTTTTCTTCTTGGAAGCGGGGTAGCATTTCTAAATCCCCCAAAAGCCTCCTGTTCTGTGTCCTCAAAGACTCCTAATAACTTACTTGATAATGCAACCTGTGATAAATGCTGGTTGGGGTTTTTTGTGGGTTTTTTTTTTTTTTCCCTGAAGAACCCAAGTATTTTGGATTCTTGCTGCAATCAGTGTTAGGAATGCTCCTTAGTTATGAGAACTTGAGCATTTCTGCCCATAGCAAAAATGTCAAACATGTCTTCATAGGATCCTGCTGGTTTTTGTTAGTGCATGTAATGTAGTACTGGCCAGAGTTGCACTCTCTGACTTCTGTGCTGACATTTTTCTCTTGTTGCTAATGATGTGGTGCTGTCTTGTTCTGCTGATTGTGTGCCAGACATCTGCTGAATGCGATTTGGGTATTTCACCCACTGAGCTGAAGAGATTTGGGATCACTGGGGCATGATCGGGAGCACTTGACAGCCACAAGGTCTCAGCAGGGGACTGTAGAATGTAGGCCAAGGCAGACATAAAGCCTGTCATGTTGGTATAGTTTCATTTGCTTATGGCTGCACTGAGGCAGTTGCCTGAACTCTGGGCTTTATTTTTACTGTTCTTCAGAGAAACTTTAGTTTGCTAGAATGGTGACTGCCAGCAGGCACACTGTGTACAGCGGAGAAGGTAGAGGGCATTCATGTTTAATCAGCTGATCTCAACTTTTTTCAAATACATCAGAGGTCTTGTAGGTTTTTGGTGTCTGTCTCACTGTTTTCTGCCCAGTGGTGAGATTCGAAACATAAAGGTTTTATGGCATTTTACTCCCTTTGAGAAAACCATCTGACAGCCAAATAATCCCCACTTTGATTATGGTTTGTCAGAGGAATATCACATCATAAAGTTGGAAAAGACCTTTAAGATTATAGAGTCCAACCATAAACCTGACACTGCCAAGTCCACCACTAAGCCATGTCCCTAAGTGCCATATCTACACATCTTAAATGCTTCCAGTGATGGTGACTTCACCACTTCCCTGGGAAGCCTGGTCCAGGGCTTGAGAACTCCTTCAGTGAAGAGATTTTTCATAATAACTCATCTGAACCTTCTCTGGCACAACTTGAAGCCATTTCCTTTTGTCCCGTTGTTTGTTACTTGGGAGACGAGATCAGCCACCACTTCTCTGCAGCCTTCTTTCAAGGAGTTGTAAAAAACAATAAGGTCTCCCCTGAGCCTTTTCTCCAGTTCCCTCAGACACTCTTCCTAAGATTTTCTCTCTAGACCTTTCACCAAGAGATATCTCAAAATCTGCGTGGACACAGAGTCCCTCCCGCTTCCTGTACCCTAGTGAGAGAGACTTGAATGTGAATCGGAGCTTAATAGTGCTAGGATGCAGCCCAGACTCACAAAAGACTGATCTGATCATGCCTGGTAGACATTTATAGCACACTAGTGTATCTGGAGTATTGGTACAGACAAAGTGGTGCCACATGGGGTTGTTGATACTCTGTGTATGTGGTGAAAGCATGTAGTAAGGAGGCAAAGGTGGTTCCATCAGACTGATCTGTTGCTGTTGAGACTCATTCATCACATCTTTCTACAAGAGTCCTATGCAGGTACTTGCAGGTCATTGTGGGAGAGATCCTAAGTATGCAGCCAGTCTTCAGAGGAAAAGAAAACATGGTCATAAGTCCTTCTAGTGGCAGGAGTCTACATACTCAGCTGTAGCTGACATTTTGGGGGAGTATAATACAAAGATTAAAGCAGATTAAAGCTCCATGTAGCTTAACATCCTGTATCCAACAGAGGCCAGTGGTAGAAGCCTGTGGAAAAGTATGAGCACGGACAAAAGGAAATTGAATATTTTTATTCATTAATTTGTCTAGGTGCTTTTTTAGTGTCTGTGTGTAAACCTTTCTGGTAGAATCTTCTGCCAGTGAGTCCTGTAGCGTAGCTCTGCTGCGTACAAAGAACGTACAAGGCTCTTACAGAATCTGCCTCCTAATATTCAAAGATTCCATTCTCTTTGGCTTTTGTGTTAGGAAACTCAGTGATTGTTCTCTGTCCATGATCTGCTGCCTTACATTCCATTTTGGAAGACATTAATGCATTTCTTCATGATTTTTCCATTGGCCTTTGTGTCTTTTCTGGTTCTATTATGTGCATTTTCAGATACACTGAGAAGAACTCCTAAAAAGTGCCATAGTAATTTTTCTTTTTCATGTGTTCTCAATTCCTTTCATAACAATTCCTAACATTCTACTTGCATTTTAGACTGCTGCTAAGCAAACAGTCAAAAAAAAATTTTTTTTTTTCCTCCATAAAACCACATGTAGCTAACTCCCAGTTCTTTTTTTCTAATAGTCATGTTGGAGCTTGAGGAAATGTATAAAACATATGTAAATGAAAGTAACTTTTTGCATTGTGTTACATTTTACACTGAAGTCTTGTCAGCCTTTTATGGCTCATTTATAAAGTGTTATCCAGCAATTCTTCAGCTAGCTTTTATTTTTGTGGTTTCACTATTTACAGCTGTCATTAGCCAACTGCTGAATCGCTGCAAACAGCTCACATTTAATTATTTTGCAGATTATGAGTATGTTGAACAGTACAAGCCTGAATTGAAATCTTTTACAACTTTACTGACCACTGACCATTGAGTCAACTGGGCAGTTTCTGGAAAAATCCTTTGATCTGAAATATTGTTAAAACGTGTTTAGAAAATTTGGTTGGCTGAATTTCCCATATCTGCATGCTTGTGGCTTCCCCAAAGAACCAGGCTAGTTTCTGGTGGTTTGGTTTTATGATAATATGATAATTGATTTTTTACGATAATATGTCACCAGCGTGTACTGGTGCCTTTGCTCTCCTAGCCCATGGTAGACAGGAATGATGTGATTGTTAACCATTTAGAGAATGTACAATAAATAGTTTCATTTGGTATCAGAGGCGTGTAACACAAATCTTTTGGAACTGTATGTTCCAGGTGCAGACGGCTTATGTGACTGGGTCTTTAGAATTTGTACCTTTATTATTTTCAGTTTTATCTTTTTTGTTGTTTTAATCACATGGTTGGTAAATTTGTAAACTAGATTCTTGCTTAGGACATACATTGCGTGTATTTGTGTAGTCTTCTGCTTTTGTCAGGGAATTTATATCAAAATGGAATGTAAGCTGCAAAATAAGAACAGTAATTTGAAAGTTAGGTGTGTATGGTGCTGAATAATGTGTTACAGCCATATACCTTGCTTTAAGCAATGTGGAGGTGTTAATCCCATTGAAAAGTTCCCACCCCACCTACCATACTGTAAGAATTAGATATACTGTCAAAGAAAAATGCAAAATAAATGATGAGTTATTTGTGCCACTGCTTTTAATTAGGTATTTCAGTGGCTTTAAACAGATAAAATTACCCTCAGTGTTAGCTTCTCTCTCAGTTTACTAAGTGTGGGAGTGTATCTGCTGTGACCGTGATGAAAGAATTAAACTTCATGCACGTTCTCAGCTTGTGCAAACCAATTAATTGTGAAAGCTTTGTACTTACTGAGGCCAGGAAAATCATTAGAGCACCTGAACAGAAATTTTGGTGCTGCTTCAGTCCTTGAAAGGTAGTGCCCAACAGAAGTTCCTCCTCTCTCAGATCTTGAATATTTTAGTGTCAAACCTTTTGTGCTGCCAGCATCATTATGTTGTTGGGGTTCCTGAACTTGTCTGTTCCTGTAGGTGTTGTGCTTCCCCACAGTGGGTGACTCTTGGTACAGGCTTTCAATGCAGGGGAGGCTTACAGCTACTGCTACTGCTGTGTCGCTGAGTGTAGTCATGAAATACTGTTTGGCCAGTGGGTCAATGAATGCAGAAAGCGTTGTGAATTGATCACAATTCTGGAACATCAGTAAAGAAGCATCTATCTGCTTGTATGAGTGGAAACCCTGTGTAAGTTTGTCATTTCTGGCACGCAGGAGGGCAACCTGCATGTGTGATTCAACTCAGCTGTTCTTCTACAAGGGTGTACAGACTTGGAAATGATCCTTGCTAATGCATGTCAACACCAGTGAGCTGGCAGTCATTTGAATGTGCTGCATCGAAGTGCTTATTATGAGAAAATAGCAAACATCTCCAGTAACTATATAATTATCTTTTCTGCTATAATAAGAAGGCCTTTAATTTCCAAAACATGCAATAATTTTGTTTTATTCATGCAAATCATGCTTTTTGGAGTCAAATAATTTTTCTTGATTCATCTTGTGACTACTTCCTTCATCCACCGTGGACATGTTTACGTGCCAGTTATGGCACCACCTCTGTGTGGAGGGTAGGACTTTACCTAAAGCTTAATGTTTCATTTCATTACATTTTGGAGTTCACTGCAAGCATGTCTGCAGTCTCAATGCCTGGTTATGTTGATCCAGTGCCAAACTCCTTGCAGCTCTTGGTTTAGTGACATTGCTTTGTCAAACTTCTGGCCCATTTTTGAGAAAGTGACCCATATCTTGGATGCCTTTATGTTTTATGAGGTTCTTTTCCTTGATTGTTTTTTCTCCAATTCTTTCCAGATATCCGTACCTGAATGTACATACCAGCTCTTGTCTGTTCTGTTGCTCTGGGACTGGTTTTTTTAAAAAGCACCTGTGGCATTTTCCTTTAGGCCTAGAAGCCAGCTCTGCTCCCTCCTGAGAAACAGTTACTATCAGTACCATGTCCTAGGAGGTTTGTTCTCCGAGATACCAGGCATGTTTTGCCCATGATGGAGGAGACACATGCTAATAACGTCTGCTTAAGTGTCATATACCTAATCACTGGGATTATGTGCTGCTGCTAGACTAGCATGCTGTTTCATAGTGCCTGGAAGAGCGGTGTGTTTGTGTGGGTGTGCAGGGCGAATGGTGATGGCATATCCAACTCCTGAAGTACTTGCTGCTACAGAAAGAAGGTTTAAAAATCTTTATGACACTTGGTTTGTTGCAAAAAGCACAGTTTTGGAGGAATATGCACAAAAGTATTAGTATTAGGGGAAAATGTATCCAAACATATGATGTTCCTGTCTCCTGAGCTCTTCTTTAGCATCTGCAGACTCTTCCAAAGCATAAGTCAATTGGTTTAGTTAATCCTGGCTGTTATGCTGTCTTCTCAACAGTGATGTCTTGAGGACCTAATAAATGGAAATACAACAATTACTAAAAACCTTATCAGTATTTTACCCCACCTCTCAAAAAAGGAATGAAGCCCCAAGACTTTGAAGTTACTGATTCATTAGAGACTCTCACATTTAATTTGCGTGTCTCATTTTGATGTTGATAGCTACTTGATAGGATTTCCTAATTGTATTGGGCTTGTGTGGCAAGGTTTTGGTAGTGGGGGGACTGCAGTGGTGGCTTCTGTAAAGAAGCTGCTGGACACTTTCCCTGTGTGCGATACAGCCGGTGTCAGCCCACTGCCGGCCGAGGCCGATATTCACACACGTTTAACTTTGGTGACCAATCATTCAAGATAAATTAGAGTCTGCAGGTGACTTACAAATTTAGAATTGCTAATCCAAATAATCTAAATTGTCTATCTAGTAGTTTTGAGTAGAAGAGTGTTTGATTTAAATGAATTCTGAAATCGAAAGCTGCGTTCATGCGAAGGATGCAACAGAGAGTGGCTTTCCAGGCCGAGCTCCGGTCCCGGCTCTCATGGGATGCACACTGGGGAAATGTGTAACTGATAGATAAACTCATTCTGCCTTTTACCTTTAAACAGAAGAGTGATTTTGTTTTTCTGGATGCTCACAGGAGGTTAGTGTGAAACTGGTCACTGGGTGTCACTGTTCCACCACAGGAACCCGGGTGGACGTGGATTTCTCTGGCCTCGGGTTACGGAGGCCTTAGAGGCAGCTGCGTGCAGTGCCGGTGACAGGGGTCTGCTGTGGAACACGCTCCGTGCAAAGAATACACTAAAAGGGTATTTGCATGGTCTGCAGTAGTGCTTGTAAACTCCTTGATGTTTCCCGATGACAGGAATGACAAAGTGATTTTTTTTCTCTGTTCTTTGCGGAGTGTAGGGAGTGGTGGAGAGCTGTTCCCTGTTCTCTGTAGGCAATGGTATTCAAAAGAATCTAAACAACATTCAAATAGTACAAAGTAAAACTGAAAGGGATTGCTAGAAGACCTCTCGCCGATTCCCCTGCCCCAACTAGGTCAATTACGTCTTAAACTATCCCTGACTAATGTCTTTTTAAATACAGCTTTGATGATCAGTGTTCTTGGCAGTGTCTTCCAGTACTTAATCACTCTTCCATCAGAGTTTTTCTTAGTATCAAACCTTGATATTCTTTCCTGGAATTTATTTGTTATGTATTGTTCCACGTAGCAAGAACTGAGAATTAAGCCTTCCTTTACACTTTGCTTAGGCTCTTAAGGGGTTATTTTGGGGGTTTGGGGTACGCTTTACACTGTCATTTAAGCTAACAATCAAATAAATATGTACGTCAGGAGTGCATGGGAGTTTACAAGCTAGCCGTGGCACCTTCACAATCAAAATAATACACTAGAGTTCTTGCAAGGTGAGAACCATGCCCTCTATTAAAATTGTGACTTTTGTCATTATTTTATTAAATGAGGAAAAAATAAGCTATTCAAAAGTATTTCTTTAAAAACTGGTGACCAGAATTTTACTGTATTCTTCCATCATTTTCATTCAGACAAGACAAAGCCCTCTATAGTTCTAAATATTTGGTTCTGGTTTTACATTTTTTGTTTCATATTGGGACATTTTTCCACATCCCATAATGTAGTAGATCATATTTTAGGAGAGGGAGGGGGGAAGATTTCTTCCACAATTGTGTAATACTAGAGTATTTAGTAAGGTGAAGAGTATCCTTAGCTTGTGATTTGTGTCATCCCCAAGATTCCTTTTCTACTTAATGTTTCATTCCAGATTTAGACCGGTTCATTATATTTGCCCAGGAATAACTTCTTGCATTTATTTTTCCCAAATCATGTCTGTTTCTTTCAATCCATTTCTGCAGGTTAAAATAAATCAGGTACAATACTGATCACCAAATGTTTGCAGCCCCTATTGTCTGAAGTGATTTGAAGAGTCAGGAGTGGTATTTTGAGGTGACTGGAAGGATTTTAATCACTAGAAAAGAAAAATGTAAACATTTTAAACATTCAACAGTTTCTAGGTATTGATTTTTGTGCTAAGAGGTCAAATCTGCTTAGTTTAATTCCTGATGCCATAATACATGGCAGCTACATTTTACCTTTTCCTTGAGGTCAGTGGAGCAAGATATTTGCAGGTCATCTGCTGGAACCGTGCATCTTGGGTCAGGATCAATGAGGCCAGTGCTGTGATGGTCAAGTAATTGTCCGTAACACTTGTTGAAAACCTTCTAGTTAATTAAATGCCATTTTTATTGTTACTAAATATGGACACAGGCTTTTGTTTCTTCCTTGTTAATTGTCACATATTTATCAGTGCTGGTTGACTCCATGTTCTTGAGATTTCCTAGTTCACTGAGGCAAATTTAAATTATTTTCTCAGAAAAAGGGGATTAGTAACAGCATTCTTGTCAGCTGTATTGACAGCTGATGCTTTCTTCGCAAGCATATTAACTTGACCTCATTAGGTTTTGCATGCAACTCCCTTAAACACAGAAGATTATATTTCAGTAGGAGCCAATCATCTTTATTACATCTGATCAGCTTGCATATTCATAAGCCACTGCCTGTTTTATAGACAGAAGAAATAAACACTATATCTTTTTAATAATTTTAAGTGGGTCACTTTCAGGACTGTATCTGTTTTAAATAAATTACCATATTGTTAAGGGCCACGGGCAAAAGATTTTTATTAGTAATGTGACAGTTAGGGTTTTGTTTTGTTTTTAAAGGACAGCCGTATTTGTTTATGAATCATAAACACCTCTAGCCAACCGCTTTAAAGATACGATAGTATATCTCAGCTGGTTTGGGGGAATTCTACATACTGTGAGTAGGCAGAAGCCATTTTTACATGGAAATGCCATAATTCTCAATTTGAAATTCCCAAACTGCACAGAAAGCAGATCACAATAAGGAATATAATCATATGGTATTTTAAACTGTTATAACAGCAGTACCTAAGTTTCAGTTCTGTTGATCTCTGCTAGTATCCTTTAATGGTCTTTCTTGCATGTAATTTTTGGAGTATCAGTGGTGTATGCATGGCAAGTGAAAGGCCTATGTAGAGATAAGGTTTCTGCCTTGTACAGTTTGCCATGATAGAAAATGTCATTTCAGCCACGTTGCTTCTGAGGGGACAACATAGGCTGTACAGCATGCTGAAGCGCTTGCTTCATTTATTCTGCAAGCCAAAGCTCCAAAACCATGCACATCAGTCTCTGAGCCTTCTTGGGTCTTTCAGACAGTGCAGGTAGGGTTCATCGCAACTAAAGAGTACAGGTTTTCAGTCTTGTGGTACAAATGTTGCAAATTGTCATTTGCATACTCTGTGAAATTGTACAAAACTCTTTCCAGTATCAGATGTGTGCTGAAATTCTTCACAGAGATTTCCAGAGGAATTTCAGTTTAACTAACCACTCTAAAGTATTTTTTCATGTTATAACTCTTGGTCTGATCTGTGAGTTGAAAACTGATCTCACAGTATGAAGTAAATTTTCATGTTATAATCTAGAGTAGAAGGAGATTTCTATACTGAAATCTCCTTATTTTTTTAATATACTATCATATGTACAATAAGCTTCAGAATTATAGCTAATACTCTCAGTAAATGCTAATATACCTAAATATTTGTAAGCTCATTTACCTCTGGGAAATGTATAGCCATCCTTTTTTCTGTGTGTGTACTCTAGTTTGTTTCAAGTGAGACTAGATACAGAGCAAGACTGATTGACAAATTAATGCTTTCAGCTTCTGCTCAATGTACCTGAATAGTAAGTACAAAAGGTATGTTATAAACTAATAATTTTAGGTCTATGCCATTGCTAAAAGCTACTAATAATGAAAACAAATCAAAATAGTACTGTAGTCTAACTCATGCAAGAAGAAAGGACAGGCAGAGGAGGCACTGTATGTCAAAATTGTTTTAAGAAGCAAGGAAGACTAACAGCATTACTCCATTTTTGGTGGATTCAGTTCTGCAGGGGAGTCATATAAAGAACATTTCTATCCATTTCGTCTTAACATCATATAATATCAAACATCTAAAAATTCATATTATCAGAGTGGAAATATTACTCACAAAGAAATATCCAGCCCATTTTGCTAGATACCTAATGAAAGCACACTTGTCAGTTACTCTAAGCTGCTATTTTGGAAATCTCCAGTGACGAATACTGCAAATTCCTATGGAGGGAGCTGTTATAATTAATTAGTAATATGACTAATAGTCAATAGTCTTTTCATTGATCAGCATGCAGTAAATACCTCACCTACATATTGCCTTGGGACCTGGTCAAAAGTTTATTGAAATATCATTTAAAAGTTGGGACTTTGTAAACTTCAGGCAGCTTTGGATAATCCTGGGGTTTTTTTTGTGTTAAAATGTAGCAGCAATATGGGAAGCAATTCACTCTCCTGTATGTTTGTAAATACATGTATTTTTCTGCTCAGTTCTCATAATCTGAAACCTTACTGTATTTGTGGACTTTTATCTAGCAAAAAGACAGTAGAGTTAGTAATATGAATGGATGGTGCCACATGTAAAAAGCAAATTTTGTACTCCTGGAGTACAGGAAATTAGATGAGAAATCACTTCCACAGTTCCATTGTTTGAAAAATTTCGCTTGAGTTACATAGGTCACAAAAGAGCAAACTCAAATATTCATCCCAAAAAATGATTTGTGATCTTAGATTCAGATTATATTGGGTTTGGGTACAAGTTATGCCTGTCTTGAATTTAGTTTTAGGGAAGTTGAAAACTAACCTGATGAAAAGTATATTGGGATATTCATAAAATGAACAGTTCAGATGTAAATCTGGAAAGGCTTACATAAAAAGCAGTAGAACAACCAATTCGTTATATCTTTTTTTTTTTTTTTAACTTTTTTAAAAGGAACTTCAAGTGTAGACGAAGATAGTCAAACTTGCAATAGTGTGACTAATAAGTCATACTTACTTCAGATTTTCTATAACCATAAAATTTGTCTTTCTGATTTGTTGACTTTTGAAAATATTAAATATCTTTTTTTACTACAGGCATGTATAAATGGAAGTACCATGTTTTTATGTTTATACTATGAGAGAAAATACAATCTGGGAGATATATACTTGAAATTCTGAGAACCTTGGATAGTCTGATCAGCCACCTTTATATTTATACAAATGCAATGGACAACAAAGGATGTAGTTCCCCAGTAATTTTCCAAAATTACTCCTTTTTCTATGTGGACAAGTGTCAGGAAAATACCACTGCAAAAAGAGAGTTCACTACGTGGTATTACCTTTTCATCAGTTGAAAAAGAAGAGCTTTATAACTGTTATGTAAGACATTTTGAACAATCTACATGTTGAAATTTTAAGGGCTGATAACACAGGTAGGGCCCAATCTCTTTTGTGCCAAGCAGAAATCACAGGTCTAAGACAGAACAGATTTCAGTTCCGCATCTTATGAGTTACAAGGCAACAGATACAGCTGCAAAATATTTGAGTATCAAAGATGTTTGTGCTCATATCACTTCAATATTTATTTAATGACAACTAAAATGGTATGATGAAAAAAGTATTTATCTTTTTCTGTAGAAAGGTCTAAAGATTTCGTAAGGATAAAAACAAAAAGATAAATACATCTAATATGATTCTGATTTAAATCATGGGACAATTTGGTGATTTTCATTGAATCTCAGCTTTACTATCTTAACTTTTTGCATCATTTTAGTGTTACAATTTTATATTGACTCTATGGAATCTTAAAAACTAAGACAGTATTGTTCCTGTTAATTTATGGTGTTTCACATAAAAACATAAACATTTTGCTTCATGTAAATCAATATTCAATTATGTTAGAGAATTATATAGAAAGAGCTGAATTTAGCTGTCATATGGAATTAGGTAATTTTACTCTGAACATTATTTACCATATAATAGAAAAATTATTCAGTGATGATTTGTTAGTATAGAACAGATTGTTGTTATTCATGCAAAAAGGAATATTAACTGTAGGGGAAAACCAACATTTGTGTAGTGATACTTTCCATGTACTTTTCTCTGAAATGCTGTTGCAATTCATTATTAATACTGGCAATTTGCTTTATTTTGTGTACTATTCAGAGCTGTGGCCACTGCCATAAAAGGCTTATAAATAAATGTGTTTAAAAAAAAAAAAAATTTAAAAAATCATCATGTAAATTTGAAAGCCAGGACAGAGACCAACAATTGCGTGATTAGACCAAAGCCATTGAAGTATTTTGCTCAATTTTGCTCAATTCTTGCTCCTCCTTCACAAAATATCTTGTGCCATCTGGAATTTTGTGTGGGTCGTATGTTTGTGTCTGCCGCTTCCAAAAGGTAAGCGGGAGGGTGTTGAGGTTCAGTTTGTTTATTCTTTAATCACACTAACTACTGTCCTCTAGCTCTGCAGAGTGTTTTGCCATCGGTTTCCAGTGTCTGAGTGAGTGCTGTTTGGTAGGTAATGCGGAAGGGGTGTGTGAATACAAAGAGTCAGGCTTGACAGTTTCAGCATGAAGGTTTTGAAATCCCATTGGGAATGTTTACATAACTGCTGAAAAGAGGCTTTTTCCATGTACCTGTTTACACTCTTTACTTTTGAAATTCTCGAGGTAATCAGCCCTTGGAGAGCCCTTACACAGCACTTGCAAGCCCTTGATTGCTGAGGAGAAAAGCCCCGTTAGTGAATCATTGGGAAAACATTTCATAACAAACTGGTTTTTTTAATGAGGGTCACTACTGCCTTTGCTGTGGCTGGAAGGAAAGGGACAGGGGGAGAGAGATGCTGCTTTATTGTAAAACTATTTGAGAGACAGAATAGTGGAGGAAAGACCCAGACACCGGGCCTTTGTGTGCAAATTTCCCACCAGAGCTAAGCAGTTTCTTCTTCTTCTTTTTTTTTTTTTCTCTTTTCTTTTTTCAATTTAATTAAGTGGGTTTGGAGTCCAGCACTGGCCTAACAAGCACTTCTTCATGAATGAAAGATTTGTCTCTGGCAGTGAGGCAAGACTCCGAACAATGTCAACAGCAATTACTGCCAGCTATGGCCGTTTTAACAGCTCACATGAACAAGAGGGTGCTGGGAAGGCAGTGTAGCGTACAAGGCTGGGAGAAATGTTTGGGGGATTGTCTTTGACTATCTTAGAGCAAACTTGTCATCCGTGCACCCAAGATTTTAACCAAAGCTAGGCCTCTCATGGGAAGGATTTGTCTAAGGTTCCTAATGCAATCCGGGAGCTTTCTGTAGATGTGATACCAGCTGGTATGAGGGAGCCAGTAGAAATCTGTGTTACAAGAAGAGGTGATGTTTGTTTGGGTGAGGTGTGGGATGCAATAAATATATCCCAGAATAAAAGTGAAGATAATTTAACTGAAATTGAATGGGATGAATCCCTGAAGGTTTTAGCAATCCTGTTTATGAATCCATTGATCTTTCTCAATCTGTAGGCCTGTTTGAATGGAATTGAATGTGAATCTAATGAACTTTTCTCTGTATTTTGCTTCACTTTGCTTTCGTTAGGCATCTGTTGCCTGTCTTAGGCTTTCTCTTTGGAAAACTGAACTCTCTAGCACTGAGGTGAATTTTTCATTTGAAAAGTACTTAAAAGTGAACATCAAAACCACTATTTCCTGTATTAGGGAAAAAAAAATGTGTGCAACAGCAGTAATCCTACAGCTCCTATGTGGTCTGCTGTCTGTGCTCTGAGAACACGTACTCTCCTGGTTTTGCTAACCATGTCCTGAGAAAAAGTTCTTATGCCCTTGATATTATGTGGGAAAGAAATGTATTCTATGGCATAATCAGCATGAATTTACCATGTGAATTGAAATTTGTGACAGCATGGTCAGTGCTCAGTGGCCAGCATGTGCTCCACTGTGCAGGCTAATCAAATTTTGTGAAGACATGTCCACATAATAGCAAAAGGTGAAACTTGTGAGAAATATGAACACGGCATTAAAAGGAAAGAGAGAGAATTTATTAAAGTTACCTTTTTTAAAAACAAACACAAACCCACAAGAAAAATAATCAAACAAACAAACAAAAAAACCCAAACCAACAAAACCCTCGGGTTTATGAATGCAGCTTCTGATTTGGAATGGTTCCTTTTAGTTTGAAGCCCTGAAAGTACTACTTAAGAATTGACAGTACGTAAAACAAACTACCTGAGCATCAGTGTGAAGTAGACAGTGAGAAGTTTCTTTGGGGCATTTTTCCAAGCAGATCAGGGTAAGAAATAGAACTCTGCACATTTATGCAATGCTTTATCTGTATAACGCTTTGAAATTTATCCATTTAATGATTATAACACCCTCACAACATCAGTCAGGATTTTTTCACCCAGGGTGATAATTTTTTGGTTTATTTTAGATTATTGTTTGTAAGAGATTTTAGTGATAATGATTCTCTTGGTTAGATAATTATCCAACAAGACAAAAATTCAATTTCTTATTTAGAAAAGGGGAATAAAATAGCAGTTATTACCAGCATGTTCCCAGTTATCAGGAACACATCTATTTATGGATTTTATATTTTAAGTATTAAAAAATTTGTTCAGATTCCCAGATTTGGTTTTTTCCTGTCAGCTCTACTTATGAATGAATTTTATTTCAGAGGCATAGCTGTAGTCCACTTAGTACTGCCAGAAAAGCAGCATTCTGAGTGTGTGTGCTTATTCTTTCTTTCTTAAAAATACACTGCAGGTATGCCTTCATGAACATACAAAAAAATTCTGAAGCTTTCCTTTTCTATTAAGTAATACGTCTGCATCCACATAATTTAATTTTTGGCACATTAAGGCAATACTCCCAAGTTGGTATGCACAGTACTATACTCTGATGAACCCAACTGATATCCAGTGTTATGGCTGAGGAGCAAGATTATTTTTTTCCTGTGACTGTTATACACTCATCTGTTTTCCTCATCACAAATTCAGAGTAGTTTAGAAGTCTTTTCATTTTCTTTTCTTCAATTATATAAAATCTATGATTCTCTGCATTTGCTGTTCTGCACTCTGTGTTACTGTTCACACTGTTCTGTGCAATATCTTATCTCAGGCCATAATACAGGTGCACAAGAGCATGTGGTGCCTTTGGTCACCATTTTGTGAAATCTGAGGGCAGAAGTCCCCTTGTTCCTCTGGTCACCCTTACCCCCATTTAAATGACAATGGAATGTGAGAGAACAATTTGCTTCTGTTCATCTTAAAATGTATCACCTTGTCAGTCAAATTTTGTAAGTGGACAAACTTAAAATTACTGTAGTCGTGTTTTGAGTAGGTATATGAGGAATATGTTTTCAGTCCATGAAAAGTTAGAGGTGGAAGAACTTAAAAGAGTATGTAAAACTGTGGGAAAACCTCTGGAAGCAGGATTGTAAGTTTAAGTAATTTAATCAGTGGATGCACAGGATGGGGAAAGAACTGAGGTAATCACTTGTTTTTATGAAGTTTGATTGCAAGACTGCTTTTCATATAAACAGAAAAAAGATGGGAAACATTTATGCTTGAATGTGAGAGCCCGGGATTTTTTGTGTTTTGTGTCTACCTCATTGCAGAGTAGAAGGACCTTTTTTTCCTTGAGTGATAATGCAGTACTTCTGGAGCGGCAGAATGCATGCTCTGGAGCCCAGAGCTAGGACTTTCACATGTGGAAGAAAGGTGCCTTAGAGGACTTGGCATTTGCTCAAGGTTTAAGGCTTTTGGTATAGGCAGAGTGAATCACTCTGAACAGTCTTTACACTGAACAGTTTGTTTTTTGTAGATAAATTCTTATAAAATGCTTAGTATTTTGTCAAGTTGTCCCCACTTGACTCCCACATGTTTCTGATGCCTTCAGCAAAGTTTTTAGGATATCCTATATAAAACTGTTTCCAGTAAAAAGAAAGTGTGCTATTTTATTTTATTCTCCTTTCATTTTTATTCCATTTAATACACAAAATATCTGAGATGAGGAAGTATTATAACTCATTTGTTATTGCAGTGGGTCAGTAACCCTAGATGTAAAACTAGAATTCTTGTTCATATCTCTCAGGTTTTTGTAGTCAGTACAGCAGAAGTTAAAAAATGCATTTACTTGAGCACCATGACTGGTTGAGGAGGCAGAATCTTGGTAGCTCTGTGTATATACAGAGGAAAGCTTGTGGCTGTTGGGGATAGTGTATGATAATCATGGTACAGAAATCCCTGTGCTAGAATATGCTCTTTCTCTGGAGCAGTTTATAGATAATCTAGCAGGTAAAACTTTTAATGCTCTTCATTGTGACCATTCGTGTGGAAAAATGCAAGAATGTAGAAGCAGAAAAATACAAGGCTGTGTGCTGCCAGCCTCTGTTCTCAGATTTCTGGTTCCTGGTTTCTTGAAAGACATGTTGAGGGCTCGTTTGTGACCCGTTGTCATCTAGAGGCATATTGCCCTCAATGCTTGCTTTTACTTCAAGAGCTAAAGTGTGACATTGTGTCCTTTGCACTCCTCTCTGGTACAGATGTACCCAGAGAGTGGGACAGCTAAAATGGTTCGGAAACTAAAACAGAGGACAAAACTGCAGTGTCTCTTTGATACCGTATTTACCTCCTTGCAGCGTAATACAGGTGAAAGGAAGTAACCTCCTGTTGAAGATTTTCCTTCCTTGGGAGAACAGAGCTTACTAAACAGAGAAAGTAAATTGTCATACGATACAGTACCTAAGGCTATGACTTGGGCAAGAACAAAATCTTGACCTAGAGACACTGTCCCGAGCAGTGTGGCTGTGCCCTGAACAAATCAATGCAGGGTTTCACAAGTTCAGCAAAAACGTTTTTGGTTTTGTTTTTTTCTTGAGATTGTGGCCTTCTGATGAAGAATTTGCTGAGAAGCTCAGAAATCATCAGTCTAAGTTATTGGTTTCTCTGCCTGCCAATGGCCATAATTACAGCTGAGTTAATAATTCAGAGCAAATAATTTGTCTGACAAATTTCTTTTTCATCTCATGAAAAATCCATGAGTAGTTCACAAGCTCTTTGCATTTATTTGTTGTTCATACTTATTTATTTGCTCTTGCATAGCTTTTATTGGCTGTATAAGGAACATGGTATGGTTTCTTCTTCTTTTACTTTTTTTTTTTTCCACTTGCATTTTTTAAGCCTGGTTGTACATTTATATTGAATACTGAGCAGCTGGAGGTCTATGTGTTGAACATCTCTTTACAGTTTCAGCACTTGCAGAATATATTTCTTGGATGCTCTTCTGTACCCATTTGTCTCCTTGGGTCTTAATTGCCACATCTGGTTTCCTCATGGTCCACAGTGTATTCACTATAGTATTGTTTGCACCCAGATACCCTGTGCTGTATCTGCGTGTTTCAGTTAATGAGGTTCTGCTCTGTTTCTGAGCTCTACCCCCTTTTTTGGGTTTTTTGTTTGTTTGTTTGTTTGTTTGTTTTCCTGTTGTAGGATAATCTTTCTGAGTAACACTTAACAGGGGGATTAAACATTTGTAACTTCTGCAAAGAAAGGCATGTAACTCGTTCATGTTTTATTACACTCTTATCTTTACTGGTAACATCTGTCAGAGTTTCTACCTCAGACGCTGTGTTGTTGTATTACTGAACTGTAGAGTTTTTAAGGATTCCAATTTAATCATCAAGTCCACACTTTGGTTGTTAATAAATCTTTTTCTATTTGGATATAGAAAAAAAATAGGTATTTATAGATCTCTTTCATTCTTAACTTGGTTAGAGTTTCCAGAATTGCTTCAGGAAGTTTACCCAAAGAATAAGACTGAAGAAGGCTGTGCTTTTTCAAACTTATGAAGAAAAAAACCTTTTACTTCTCTTCAGCACAGGCTTCAAATGACTGTGCTTCTGTTAACATGCCTTTAGTCTACTAAATATACACAGGAATGATCTAGTCTAAAACTTTGTTCTTCATGGCAAACATATATCACTTGTGCTATATTTTTAGGTACCTTCTCATCATTAGAAGTGCAGACTAGTCATTATGGAATGCATCTGTGTTCCGAGTTGACCAGACTTTGTCTTTCATCAAATATGAAGAACTTAATATACTTTGTTACACCAACTTGTGCTGATACTTTTTATTTTTGTTTACAGCCTGGGCACAATCAATGCAGGACTCCTCTGAATGTCCTAGAGATACTCCAAGTTCTTTTTGACAGCTCCTTAAGGAACACAGATCTAATCTAGCATGTAATTAATGCTGGCGATTCCACTCTGATCTTTTTTCATCCCATAATGTGCATCTCTGACTGAGAAGGAGATAATGGACAATCATGTAAGAAAATCCTTGATTATGACTTGATTGAGCTTGTGTGAGCTCTAGACAGCTAGTGTTGTCATGGTTTCCAAGCCATTTAACATATGACATTTTTAGACAAGATGTTAGATAGCCATCCAAAAAATTGTAGTTTGGATTATTTCTAACCCCTCTTTAAATGTCAGATCAGGTTTATTTTCATAGGAAATCAGTAACCAGTTTTCATACTAGAAGCTGTAAAAGCCATATTGTCTTCCATAAAATGTGCAAAATAAAGGACTTGTCTGTGAAGAAAAAAAATTATGCCAGTCAACACAAGAAGCAGATCTGCAGTTTTTAGCAATGTGTATTGATAAAGAATTCCCAATCTTCTCAGCTTTCAAGCGCCATATCAACAATGAATTACAATTTTAAAAGAAAAGTGAAAATAATAATCCTATTACTCTGGGATCAGTAAAAGAGAACTAAAAATTCACAACCTCAGTATCTCAGCTCAGGCTGAACTTTCAACAGAACATAAAATATAAAATCACAGAATAATATAGGTGGGAAGGGACCTCTGAAGGTTGACTCGTCTAACCTACTGCTCTGAGATGGTCTAACACAGATCAGGCTGCTGAGTGGCCTTGTCCACTTGAGTTTTCAATTTCCCCGTGAAGGAACTGCAGGGACAATACAATACAATATTAAACCTCATAAATGTAGATATCTTTTAAAATGAAGTGCATGATGCTTGTTGGTCTAGAGTCTCTGTATATTTAGAGAAACTGGGTTCATGCATTGCAGTTTACTTGAACAAATACGACTCGAATTCTCTTAGCTGATGCTTTGGGACATTTGAAGGTAGCATATGTGACCACCAAAATACTTAAGTAACTACTCTGCATGAAGACTCTGATGCTCATCTACAGCTGTTAAAGTGGAGGATAGGGGAGGATGGTGTGAAACAGGGATTTTTAGTAGAGGGGATAAGAAAACCACCAACAATCCCACATAAAACAGCTAAGTGTGTTATAGTTCTGTCATCTGCTTTCTCTAAATGGACTTAAAAACTGTTACTGTATTAACTAGCAAGAAGACAGTTGGTTTGAACACGGCAAGCTTGCTCGTTTTGATTATCCTAATAGGTCATCTTACACTGAAATGAGTGTTTGGTCAAGTGTTATTTATTTAGTGACAGGAGAGTGTTTGTCTAAACATGCCAGGTCTTTCCAGTGAATGGAGGCAAGTAGCTCTTGTCACTATCTAAAGAATCATCATGCTTGTGTTTTGTTTTATTTCTACAGACCTACACCTGTTTTCAGAGGATAGGATGACTGGGTAAAGGTAAAATGTAGCTATGGAACATACAAGATAATCTCTTGTATTTTACTTGCGTCATAGTGATTTTAATTGTATTACTGACAGTGCCACTGTCTACTTTTTCCCAGTGCCACCTTCCCACAGGCCATACAGTTAAAGTTTGAAGGGATATCATATGAGACAGATAGTTGTTCTCCCTTTTCTTCACTTAACACCTTCTGGAGTCTTTATCCACAAGGCTTGTCTGTAGAGAGATCACAAGTGCCAGAGGAGTCCGCCCTCCTGCATGCTGAACTGTCTTAATACCCTGTCCTCTGTGGAGCAAGCTTTCTGCTGCCATGCAGGAGAGCATTTTCCTCAACTGTTTGCAATGTTTTCCTAGGCATTGGATAGCACCTTCCTCTCAGGATTGTCTTTCTCAGTCTTTGGAAAAGCCCAGAAATCTGTTCCTCTGAATCTTAAGAAACTTAAGATAAGGTACTGGGGCATTTTCTGTGCCCATCATGGTTCTGCAATGTATTTGTTTGTTTGTTTTCAATTGGTGATTTTTTTTTTTTTAGAACCAGCAGAGGGAGCACAATAATAGAAGTAATTGAACTTACAGATCTTTCTACTTGTCCGTAGCCTAAGAATCTGAAAGTGTTCTTCAGTTATGTCAGTGTTGCAAGTGCATTTTACTGTCAAGTGAAGTACATTGGGGGGGAGCACGAGTACAGGAAGCAGAAATGCAGAGACCCAGCGAAATTTCAAAACATGAAGTAGCTCTCCTTTATTCTCTCTAGTTGCCATTGAGAATACAGAAATAAATGGCAATATTTTGTGCTGGAATGCTAGGTAATCTAATGCAGCTGCTCAAGTAATTCAGTAGCCTGTAGGATCCTCGTTAAATCAGGACAAAAATGCAACTTAAGAACATGCCTTACTCATTTAATCATTTTATGTGTCCCCCAGTAGGTTCAAAGAAAATTAGAGAGATAGAATGTATGTCCTTTGTTAGGAGGAGGTCTTCTAGTTACCCATACACATAGAGCATAGTGAAGATTTTGAGTCTGACCATTGCTTAATGTTACAATTGGCTGCAGCAGCTGTAGCCACATTCTGCTGGATCTGTTATTGTGGTACTGAAATTTTTGTTAAACAGCAGTCGTTGCTTAATTTTTTGTTTTGCATTTGAGTGATTTGTTATAACTGGACAATGCTGCAATGCATAGAGATGATGATGATAATAATAATGATAAAATAATTCTTAAAACAACGGGATTGGTCCTCATTTGATTCAGTTTTACTCTTTATCTGTTTTAGTCACTTACAGGTTGGAGTTTGATGTTTGTTGGGGTTTTTTTGTGTGTTCTTATGCAGTCCCCAGCAACAGGGCTATAGACATGCTTGATAGAACTGCTAATAGTTTTTGTGATGTTAATGTGCCAGCCAGCAATGGAGCATACATCTTTTTGTGACTGATAAGCGCTCTCAATGCTGCAGAGATTCAAAATGTTTTGCAAGTGGTTATATCTTCTCCTGCTCTTCTTTAAATTTAATATATCTATTGGAGGCAGCACCACAAAGCATCATTGTCAGCTGAGCAATGAAAGTTTCTAATGTCCCCTGGGAAAACAGCGATACATGATGGGGACTTTGATTATGAGTGTGTCATTTAGACTGCATTTGATTACTTGAGTTTCCCTAGCAAAGTCACTGTTTTTGAACTCAAAAGGTAGTCTATAACTTAGATATTTCTCTTTTCATCTAAATCAAAAATTTGCTTGAATTCACTGAAGATCCACAGCTGTAACTGCTTATGTTAACCAAATCACATTAGTGGGTTGGCTCAACAGTTTGAAATTCAGCGTTGCTGCTCCTGCCTTCTGGAACAGGCCCACTGCCATTCTATAAGTGCACTGTAAAGCTTTCAATTGTGATTAATGGTCAGTGTGTTGATTGCTTTAATCCAGCATGTCAGTTATGTGTGTCTGTAGCACCTTCTTTCTGCTGTCGAGCTTGTTGGGATCTGTGTGCCTGGGATGGAGTTGAGGCATTTGGCTTTTTAGCTGTGAAGACAGGATTTGCAAATTAAAAGGAAGAATGCTAATCACTTAATGTCCTTGTTTGTTCCTTTTTAAACTTTGTGGACTAGACAGTTAATCAATTTTTGAAATGGTGATTCCTGCAATTCTCACATATGAACAACAGCACCCTGAGAGAAGTCAGTGGGCAATCTTGTAATAAGATTGTGAAGTGGGTAATGATTTTATTTCTTTCACAGTCTTGGCAACTGTAATACTCTGGCAGTCTGTGTGCTGATGCTTATTTTACTTTAATTAAGATTCATAACTAATGCATTTGCAGTGTTGTTGAACTGTAGAATGCATAGTTTATTCTGGGGCACACATTAATGAGTAAACTGAAAAAAAACAACCCAACATAGAACCTCTTGGGGTGGGTAGATATGATTTATGCTCTTTCCTTTTTCTGGTTTTCTGAGAGGTATTCCTCTGCCTTCCTTACCTATGTTCTTTTCCCATTCAGCTTTCTCTTTCGGAAACTGCTAAGGTTTTCTTGCAGGTTGGGAAGGTGTGAGCTAAGCAGAGCCACAAGCCATCTTTGTATTTTCCTTACAAAAACCTATACCAATATGTCTAACAACTGATTTGTTAAGGCTTTATGCTTTACAACTGCTTTCATTTTGTTGTGGTGCAAATAGAGAAGTCCCGTGCTGCCAGATTACTTAAGTTGGAGGATCTTCTGGCATTGATCATATAGTAGTAGGTAACTAGAAATTGATGGAAATTATCTTAGTGGTTCTCTCTCTATGATTTTTGTTGGATTTTTTCCTATACTGCCTGCTAATCACGGGTGAATCTTATTGGTTCTAATAAAAGCAGTCAGAATAATCCAGAGCAATTAGTCATGTGTAAGAACTTGTGAAAATTATCCAGTTCATCAGGGTTAAAGCGGTGCTGGCAACAGGATTTTTTTCAGTCACTGTGTACACAAGCAGACAGTGAACCAATTGTTACAGCCCAGAGAGATTTGGTGGTTGGGAAAAATTACCAGCTCAGAAGAATGTATTGAAGCTTTTTATTCTCTGAATGCTCAGTGAGAGATTTGCAAGAGGTTTTTCCCCCTCCCTCCCAATCAGGTGCAGTTTGCAGCATCATGTGCCCATGCAAGGTTATGATGGTACCATGTCCTTCTATCTTCAGTGCATTACACTAGACTGAAAATTGTTGTTACACAAGGACATTATAGACACTTTAAAAAGCATGTGATACTGTATACTTCCTGTACATCAAGTCCACACTCCACTGTTTTGGGTTTTTTTAGTGGATTGTCTTGGTCAAAACCACCAAATTCACAGCACCAGCCCTTTGCTGAAAGTATTGCCAAGAGGGAAGGCAACATCCTGTGTCTGGTAAGTATCCTCTTAAGGAAACCAGCAGTGATTACACACAAGCTGGGTGCGGCAGGGATTGAGGGGGATGGAGTGGCAGATGTGGGCTGCTCTGAGTCCTGTCAGGAAGGAATGATTAATGAACACCAGCTTCAGCTGAGGCTAACCTTTGGAGAGCTGAGCAGGACATCTGCAGAACTGTCACAGCTCTGACAAGGACAGAGCTGAACAACCAATTATTCCACCATCACTAAGGTGGGCTGTCAGTTTAATCCCAGCCATTCACTTAGGCAAGGACAGGGAAATTTCTCCTTTACATAGCACCACTCCGTTGTGACCTTAACTGTTTCAGAACCACTGAGGGGAAGTGTGAGGGCAACCCCACATATACAGGAGCTCCTGCAGACTGAGTAAAGGTGGGGTGGTGAGAAACCCTATGTTAAGAGCCATTGTGCAAAGACTTCTAGTAGCTTTCTACTGAACTGCAGTGATGTGGGAAAATCTTGTGATTTTAGAAAATGGTGAATATTAAGTTGAATATTCTGCAGACACCCCAGTATTTGTCACTGATGTTGTCTCAGTGTTGTGGTGACAAGAAGATCTAGCAATCAATTGCTAACGCATTCTGCCTTGACCATGCTCAGCTGTGTTTGTCTGCCAAGAAGGCTGAGTATTGTTTCAGGATGGTTGATGACAGCTAGTCCAGAGACCTGTGGTGTTTTGAAAGACTACTAGGAGCATTTCAGTTGGTTGAGTGGGAGCCAGAGTCAGCCCAGACTGGGAGGAGACCTTTTAGCACACATTTAGCTGCAGGCATGCACCAGTGCATGAAAGACATTCTGGTCCTCCAGTAGCGGGTTGTATTTTAGCACAGCCAGCAGGAAGCTTTGGGCCACATGCTAGTTTTATTTCCTGCTTAGTGGGATAGTACTCATGTTGTATGGGTTTTCCTAAATCAGTTTTCCAGGGATTTGAAGTCAAAATGGCTTTCTCTTTCTTGCACATCTTTCCTCTGCCATGTGGGAAACTGAGAAATATGGAAGCTGCAAGCATGGATTTAGAATCTGGAGCATAGCTACAAAGCATATTACTTGACATACACCTGTAACAAAATCCTTCAGTTCTGTTACAAACGTCCTGAGTGCTGGGAAAATAAAGCAGGTACTCTAAGGTAGCCAACTCATTTTTTCTCTTGTTCTGAGCAGAAGCTGTCGTATTTTTTTCTGAAATTGTTTAATCTTTGTTAAAATGTCCACAGATAGAGCATTTTGTTTTCAGTTAGGCCATGTGTTGAATTCAAAAGTAGTTGTTAGCACTTGAAGGAAGAACTGCTTTAATTAATGGCTTATGTTGGACAGCATTTTACTCTGCAGTCTGCCCCATTGGACCACTTAGTGTGGAATACTGTTCATAGGAGGTAAGGTGATAATACATCTCTGTGTTAAGACTGTAGCACTCTCAACTCAGGCTTGTTCCTGCAGAAGCTCACGTGTTTTGGAAACCAATCTGGTGATTCTTGTCTGCACTGTCATTCGAAACAGGAGGAAACAATGTCACACAGAGAAATTCCTCAACAACCTGTGAAACAAGGTCCTAGACTTGCAGGTGGGGATGCATTAGTTTTAGGAAGAAGATGGACATACATAAGAGGAGAATAGACAGGTACAACTGATGTGTTTGTTACTGAAATAAGAGTAGTAAGAGTTTAAATGCTGGTATATCTGGTTTGCAAAAATAGTAGGATTTGCCAGAGAGCAAATCCTGTTTATTAGTTTATCTCTGCTTCATCTTCCAGCTAAAAAATGCAAAACAGTGAGAATTCTGAAGAATTATTCAGAACGAAAATGTCTTCCATGTAATGGAGAATATGTAGAATTTGTAAACGGGGCCTTTTTCTGGTGTATTTCTCATGTTTGAATATCTTGCATTGGAAAACCTTTAGGCTAAGTTCATGGAAATTTATTCCCAATGAGAACTATAAGCTAAAAGTAAAGCATCCTGGAGATATTTAAAAGACATGTAGATGTGGCACTTAGGGATAGACAATCAGTTTTAAAATGGTGAAAGATCTTTGTATTTCTGACAACACAGCCCTGCTTCACCAAAGGCTGAGAAAATACTCTCAAAAAATAATGCAGAGACTATTACTTTAACCATGCAAATGTTTCTTTGCATAGTAAATTTATCACTGTCTGAATTTTCATGTGTGTATAGCATTTACTGTACTGCATCCCTGTGCCTTTCTGGGAAACACGGAAAGCAGTCATACCAATTGAAACAATGGAACCACGTCTGCATATACCAGTAATGTGCAAAAAGTCATAACATATAATCTGTATTGCACAGAATGTTTTTAGGACATGGAGATATGCAGCATTTGTTCCTCAATTTCAAATGGTGTCAGCAGTCTTGTAGAAGGTGGAATTTGGTCTGGTATGTCAGGGAGGCTGCAAGGGGAACAGGCTTGAATATTGATTATTTGATGCTGAATTGCAACCCAGAAATGTTGAAACAGCATGTATGCAAAACAGTGTTTTCAAAGCTGAGGTTAAGGCCAAAGTGATTGCTCTTCCTGCTCAGGAATGGATTAAATCTGAAATTCCAACATTAACTTCCTTTGCCCTGTGAGACTCATTTTGGAGAATGAATCTGTTGGTTAACTTCAATGTCGGGTTTGTTTGGAGGGGTTTTATGTGGTTTTGGCTTTTGGGGTTTTTTTTTTGGGGTGTGGGGGGTTTGGCAGGAGGGTGGAAGGGGGATAGGGAGATAGGGATGGTGTTACGGGGAAAGGGAGGTGGGAGAAGCCGACGGAGGGTGTATTCATTTATCTTCCTCCTGCAAAGCAGGCAGGTTAGCAGAGGCAAGTTCAGGCCCGTTGTATTCAGCTCGGGTATTTGGATTTGCTGTAAGAAGAGAACACGCAGGAAATTCTGAAGAAACTTTTTTTTTTTCCCAGAGAGGTTGGGATGTCTGGGTACCAGGAGATATCTTGTACTTTAATATGGTTTACTTCTGATGTTGCTGGGTATTTGGTCATTTCTCCTGCCTCCTCTTGGTCATTTATATATATTATATGGTTGCCACACGGGCTTGTACATTTGCTGTTCATTAAGTTACATTATTCCTTAACAATATAGATGAAGTAGCCACTAAATGAAACAAAATAATTACTGAACACAATGAGACCATTTAGCCCTAAATTTTCACAACTAGAAGGATTAACTAAGTATGTAATGCATCACTGAATGATTTAACAGAGCATCATAACTCGTTTTCTTTTCACGATAAATTGTAACCTGGAATTGTTTTTGTAATGGTAATTGCCTTATCTTCATAAATTCTACAGTCTTACATAATTTAACTAGTATTGTAGCAGGATTTCCCAAGAATAAAAAAAAGCAGGTGCTGTCAATGGTAATTTAAATAAGAAAAGACATGTTAAGTGGTTCTTCTTTAGCTAGTAATAGAAATTAATTAGCTTTGAGCTTCTTTGGACGTTTTACATTTTTTGCTGGAGTCTGTTGTGGTTTAAAATTGTGTGGAAAATACTTCTGATTTGATCACATTATCTAGTGTGAAGGTTCTGCAGGAAGGCAAAGGTATATAAGTCAAATGTCAGCCTGCCTGGGTGTGGAGACTGCAGAGCACAAGTGTGTAAATTAAGATTTTCCAAGTAAGTCTTTGAAGTGTTAGCAAAGATTGTGCTACAAGTCTGAAATATGCTGCTAAACATTTCTTCCTTTAAAATTAGGAGCTCTTGAATATGTCAAACTAAAGTATGCCTGCTTTAGACTGACTCTATCCTGATGTAAACCGTTTGAAAATAGAATTAATTTACATTAAATTGGTGCAAAATCAGAGAGAACAGGCCCACATATGAAATACAACTACTGTGTCTGCATGTACATTGGAAGCGCTATTGAAATATAGAGATTTTGTAGAGGGATTTTGTAATATATCTGCATTAGAATCTACTGGACCTCACTGAGTGCAGATTTATACATAGTCCTGGACCTGGTCCCCTTGGCACTGGAGTCCAGTTCAGTTTGTGTTTTTCAGAGTGTTCTTTGTTTTCACTTGTTCTAGTCTTACTCTGCTGGCTTGGTGTTAATAACTGGTTGGAGTGTATCTTTTGATTTAGTTTAATGCAAAGGAATTAATCTGGTGTACTTCAAGACAGCTCTGCATCACAAGCTGAAGTACAGTGAAAAGGGTTGATAAAGTCACTTCAAAGCATGCTGCTGTTATGAACTAAAAGACTAATACATATAAATACATACATATGCAGTGACCTCACTAGTGGCGAGAGGAACTCTAGTCTTAGTGAAATGCAAATGTTTCCCTTTGATATGTTGTCTATTTGCTTATACTTTAAAACCAGAATTATTCTTCGAACATTTTTATTTGTGTTTTGTTGTTTGGGGTTTTTTTGTTTGTTTGTTTTTTGTTTTGTTTTGGTTTTTATTCCAGAAAAATTACTCACAGCAGTATTAATAAGATGTGACTGTTAGGAAATGCAAACCAGTCCTGTGTTCTGTCTGTTGTGCCAGCCTTCCTTCTCATGTGTGAATTACAAGCAATAATTAGTCCTTTTATATGAATTACTCTTGGAGCTCATAAAGACCTTCTAATAGTCATTTAGTTGCCCTTACTTCTAGGTGATTTTCGTATAGCAATAATCACCAGATCCTGTTCATATTATTCATAGTTAATGATGGATGCCTTTTCTTTACATCTGAAGGTATAAATTGGGGGTGGTGTAGGTGGGAAATAATTCTTTTTTAGTGGAAGTGCAGGTTGCAAACCCTAAGTTTCTTTAGAAATAAAGGTGTCATGAAAGTTAAGAAAAATATCGGTAGAAAGCATTTTCAGAATTGTTTTCTTATTCTTCTTCCACTGTGATGAAATGTGTGTTGGTTCTGGCATTTGTTCAGCTTTAATACTGAGTGTCAGAGATAGCTTCCCTTTTGAAGATCAGGGTCATATGTGTAAAAAGGAGTTAGTTAACTCAAGATTAAAATTCTGGGAACATCTTTCTGATAGAGACAACCAACACAAGGCTAAGCCAACAAAACAGAGGTTAAGTAGGATTTAGGTGGTCTCTATACAGGCATTTTTCTGATGTTTGGGAGAACTAATGCTCATGTTCTTCTGAATGCACATCTGTACAAGGTTACCAGTAGAAATATGTGAGCATTTATGGTACCTCATGTGTGATTCAGCTGACTAATCCAGCTAGTTAAATCATTTCTAGCTCTTGAGTTAAATGATTCTGAGAAGTCTTTCACAAGCCAGTTTTGATATTTGGTATTTGATATTTTGATATTTGATATTTGGATTTTTTTTCTCTCCTTCACTCTAAGTGTTCTGAACATTTTTGTCCCAATACTGGAGTCTAGAACTAAGAACTTCAATGTTGTATTTGGGTTTTTATTTAAATAATTACAAAAATATATTCAAAGGGGAGAAAACTAAGGGAAAACCTTACAGTTGTCCACAACTACCTGACTAGAAGATACCAAGAAGGCAGAGACAGACTCTTCTCAAGGATGCACAGCAATAGGATGAGAGGCAACGATTAGAAGTTGGAACATGGGACGTTCCACTTAGATGCAGTACAAAGCTGTTGGTTTGTTTTCTTTTTTTAGTTGATTGTTTGGTGTTTTTTTAGTGTTTTGTTTGGATTTTGTTTTTTTTAATTTCTTCACCCTGTTGGTAACTTTTCTTCCTTGGAGAGGTGTTCAGAAGACTCAATTAGACATGTCCTTGAGAAAGATGATCTTATTAGACCTGCTTTGAGCAGTAGGGCGACTAGATGATCTCCGGAGGTCCCTTTCCTTCCAACCTCACTTATTTTACAATTGAGGAATTCTATGAAAACACAGAGATAGGGTCTGGTGTGTGGTGCACATGGATACAAGTGACTCCTGAGGTGAAGTGTTAAGTTCCTTACATTGTCCAAAAGACTTGTTTCAGAGAGCTGCAGGAATAAAAGGGTGAAAGATGTGTGTGAGATCATGAAACTGTGAAAAAGCCAGAAAAATTACCTAAGTCAGAAAGATTAATGGAAGCCACTGCAGGTCTGAGGATGTATTCAAGAGGTATGCAAATAAAGCCTGGAGCAGCATGTTCCATGCTTCACTCCATGGGCCATCATGGAGTGTGAAGAAGCTGATATGGGATGTGTTGTGTGTTGTTGAACACAGCAGGAGAGAAAGATGATGCCTAAGAGGACCCTTTTGAATTCAGTGCTGTCTCTGCATGCACTGCAGATCATGATCATATTCTTGCAGATCATAGCTTGAACACGAGTAATAGAAAAACTGCTTTTGTTTCCACTGAAAGTGGAAGCAGCTGCTGAAAGTGAACCACCTAATGCCAGCTAAATTAGAAGAAGTAAAGCATTTGCAATAATTTGGTGAAAAATAAGTGGGCAGCAATCTAGGAAAAAACAATTCATTTTATGCGTTCAACAGACTTGCAACAATATTTAATTGCTGTTATGAAAGCTTGGAAAATCTGAAGGCAGGTACACTTAAATTCATGTAAAGTGAACGCTTTTATTTACATTGAAAAAGGTTCTCTAGCTGGGTTTTTTTTTGATTGTGCTGGTGGAAGGAAGGTAACAGAAGCAAGGGGCCTGCCTTCTTCCCTTGCAGCAAAAGCTATTTTCTTGTAGCTTTAGTTGCAGACTTCTTAATTTTTCTGTCGGAAGAAATTTCATTTCGCTTGACTTGGGTCATGACTACAGAAAAATTTTGAATAGAGTGATGTGGAAGGAATGTGGTATTCCTAGCTTAGGCAGCCTGTGCAAAAACATTGCAGTGGGTCCAAAATATCTCATACGGGGTCTTTTCAGCCTGGGTGAATGGAAATATCAAATCTGTCAGTAAATAAAATATCAAGGTCCTTTGGTCTTTTTTTTGTAACTTATTAACTTATAATAGTATTTATTCCTGCAACTAGAATAAATGCACTTGAGAACCAAAATGGCTTTTGGACTGTAGTTTGTCACGCAGAGAACCTAGTTTTAATCATTGGGTTACAGAGCTTACTGGCTTTCTTTAAGTTAAGCCTAAGAAGAGACAAAAGGAAATATTTGTTAGTTGACCTCTGGCCTCAATACAAAATACAGAGAGAATAGTGATGAATCTCCAAAGCCTGCTGGCATAGTGAAGTGCTCAGTATTCTATGAAAAAACCATCATGTATTCCCTAAATAGTTCATTTTGTTTTCTAAAGTTCTGAAAAACTCACTTTATTGAAATGCATGTTGTTGCATCGATTTTTCTAAAATACACCTTGTTATCTTTTCTTTGGTAATTGGTGACTGGTAATGACTTTGGCAATTTAACATGTTCTTGCAGACACTTTTCCCATTCCCCCAGATAACTGAAGTCAAGAGAGAGGGCCTGTCTGTCAATCTCTGATGCCTGTCAACCTGCTTGATTGACGGGATTTGGTCCCACAATAGAGACCATTTCTGCAGCCCCATTCTGTTATTTTCTTCTTTCTTAATACTTGTGGGGGATGGTGTTTGCTTTATAATCTGTGTTTAAAATCCAACTTGGAATGAGGCCAGTTCCTAAGAAATTATCACAAAGTCTTCTTAGCTTTGCATCAAGAAAAATCTCTGGAGAGTTTCTTAAGCTGTGATTCCACCTTCAGAAATTACCTTTGCTCAAAACCTAAGCTTCATTGTTCCTCCAGAATCCCCTTCAAATACCAACAAAGAGGCTGTGAGGTCTGCCTAATATGTTTTGATATAACAAAAGAAATATGTTTGTGCTTTCCTGTATTTGGGAAGTTCAGGCTCATGGGATAACTGGCGTAGTAATTTTTGTGTGTAATGAACGTAGGCAAAATACATGAAACTAGGAGCAGGGGAGGAGCGGAATATTTGCATTAGGAGGGAAAACTCTAAAACAGAAAACAAGGAAAACTTTTCAAGGAAAGTAAACATGCTTCCTATTTAAAAAGGAAAGTAGTGAATCTGTCATTGTTCATCCCCAAAATTATGTGTTCTTACAAGCATTCTAACCAACTAGGCATTAATTCACTTAATTGTGAATTAGCATTGTGCACTACGATTGTTTCTGATGAGAGAGTTGTACCTACAACTTTTTTTTGATGAAAGAGTGTGAGAACTGGTTCCCGTATTAAAAAAAATTATCTTAGATTTTATGAAAAAAAAAAAACCAAACCATATTTTACTCAAAAGCTAGTTCTTTCATTTTCAAAATAAGAAACAGTTAAATGTGAGTGTAGAAACAGTTGCTGCTACCATAATTTATGGAAGTAAATGTAACTGCTGTGTCAGTTAACTATAATAACAAATAGAAATAAACTAAGACACAAGCTGTCAGGAGGACTGCAGTAGACCCGGTGTGTGCATGTGTATGTTAATATCCATTTGTTACTTGATACAGACCCTGAGATCTTGAATCCTGTTCTTGTCCTATAGATTGCTGAGGACCCTCAGTTCTTTAAATGAGTAGAACAGTCAGTAGTTCAAAAGAAATAGTCCTGTATATTCTCAATTAAAATACTCAGATGATACCTCTGCAATGTGTACTAACCTGTTACTTCTTGGCCATGTGAACTGATGCTATGAGCAGGCCAACAGTGGTAGAAAAGAAAGAAATAACAGATGCAACCAATGTGCTAGCAGGTATTTAAAGAGAGGGGTGGGGAGTGGTATAGAAAATATTCAAATATTTGATGCATGAATGACTATATAATATATTCTGTGTGTTGAGAAGAGAAAAATACCTCAGCATGATAGAAAGTGTTTGAGTGAGATACCCTGTGCATCTTGGGTCTGTTTAGTTGGTTATGTCGGGATGATTTTTCCAGAGTTACAAAGACTAGATCAGTATAAAAATGATCTCGTTCCCCACAGTACCTTCTGCATAAAGTGTCCACAAGCCTCTACATCAGGGAATACAGATAGCATGTAGGAGTGACAATATTATGAAACTAGGAGAAACTACATCTGCACTGTCATTTCGTTTTCAGAGGGATTCTTCCTGTCCCTGCTGAACCATTCAGAATGTATAGTTCAGGGGAAGTTGTAATTTTCTAAGCTTCAGAATAGGGGGCAGTAAGGTCACAGTATTCTTTGAACACTTTTTGTTCTATTACTGTTGGAGTACCTAGTGTTAAAATGATTTAGAATGACTGCATCTTTACTTAATCAGGACTTGCCTCGTACTATGGTAAGCTGACTGTTGCAAGAGACTTAGTGGTGGACAAGGTATAGGAATTGTGTGCACCCACATGAGATAAGACTATTCTGAAACATGTGGGTGGTACTTTTAAAATGTCTTTTAAACCATGTTACGCATTTAAAATAGATCCCACTGTACAAGGAATGGCAAAAATCCAATTTATGCTTTCCTGTTAGAGCAGTTTAAGTTAAATCAATAAGTTTTATAAGATTTTGCCTTGACTAAACAACTGTGACAATTCATAGCAGCCTGAGCTTCAGATGAACCTACCCTACCGTATAAATGAAATATCTGATATCTTTGTTAATTTCTCAATAGCATCTTTCTACTCTCTGGCTAGAAGCGTTGCATCTTATGTTTATTTCTTGCAAAAGGTGTATTTAACCTTCTGATTGTCACTGTATGGAATATGATGATGGAAGCCCTGGTTTTACACACAATTAATATATTAAAAGTTTTATCTCATTTACTGTACCTGTCTGTCATGTCTAAGAACACTAATGAGTTGTTTTCAGGGGGCTAATGAAAACTGTAATGGCTAATGGATGTTTACAGCATTGTTGCGTTTTACCATGTGATAATGCCAGCACCAACTTCAGTTCCTTCTAGGCTTTAATTGGCACCATCAGAGTCTAACTACGCTTTATTAGACAAAAAAAAAAATCTCAGATAAATCAATAAGAAATTGTCGATCCTGCTGGAGTGACCACTTGCTCTGATGGGCACTTTCTTTGAATGCTACACTCCAGTAGTAAATTCCTCTAAAAGTCCTTTGAGAACTCATTTTAAAACAGAGCCAACTCAAACCTAGATTTTTCCTATTCACTCTTTGTTTCCCATTAATTCAACTGTGATAAGAAAAAGTGACACTGCCAAGCTTTTTATATTTTGAAATATTTTCAAACTGTTCATTTATAAAAGAGGAAATATTAACTGTAAAAAAATAGTATTTACCTTGGTCATAATCATCCAGATTTATAATATATAACTGGAATTGGGTTTACCTCTTCTGATTGTGACATCTGAAAATTAGGCATGTGATCTCAGGTAGAGTTCTGCCTAGGAAAGAGAAGGATATGTCCTGAAGGTAAGACAATCTATCTTAAATCAGGTTTCCAAAAGGAATGGGATGATTTACCCAGCATGTGTACCTATATGCTTTTTACCCTATTTCAGTCGCAGTCTGGGAGCTAGCATGCACTTTGCAGTCCTGTCTAACTGCATACTGCTGCCAAATAGGTTTTCTAGTTTTCTGCCTGCCATATGTAGCCAAAGGTTTTTAGCTCTTTCTGGGTTTGATTCCGAGAGATTATTTACCCATGAGATCAGTGAGATAGTCCAGTTGATTGTATCATCATGCAAAATTGATGTGGAAAACAAGGTAACAGAGATTCAGAGTCCAAGAAGAGCAGGACAATCTGTTTTAATGGCAATTGTAGTTAGGTCAGTTTAGGTATAATACACTTGAACTGCTGGTACTCATTTAGCACAAAAATGCCTGGAGATACCTGCAACTATTGTATTTTACACATTCTTCAAAACCTGGCCCATGCTTATGGCTTTAGAATTAGCAGATATGATGCTCTCAGCTGCATATTACACACACCTACAAAGCAGAAAAGCAGCTTTCTTGCTTTTTCAATTTGTGTAAAGTTCTTCAACTTCGTGCAATTTCTTTAGATAGAAAGATCTTTTTGCTTCTTTTCACTTAACTAAAACCAGTTAAACCAAAAGAATTTATTGATGTAAACCTCCTAAATAATTGGCAATTAAAGGAGCATATAAGATACAGAACATTCTGATACATTTGTAAGCTGTGTATTCATTTATAACATGAAATGATATTTCTTCTGGAGAGCTGTATTTTCACTGACTCATTGTACCACGTCAAAAACTATATGACAAAATTGTCTGGTTTACCTGACCTGTTAAAACTTCAGATGTGTCTCTGTGCTTCTCTGTTAAATAACAATTCTCAGGAAGAAAAGAGGTAAGACCAACAAAGCCTGGGTTATTTTGCTAGAGAGTTTTGCCTATTTGATTATTTTCTCAATCGTTATAGCATCTATTCACCATTTTGGGGCTGCACATTCCTTTACATATGTATTTGAAAAACACATGCAAACACCACTTCTTGTCTCAGATTCACTGCAGAATTTGTGCATGCTTCTTACTTTAGGTTGGGATGTTCAGTAGTGACTGCTTTCTGTTGTTTTCCCACTATAGAGCTGTCTTTCCTTTGAATACCAGTATTGGTGGACTCTTGAAGTTATTTCACTATTTCTTCATTTTGTATTATTTCTTGGGGAGGGGGAAGGGCCAGGGAGGGGAAGGTACTCTTTTTCTGTCGCTTTCATAGCAGGGAACAGTTCTTCTGGACGGTGACCCATCTGTATTCTCTCCCACAATGAGCACAGTGAGATAACTTACTGTACTCTGCCTGATGAACCCTTGCCATTTGTTGTGAGATGCTCCAGCTGCACTGGCCTAGTGATAGTGCTGCAAACTTTTTTTTTTTTTTTTTTGGTAACTGATATACATGCCCCTGTACCAACATCTTCAACCCCAGTCTGGAGCCAGAGTTCTGCCTTCTGATTTGTGTTGGATAACAAATGCAGACAGTTGCTGTTCGCAACAGATTTTTACTGTAGATAGAAAAAGTCTGCAATTTCAATACCTCACATAATGCTCCTTTCCTTATTCTTCCCTTCCTCTAATGTTTTTGAGTGTGCAGATGTTTCCTACTTAGTTGTTATTTAAGTGAGAAGCTTCTTGCTAACATGTTAATTAAAACTCGCTGTCCAGAATCTCTTAGTACAATTTGCAGAGTAATCTGTAGCCTCTAGTGCATCATTGTATCTCTATTAAAAGGAATTCTGTGTAATGATGCTGGGATTTAATTAGTTTCTTTGCCGGTGTTGTAAAACATAGTGATAAATGAGCTAACAGGTCCATGGATCATTATTCTACTAGAGATGAGCTTATTAGCTGATTATGAATCATTAACAAAGTCTGCATGGGATTTGCTTATCTAATTCAACACAATTTTGAACATTCAATACTCTACATTCATTTCTTTCAGCTAACAACATTGTATTTAGATTGTAATCTTTGCATCCTTTATTTGGGGAATCTTCTTCTATAGTGTTGCATTTTAATTAAATTGCAAGCGCTCTGAGAAAACCTTGTGTCCATCTGTGATGAATGCAGACCTGTGTTATAAGGTTTTAGACAACTACATATTTTTTCATTGGGTTTTGAGTATTTCTGTTTATTAATCATCTGGCATTGCAGGAAAGAAACCTAAGACTCTGCTCAACTTAGATTTCTTTAATACACTAACTGAAGTGAAACATGCTGTACCCATTAGAACTCATCATGCAGAAGAGGGATTTGAGCTTGTGGGTGTTGCCTATGTAGCATCAGTACAGTTTTCAGAATTCATGTGTATTTGTGCACAGAAGTTCGCTTTGTAGAGAATACTCACCTGAGAGGTTCTCTGAGAACAGAACGGCAGAATATTTTTCCACTTCTCATTGGGTATCTGCAGGTGTTTAAAGTATGCTCTCACCTTGACCTCCCTGATGCTCACCTTTTTTAGCCAAGCCAGTATTGGTTAGATAGACTTTAGGCTATTTTCTTTGCTGTGCCATAAGGAAACATTCCGTGATTCTAACTTGTGAGTATCGTAATTCAAGAACAAACATTTTCTGTCTCAAATTTAATTTTTAATCAAGCTGTTTTTAAACATATTTGTGAAAGGACGTGCTAGTACTAGAAGTGAAAATGAGCCCCGGTTTTGTGTTCAGTTGTTGTCACTTCCATTTAAGTTTAAAATGCATACAATTAATGAAAATCATCTCAGGAAAGCATCTCTTCCATTCCAGTGCGTCACAGGGCCTTAGCAAGTGGAGTCTGTGTTTGTAATTCTGTGATAACAGACAGGCAGAGTGAGATCATGCCAAGGTGGTGACATCAAGTATGTATTGTGTGTGTGATTTCTACAGAGCTGTGCTATGAGCACTCTTAGCAAATGTGTCCCATTTCACCTCATCTGTGAGACTGGTGGTCAAGCAGTAGTTTCACAGCCAGGGAGAGCATATCACCAGACTCTCTGAAGCTTCCCGTGAGGGCTCTGTTAGTCAGAAAGAAGGGATTTCCTGATATGCCTAGACTCCCTTTTGACTAGGAGGGCTAATACTGTTGGCTGCTTAGTTACCTTGTGAGATTCAAACAGGTTTCTTAGAAAGCAATGAAGTTTGTGATTTTTCAGCTGAGAAAATGGGCTGTAAGAAGTTGTTGCCATGGTGTATTAAATAAGAAGGTAAGAAATACAGAAGTCTAACATGATAAAAATTCCTGTGTGTCAAATGCTGGGCATGGGCTGCAGGTGTCGAAGCAAATGCTCTGTAGAAGATCTCTTCAGCTTTGTGCAATATGAAACTAAGAAATACAGCGGCAGGTAAGTTTTTAATGGAGATGAATACACAAATGTTGTTTTCACAGTTTCACTAATTATTGAACTAGCAGAACAGAAACAGCAAGTTTCATCCCTGTCCACTTGTCTAATTTCTTTAAAGCTTGTTACCTGCAAGTTATTTCTTTTCCGTATACTTCATACCCCAGATATATCTCTATCCAATTTATTGCTATGACTGTTATCAGTATTACTCATTAAGAGCCATTTGTACAAATAGCTATTCTGTATGCAAATGTTGTGTATTCCTTGTTTTGTCAAGCATATTTAATCTTTAAAATCATAGTCCTTTTAGTGCAACCGTAGCTATTTTCATTGTGTTTGCAGTGATTTGCACAGTAGTAGACCATTTCCTGGATGTGTGTTCCAGAGGCTGTGGCAGCATCAGCAGTCATTAGTCTTTATGATATAAGTAGATGGGGAAGAAACTGGCTTTTTGGGCTGATCATGTTATCCAGAATGGTCCTGCAATCACTGTAACGGCAAAAACTAGCTGAGTCCTCAGTAACTACATTAGTAATAAAAAAATCAGTAGGGTAAAATTGCATTGACTGTTACCAATCTGCAAATGATGAGCCATTGTTTGTAAACAGAAGGTAGTTTGGCATAACCTACTTTGTGTACTCCCTACTAAAAAAGGACATGCTTAGGTGTACAGGCATGTCACTGATTCTCAAGCATTCCAATGCATCTGTAGAGTACTGCCTTGCCAGTGCTGCGCTTTAGGTATTCTTATCCTGCCTCTGACCCACAGCTGGAGAGAAATGAATATTGAGAAATGGATATTTAGTCTTCTCTGCCCAAGGTCTCCTTGACTTGAATGCTACATAAGGATACTTGTGTGTTCTTTGTAGACAGAAGGCTCTTTTGCTGGATACACTTTTACTCTGCTCTCAAAAATATATCTGTCATTGAAAATGACCCCTGTGGAATCAGCCTTAGTTGCTTCTGCACAGGATACTGTTAATGATTCTCCAGAAGAAATCCTGGCAATAATGTAAAGAGATGATGGTGGTGATGGCACAGTTGCTGCCATCATTACACTGTTCCATAAATAGAGTTTAAAAATATCAGTTAAAAATTCCTCAAAAATTGGCATCTGAAAGTGGATATTTTCCTGTGATTCTAACATGATTCTCTCTTACAAATAGACTATTTAGAGAGCCATCAGTACTAATCCTTTCTGATCTTTTGTTTATCACATCAGAGGTAAATACTACTTGGTTTGTCCCTGTGGGAGCAAGAAGTATACTATTTTTGTTTCTATGTTATTTTCTTTCACTGAGACAATGTGTAATTTCTTCCTTTGAAAAGATTTGTAAAATGACAGATGAATTTCCAGCAACAGTAATATTCCTTAATAGTTAGGGAAACAGGTTTGTATTCCAGACACGCAGCCAAGAAGAAAAATAGTAGAATTAGAAAGGCATGGTTTAAATAATAGGATAGTAACAGCAAGTTAAATGCTAGAAATTTTCAATATTATTCATGATGCAACTGGAAAAGTTGATCGTGTAAATGTATACCCTTTGCCGTAGTTTCTGTTTACATAAGCATACCACCTTTTCATTCACATGGTATCAGTGATCATGAATTGTAGTAATTAGCTGCACTCAAATCTTTATATGTTGTGATTTGATATTGTACAATTATTTACTCATTTTAAACCACTTAATTTCTAAATAGAGATCATTTTGTAAAATACGTTAATCTGTTTTATTGGACATTTTTATAAACAATATATTGGGTACAATGTCAGTATAAAAACATGAAATTGTATTCTTTTGTAAATAGGATAAAATAAATATTTGCTCTCAAATGTAATATTTTTATCAAAGCAATGTTAATTTTTGTTTTGAGCAAAATACTTTAATCCTAACAATAATCATAAATAACATTTTTCCATATCAGTCTCTGGACAGCTCTGGAAGCAACGTGCCCGTTTATTCTGTAGAACACATTCCAATTTTATAAGCAGTAGAATATGGACATTTAAATGAATTGAAACAAAGCAGGTTAATTATTCAGGGACCTCAGACTAAAATAAGTTAAGTCACAAATAATACATCATGCTCTTTCATTATAACCTGAATGTCTCTAGATTACTGTGAGCATTGCCCCTCACTCTTAGACCAGTATTTTCTGTCTGATTAGAGGTTTGTTTTCCTTTTTAGTATTTATTTAGCTATTTTCATAAACAGGGTCCCTTTTTAGAGATACATTAGTACCTTGATAAGGATAAACCTGTATTTTTTCTAACAGATTACTGATTTCTAGGTTTGGTTAAGGTCACACAAAATGTGGTTAGGCTGCATTATTCTTTGAAGAATGTTACTGCTTCCTCTATGGAAAAAAAAAAAAAATTATATATATATATATATATAAAATAGCCAGTAGCAGAGAATGCTAACTTTTAGAGCAACATTTACAAAGCTTTATCTTCTCAAGGTGATGCCCTTTAATAGAGGACAATTCGTGGTTCTTAGTTCAGCAGTTCTGTCAAGTCTGAGGCAGTCATTTGATTTCACTTTTATACATATGCTTAGGTGTTCAGAAAATTACTGTATGTAGAAGAGAAGTCCTGAATACTATAAGGCTAGGTCAACAACAAGAGGATAAATTTCCAAATTCTTACTGTTGCTGTTTTCTGTGAACTGACTTTGTTCTGACTTTGACTTTAAACAGTAACACACACATATGAGAGAGCTATGATGCAATTTTGATTTCCATTTTAAAGGATCTCGTACTTGCTCAGAGTTGTTCATGTATTGCAGTTGAAACAGAAGTACTAAATGTGTGCATTTTTGTCTGTTGCAAGAGGAAAAGACTGGTTAGGGTTGAGGGGGTTTGTTCATTTTTTAATTTTATGAGCATCTTTGGGTGGGCTGAGTAGAAGCAAAACCCCAGTATAATTTATTCTGTCTAGTGTTTTGGAAGTCCTCCGTACCATTTCTCTTTTGTCTGTCTCATCATACAGAAGATACTTCTACCTTAGCAGAAGCTAGCAAAGTAAGTCTCAGGAAGGGGACAAATTTAGACCAAACCATGGTTAGTTCCAGATAATTTCATTAGAATGCATACAAAAGAGCACGGTGGGTTACTTATCATTTGTCCCACTACATAAAAGTATAGTGTCACTTTTAAAGATGTGATGTAACACAAGAGACATTACAGACTTGCTGCCCTTGTTACAAGTTCTCTGTTCAATTTGGTATAGATGATCTAGTCTAGATCATCTTGTCTAGATATAGACAGCATTATTATACTGTCTTCTAGCCTCCAGAGGCTTGTCTTGCTTTTAAGTACTATCTCTCTTCTGTGCAGCAAAGAGTTTTATTTTTGTAGATTGTGAACTCTGGGGATTGATGGTGTCATTTAACATATTTTACAGAATATGCTATATAACAAAGACAATATTGTCTTTGACTACACAGGCATTAGTTTTTGCATGTTGTGTGTACATGACCTAACATGGAATGTTGTGCATGTAATCTAACATAGACCTGAGGAAGGCTTTCACAGGCATAGTTCAATGAAAAGGCAAGCGTGGGTCAAAGTGTGCATCCCTGCTTCCCTGTGCAAGATTCCAGGCTCTGTTCTGAAGCTTCCTTTTTAAAAGCTGGTGACATCAGAGGGAGGAAGGGAGGGATGGCCTGTGGAGGTCTTCCTTTCTGTGTTTTATTTCTCATTGAGGGTGCTTTAGGAAGTGAAGGAGATTTGACTTCTTCACTGCCTGCATCCTTGTCACAGTGTGTTGAGGCAAATCAGGCCACAATGCACTGAGTCAGTGTCATACCAGGTTGCACTAGATTGTGTAACACTGAGCTTTGTTTGACTCCTCACAGACAGTGACTCAGATCAGTAAAAGAGCAGGCCCTTGGCAGCTCAGAAATTATGAGCACTGGGTTTCCTTGAGCAGTAGTGGATGTGTTTCTTTCTGTAAATATGGTGAGCAAGCAGGTCCTAAATTTCTTATGTTAATGCTATGAGACTTAAATCCTCCTTTCTTACAGTGTTAATCTGTTCCATGACCATGTGCATTCAGAGACAAAACTGCCTTTTGCTTTTCCACTCCAGTGTTTTCATCCTTATGTTCCTAAATTCCAAAATTCCTCAGAAATGCTGAGGCTAGATTCATGTTTCACATATATCAGGCATGAAGCTGCTACTTAGTTTACACCTAGGTATTACTCATGCAAAATTCCCAGTGAAGGCAGTGAGATTTTTGCTTAATTGGAAAATTTGGCCCCGTGATTTTAAGATGCAACTGACATTAGCCACAGTGAGTTGAAGGAATTAAGGTAATCCAAAAGCCCACGCATGAACTTCACACATGTGTAAGGAAAAAGGGTTTGCAGCTGAGTCCAGCTGACAATCTTAGAGCATCTCATGTTTTTTTATTCACGTTTTTCATCATCGTGTTTTCACATAATCATTAAGTGTTAGGATCTGAAACATAGTGCTATCCTTACTTTAAACTAGAGCAACTCAGTGCAATAGGACCAAGTAAGAAACTCAGTTCCAGGCTTCTTATTGTTAAATTATAATGTGGCTTCCTCAGGAACTGTAGAATCCTACATGTGGGTTTTAATTAACTCCAACAGGTATTTAATGGAGATTTAATAAGACTGTATGTTAATTGACTGTCAACTGACTGCTAAGAGGTTTTTGCAATTATTGAAGTTTACTAATTATCTGATAGATAAATCAATTTTGCCTGTGAATAACTCACATCTTATGTAAGCAATAAATATTCTGGTAGATAATGTATATAGTCATACTGAAATGAGGGATGTGCTGTGTTGAATAAGCTTCTTGCGTCTGTCCAGTATAGGCAAGAAGGAAACAGTTTACCCCTCTTACACTTGACTGGTGTTTTCTTGATGAATGCAAGTGCAGAAGATGCAGGTCACAGGACCTGTGACTATAGCAGTAAGGGATGTCAACAGGTGAATCATCTGTATGGAACCAGACAGGGATCAGGAAAGTAGCTCATACACCCACACCTTCCCCTCGGGTTTAAAATGTGTCCTGTAGAAACTAAAGAAACTATCAGGTCTTTTTCTTTTGGAACAAAGACTGCATTAGGAAGTAGATTGGTTGTTCTTTGTGTGTAGAGAATGAGGGCTCTGGAACAGGAGTTTTGTTTTTGTTATCACGTATCCATTCCGATCCATACAAATATATCAGTACTTTCTGTATATTGCCAATTATTAATCAGTACTCGGTGTATTAATGAGGAAAGTAACTGTAATCAGCTCTGATTTATGCAAATGAAATGCAACCCTCAGACTCTTGGTCAGTTGCCAGGACAGCCTGCAGGTGCTGGAAGCACAAAGCATGGGTGATGCTTGTTTTTTAAAAGAGAAAGGGGGTGGGAGGAGCTCTTTCTCTAGGAAAAAGGTTTTTACTGCTAATAAAAAAATACAGGTCTCTGATGAGCTTCCCTTCTGACAGTCCTGCTTAAGTACTAATTCCTTATATAGAATGCACTGGATATGCAGCTTTTACAGGTGGTTAATGAGTCAGGTCACCTGAGAGATGTAGACAATTGCCTTAGAACCCAATAGTTCAGCTTTTAATAGTGGAATACTTAATGCTACTGTGTCTTTCTCTGTGGGACTGTGGCACAGAAACAGGATTGAGCAGTGCCCACCAGAACAGAAGCAATTTCTTCGTTCGTTATGTCAAAGCTAGCAGAGTATGTGAAGGTATTTTTGCACTTGTAGCAATGGCTAAAGCAGGTTCGTATCTCAATTGTTTAACACACCTTTAGGTAAAGGACATACTTTGCCCATCCTTAAGACCAGATCAGTTTGCCATAATTTACTTTTAAAAGTGCAGCATAGAAAAGCCACTTCAGAATGCAACAAAAAGATTAAAGAAGGCTCTTAAGATCCTCTAAATCTTGTATTCCTCTAAATTAGAGAGAAATTGAAAGTACATCCTTCTCAGTGATATGAAACAGCAGACTCATCCTGCAGTAGGTAAGAATGATCATGATGTAAAGAACTACTACTCTCAGCCAGTGCAGACAAAACACCCATGACCTCTGATCTCAAAGGGGAAGATGCTTCTTTATTTGTACAGAAATCTCTGGAATTCAGCTTGGGTGGCAGACTTGTGCTCTCCCACTATGTTCAGTGGATTATCTCTTCTCTCAGTCTAGGAATTGAGCACAGCTGCCCTGGGCCCTTTGTCATGGATAATTTCTATGTCTTTGATATTCTTCAGTCGTGCTTCTCCCCAAAAGCCGTTGTGCTGCTCACTTGTAGGAGACAACATTGACCAAATAAACCTAATCAATAATATGGTGCACGTGGGTGACACAGTCCTGTCAATGGCTAATCAATAAATGCTTCTTGCTGACTTCTGTGCATCTGGCACGTTCAGTAAATAAATCTGATCTTTCTGAAGGTAATTTGGCCCCAGACCCACATCAATTATCTATGGTTTATGGCTCGACCAGAGAGAGATTTAAAATGCAGTGTTTCAGCCAATTTTATCCTTCTGTTATGCGTGTAGTAACTGCTGATAAAACATCCTTGAGAATTTTACATTTCGATATTTGTCTGCTTGAAAAGTGAAAATTATTTAGCAGTTGCCAGAAGAGAATTAAAAAAAAAACAGTTTCTTTTACAGATGCATATGTTTGAATCTTTCCAGTGTTTACAATTTGTAAATTCGAATTAAGGGCTATAGGCAAAATATTTCGATACTTACTAAGATATCGAAGTGTAACTTAAAATCTCTTGGCAATTGACTCCTTAAGATTTGTTTTAGTCTTACAAATACATCTGTCCTAAAGAGTTTATTTTATTTGTTATGCTAGCCTTGCAATAGCTGTTGTTACTGTTTGAATGCAAGTATTTCTTAGACATTTGACTTTGCTTAATTCTAAGTAAACTCAATGGTCTGATTAAGTTCATTAAGCACTTAAGAGCTGAAAATTCTCTGCTGTTAACATCCACCCATTCCTCGCACCAGCAGTTCCATAGAGCAGTTTGCTCTCCTTACTAGTCTACTGAAGTGAAGTTTTACTCATGTCATCTCTGATGATGGTTAACATCACTTGGACTAAATGATTGTTGTAGATCCCTTCCAAATGAACTGTTCTTTTCCAAATAAGAGCATGAAGGAAGGTGCCACGGGAACACAGTGACTGACTAATGTCACTAAAGCTCGACATACCCCATTTGTCCTCCAGGCTTGCCCTTTCACAGTAAACTGAGGTGCAGTGATGACTATGATAGGCAACTATCTTATGCCATCTAAGAATGCAACTGAGCTGTAAATAAGAATATCAGTCCTGTGCTTGAAACAGGAATGCATTTCCTTTTCCCTTTGTAATTGTGTTGCTTCCTGTGGGATAGGCTACAGAATGCTTTCATCCCATAGCATCCTACCTTGTTCAGAGCAAGAGGAATTATGTCTGTAAATCTCTCTAGCTCAACCAACTCCCTTTCTAACAGGAGAAGACAAATCAGTTTTAAGATTACAAGTAAGGAAATAAGGTGTGCATGTTAGGTTTTTCCATGAACTACGTCGGTTTACTCATTTGCACCTTCTCTCTGGGAAAGTCCCTTGTTGTGATCTGCATTCATCTGTTACAGAAAAGCATTGGACAGTTTTTTCCTGAGGCCTCAACAGTGAATCTCCAGAGGCTACAGATGTCTACCCTGCAGTCACAGAAATAATTACAGTACAACGTAGATGTGCCTGATATAACTTTAGGCTGTCTAGCTCAGCTACCAATCGTGTTTTAGTTGCTGTAGGATCAAGTCCAGTCTGGATTGATTTTTCTTGATGGGATTTCAGTAGAGGTTAAATGGCTTAATTCAATCTATGCAGTGAATACCTTCATGTATGTGAGTCTTATTGTCACATATTAAAGGGACAATATAGGGGGAGGGGTGGAAGAAGCCCTTGTAATGTGAGCTGTGAATATCACTTAAGTATCTGAGCTCCAGTGAGACTGGAGTGGTCTCTTAAATCAATGTTTCACCATAAATGGGCAGTTCTGCAATGTCTTATTGTAATAAATTTAGTGCTTTTCAACAGCAGCTGTTTACTGTATTTAATTGGACTTACATTGCTTTCCTCTTTAATTGGAAATGTTTCTTAGGGTAATGTAGTAGCAATTCCCCCTTGTCCAGAAATAGAGTACTGTCCACAGGCCATTAGTTACGGATATGCCATTATGGTGTTCTCGCATATTTGGGGCATTAACAGGATTCTCTTCATCATTAGAAGTGTTTAGTGACATGCTGCTGGACTTAAAATTTTGAGATTTCAGACCATTTTTTGATGATGAAAATATTTGTAGCCCTGTGTAAGGGAGAAGTAAATCTTTTGGTTTGCACTAATGCTTGTGAATATATTTTGGGGGGGGGGGGGGTGGTTGGGGTTTTTTTTCCCCTGGGAGATCCTTGCACATTCCACACAAACGTACTGTAGCTTTTACTGAGATCATTTTGCAATTAAAAGAGGAGCAGCACACTTTAGGTTTAAGTGGCTTTTAAATTTAAGCTACTTTTCACCTCAGTTTCATTTTTTTTCAGAATCAAAAAAGTAACTTTTCTTGTCTAAATTAAAATAATCCATAAAGAAAGCCTAAAATACAGAGTTTTTTGAAATGACATTTTAATAAAGTAATCCAAATCCAGCAAGTAGAATAGGACTGTAGTAACAGGAACAAACATTGTACATGCATCTGCCTGTGGCATTCACCATTGATCTCAGTTTTTCTCGATTATTTGCCTAAGGAAACATTACTTACGGACTCATTTTTCTGAAACCTTTTCTTTGGGACATGAGACAACTTAAAATTTCTAAAGCAAAGTAGAAGTTGTATGGGAAAAGAATATGGCAAGCTAAATGGAAGTTGAGTACCTGGGCATACAAGTGAAATAAACCAAATCATAATTCTTTTTTGTCTTTAAAGGTTTATGAAATGAGTGTTTTAATTCACATGCAGGTTTTACCTCTTGCTCTTTTAAAATTATTTTAGAGTTTACACATGTCCCTTTTTATTGGAGTATTTGCTACACGCAAGTGTGTGCATAGGCTTAACACATGTTTATTCAGAAACTCTTGCTTCCATTCTTACAGCCTCTGTGTGGAGAAGTTATGTCCATTAGTATGTTATTCACAATTGTGAGAAATGATGCAGGAAAAATAACTGCATTAATCTAAGATGCCTATAAATAAGGCGTAACTTAGCTAGGAAATACAACACAGCACTGTGCACACGATCCACAGTTTTTATTTCAGCACCATCTTCTCATCTTTTACTATTTCCTCCAGTGTCATTTTTATGGTTCACCATTCAGGCTTTCTATATGCTGAGCACAAAATAGCTAAATCAGGAACTTTAGGCTAAAGTGAGGGGATGAATCCTAACCTCTCTGTCTGAGCCAGCCCCCGGTGATTGGTGAACCGACTCTTTGATTCTGCTATATCATAGCTTTCTTTCCTTTTGACTAGGCCATTGTCATATTGCTGTTGACCTCTAACCCCACATACACAAACCTGAACTCTGTATTAGGCTTCCCAGGGAATAAACTATGAGCAAAGTTGAACTACTAGCTAGAATGAGGGGAAATGGTTCATGCTGCCATAGTAACGTGACCTCGTACTGTCTGCCTTGAACAAAGACAGTTTTCTTGTCCTTTTTTCTGCCTCTGTGAGTGTTTAAGCCCCCCTGCTGTTTCTCTACTTGGGAGAGGGGTGAACGCTGTACACCATACAGTGAAAAAAGATGTTACTCTCCCCTGCTTAAAGTAGGGCAGTCATTGAGGAAACTGGGGAATCAGGAGACCAGAAAAAAAGCCGACAAACAAACAAAAGAACAAGACAGAGGTGGAGACCTTTTGGTCAATAATTTGACTTTGTAGTTTGAATTTCACATAATTATCCCAAATCCTAGGTATTGCAGTTTTTAACTCAGTCGTTTATTTCTCATCTGGGCCTCGTCATGTTGTCTTAGAAAAATACTAGCTAAATTAATGTAACTCTGGGAAGCTTTTATGCACATTAGTTCTATGGAGAGAGATGGGGACCTCTTACATGGGTAGAATATTTAGTGTTTGGTTTTTGCCCTGTCGTAATTTTAATTAGGAATGCACAATAAGTTATTCAAGTGATGATACACAATAAATCCAGAGTTTGGTTTTTACACCGTACCAGACTTCAGTAAAAAACCTGAGATTAGGGTTTATTCTGGAATGGGAAAAGGGAACCAAGATCACTTTTATTTAAACTGTCCTAGTCTCATTCATGTCCATATGTTCCTGCAGTTTTGGAACAACTAGTAGATTCTTCACCATGATAGTTAATGCTCTCACAAGTTTGTTTCAAAATCATGCTTTATTTGAAACGTTTAACTGGAGATCATGTCACAGATTTGCTTCCAGTTCAGTTTTACAGAGCTCTATCAAATCTATTAAAAACCCAAAAATTCTCAACCAACCAGCCCTTTTTACATGCAGAGGTTTAGAAGACTGAAAGTAAATAAGGTTCTCAGTCTTAATGAATGAATGAGCCTTCCTGAGCTGTTACATGAGAAGAATCTGACATGCTCTCTGTATTTCCACACATAATAGAAATGGGAGTTCTTCATATTTGCTTTCTTGATACTTTCTTCATCAGTTTATCCTCAAAGTTAATCTATAACCCCAGTTGTCTGCAGTATCACGGTCAGATGTGTTTTGATACAGATGATAGAAGTGATGCACTAGGCTTGGGCACAGAGTCACAGATTTGCCCTTCTTGGCAGTTTTGGAGAAGGCAGAACACAGGGCTGGAAATCTGATGGTCTGGATTTTCTTCGGAATGTTGCCACTGGCTTTCCATATGATTGCATTTACGTTTATAGTACAACAACACCGTTCGGGTATGGAAGCGTAGTGACTCTTGCTGTTATCTGTTGGTTTAGAATCTGCACGTGAGAAATGCTAGGGAGTTGTGTAGGAAGTTACGTCCTGCATCAGAGAGGTTTCCGAGATAGCATTGCATTACAGTTGCCCATGAGGTTGTTGCTTTTCTTCAAGAAAAAGCACAGACTGGCATTCTAGCAAAAAGTTGTTGAAATGGCTATTACATGAAGGGTACACTGACAGTTTACATGTTTATCTCTATGCTCGTCTTAGCTTAGGCCTTTTCAGTGTTGGGTTGTTTTAGGAGAATAGGAGACTAAAGGAGGCTAGCAAAGTCAGGAAAGGTGACTGAAAGGATGACAGAGGTTCTGCCTTTAGCAACCAGGTCCCCCTGAACCACCCCTGAAAAAAGATTTCTTTTGATCTACCAAGTAACACGGGTAAAGAGAAGTGAAATATCCATGAAGAATTGCAAACAAAACTTGCAAGACTGAGTAGGCATTAAAACAGCAAATGCAGTTCAATGTAAATAAATGCTAAGTGATGCATTAAAAAAAAAACCAACACTAACTCCACATGAAAAAAAATGTAAGTCTCTGAGCTGCTTGCTATTGCCGAGGACTGAGATGTTGAAGCTATCATAGGTGCATCTGTGAAAATGTCAAATTGGCGCTTGATGGAAGCCAAAAAAATGAATCAGAGTGCTTGAAACTCTTGGGAAAGAAAGACAGCAAAGTGAGCAGGGTTGCTATAAGTCTGTGGCCTCCTGCACAGCAAATATTATGCAGTTCTAGACCCCCTGTCCAAAAAGGACATAATAGAACTGGAAATAGAACTAGCAAATGACACCAGCAATGGATAGGGGCCTTACACTGTTCCACTGTGCGAAAAGACAGAGCTAGGAAAAGGCATCGGAGGAAACATGATAGAGTGGCAGAGAGAGGCTAAAAAAAGATTGATTGTGCACTGTTGCTTTCAGTGAACAATCTGGAGGGCATTGGATGAAGCTGTTGTTTACCTTTTACAAAACTGACAGGAAGAGCGAGCTGTAGAACTTCTCACACAGTACATGTGACCTTGGACTCAAGAAGCCCTCAGGCTACTAAATATTAGAAGGTGGGAAAGATTCTGGGGGAAGAATCATTACATAGTATGCCGTTTCTTAGGCTCTTCCATAGGTGTAAGCTATTCACCACGGCTGGGGACAGGCTATTACACTAGCTGGGTCTTAATCTGAAAGGCCTTCTCTATAGAGCTCGGGGGTCCTGTAGAAGTAAAAATGTAATTTAGTAAATACAGTGCAGGTTCACCCAAGCTCTGATGCCTGTCCAACTTGCAATGCAGTGTCAAGTTGTCATTGTCTCTGGAAGCAGTTCCCTTGATTTAGATGAAGGAACAATCAGGTAGAAACTAGTAATGCCTGCTTCAGCAAATGGCAACATCACAAATTGATTGTTATTCATTTAATTTGCATATGTCTTTACATGAGGGGAAGGGTCAAGGGAGGAGGGCTGAGTTACACATTTCATATCGATGATTATTAAATACTACTCTGTCACCAAATCAGGGCTATTTCAGTAATGCAAGAAGCAGTTAGAAGTGGTCTCCAGCAGCTGCTCTTTTAAATCTCTGAAGAGAAGCCTTCAAAAAACCAACCAGAAAAATGACCGACAAACAAAAATACTGAAGTAAAAGAGGTGCTGGACAGGGAATGAGAATTTTGCACGAGTGACAATAAAATCATAGTCAGGCTTTGACTTGCGTGTCTGTTTTCTTTGGTTGAATCCCCTATCCTTTCCCAGCTACGTGTTCCTTCACTGACAGAGAGGCATGTTTGGCTCCTCTGCCTTCAATCAGATAGTGAGAGAAGAAAGCCCGTTTTGACTCTCTCTCCCCTCTGTATGCAGAACTGTCTTGCAGAGCAAGGAATTAGTAACTGAAGAGATGCCAGCAGTGTACTGCTTTAGTGAATGCTAGTCACTTCAGTCAGGAGACAAACTCATTAGATTTCTGTAAAAACTCTAGTAATAGAATATGCGGGAATTAATTGGTTCTGTGGACTTGGCTAACAACTTTTCACATAAAGAAATGGTGTGCAAAATTATCATGTCAAGTGTCTTTTTCTCTGTTAATTCTGCTTATAAGGAGTGAGTCTGTCTCTCTCTGAATTGCACATGGCAAATGCTGTCATACACAATCGGAAAGCCACGTGTAAACCGGAACCAAGCCTGTCACATACGTCCAGTAAGCCCAGTAAATATTTACATTTCTTATTAAATTCTTAGAAATCTTTAACTTCATAATTATTTTCGTCACAAACTGCTCATTTTCCTCTGCAAGATAAATCTCTGAAATAAACTTCCTTCCCTTTTGCTCAACCCTTGTGCTTGCAATGTTGAAGTTGTATCAAACTGACAAGTCAGGAAGTGTGAAGTTCAGCATTTTGCCCTTTGTTTCTGGGACTGTTTGTTTTCATTTTCAGAGCAGCATGTCTTTGTCACAACCTGAGTATTGTTTAAATTTCTTTCTGATGAAGGTAATGATGTGGGTGGAGCTGAGATGAGATGAGCTTGTGTGAGGACATCTACGCCCTCTTTGTATTCCCAAGACAATTCTTTAAACTGAAGAGAACAACTCAGAATATTTTGTATTATTTTTATTTTAAAAACCAATACTTAAAAAAAAAAGTCTTCCTTTTCTGCATTCTCATTACCTTTGTATGCTCACCACCGTTATCCTCCACAAAGTCCTCTGTTTATGCTTCAAGAGCTTTGGAGTGTTTGGGGTTTTTTATAGTGGCTTTTAGTTGTTTAAACCATTGATACAAAGTCCTTCAGTTATCAGATTACCTGCATATGTAAATGAGGAAAGCTAAACAAAATCCTGGCTTCATATTTAAATTGATGTTCAAACTCAATAGGAAGATCTAGAGGTTAATTTAGGGAAGGTTTTATCTTAAATGAGTACAGGTTGGGAAATTCTGTGTGATAGCTACAGTTTCCATTCTCTTACAGGGATGTGCGATGCTTGGTGCTGTGACTACCAGCAAGGTCCCTTGGAATAGTGCGCTGGGAATATAGAACAGCCTTAGCCAATTTCTTCAGCTTTGTGGTTTTAGGTCAGACCCAAACAATGCTAGAGCATTCCTAGTGAACTTATTTGCTTTGCTTCACGAAGTATTTTCTTTGAGGTATTTTTGGTTTTGTTGTTAACACGCACCAAACAAGAACAACAAAATAAAACCAGAACAAACCACACAATCTGAGCAGATCACTTTCAGTGTTTAAAAATGGAGTTTTTAATACTCAAACCTTGTACGTGGAATTTCCCACTATGTCAGATAGTCAAGAATAAATAGACATCTTCATCTCCTGGAGGGGGACAAAGATAAATAAAAACAAACAAAGGGTACTTTACAGTCATTAGCCTTGAATATTTGTATCACCTGGAAAAGTCATTGCTGCCATTCAGTCACACTTTACAGAGGGGAAAAGAAGCAGGGACTAAATAACCTGCCTGAATTTGCAGCAATTCATCTTGGAGCCAGGGGAGGCTGTTTTGTGACTAAGTCACACTTAAAATGCTTCCCTCTGGCTAGGTGCATCTCTAAGTAAGAACGGGAAGGCAACCGACTGAAACTTCATAAACTCCCTGCTCTTCTCAACCCCACAAAAGACCTTGCCAGCAAACCCAAGACTGTAATTGGAAGCTCTTCTCTTCCCCCACTACCATTGACGTCTGTTTGTCATCATCAAGACTCCTCTCTTTCATCCTGTGTTTCCCCGCAGAGATTATGGTCTTCCCAACACAATGACTAACTGTAACATGTTAGAAGATAGTGCTAAGAAATGAGGGGAAGAACTAAAAACCCTAACTCTGAAGGGTTTTCTGTTGGTTGGGTTTTTTTGTTGGTTTTTTTTGTTTGTTTGGTTGTTTTTTTTGTTTTTTTTTTTAACAAAAGAGGAGTTTGATTCCTTTTCTGCTTTTGAGCATGGCCCTCACTTGTGACTTCTCAGTCTTCTCCCTTCCCTCATCTTCTTTTGCAGTATTTTGCGTGTTCCACAGCAGGCCAATACCAATGCTACGCTCCCTTTCAGGGCAGCTCTTTGCTGTGTCTAATACACTATTAGTGGTCAGCTGGGTGAACTAAAGAGGAGCAAAGAGATGAGTGCTTTGCACCAAGACTTATCTTGGGGAGCAGAGGAAGGTATCCCTCTTAGGGACTCTTCAAATGATCTAGGCCATTTTCCATCTCTGTATCAGCTTTTGTTCTATGACATTGTCACTTCCCATTCCTCTTTAAAGGATGTGATAGGATGCAATATTACATCTTTTGCCATCCTGCAGCAATGGAAAACCTCCTCTGGGGTTCTTAGAAGAGCAGCTTCAAATTATCCTCTCATTAGTAATGATACATCCCTTTTGAACACTGTGCCATTCCATCGTATTGTTTCAGCAGTGAACATTAGGAGGTAACTGCCTTCACAACATATGTCATTACTCATTAAGGGACCCTTCCTGGATTATGGCTGAGGTTTATTGTCTTGTTATAGATGTTTAACACTTACAGTTTTGTTTTTAATTTAGGAAGCAGCATGATCAAAGTGTGCCCTGAGAATTTCTCTCTGATTTTGTGAAATTTGCAGGTTGGCCTGTTCAAAGGAGGTGATCCTTAAATTGAATTGCAGCCCTCCAAGGCGTGTTTGGATGTCAAGCACTGCCATGATCTGACATGTTAATGGCTTTGAGAAAACAATGTGTTTCAGAGGTAATTGTCGAAGCAGAGAGTTCCCAGCAATATTTTACTTAAAAGAAACGTGCTGCTTCTCCACTGTGAAGACTGGAACAACGACACTGAGCAACTGAATGCTACAAATCTCTGCTTGCCTTCTAATGGTCATTAAATTCTTCTAACAGACTGGAGCAGGACCTCTATCCCATCCATTGTTTGGAGCTGAGGATAGCATTAGAATGAGACATAATGTTGTTACTGTAACTGTACTTCAGTATTTATTTTAATAAAGCAAGCAATATTTTAAAGCTCATAGCACAAACCTGAAAAGAACTCCCTAAATTAAAACCTCACCATTTGGCTTTTCCACTGACAAACATCTTCAGCTTTACCAGATGAATTCATCCAGGGCAATGATTTATAGCAATCCTGCTACTACATGTTCAATGCTTGTATTTTAATTAACATGCAAAAGAGAGAGAGTCATTTTTTCAGGCACCTGAGTAGGGTAGTGAGGATGGAAAAGAGGGTAGGTATAAGAGAACCTGCTAGATAACATGAATGTGTGGTGGTAAAAGGATGAATCCTCCAGAGACTTGACCATTTTAATCAGTGTAAAAATGTATTTTAAAAGTTGTAAATTGGTCTTCAGAAAGTACTTTAAAAAAAAAAATTGTTGCTGATTCTCCAGGTGGGAGACAGGTTTATAAGGGTACATTTTTGCAGGGACCTCCTTAGGCTAATATATATAGTCCTTGATTCTGTACATTTTATTCAATACCCATTCTATGTCTGATTGAACTATTGCTCCGAGTTTCTAGAAAAAAATTACATTCCTCAGTTCTCATAGTTGGCAATGAAGACTACAGACTAGAGCAGACTTCCAGTCTGTGACTTGTGGTTGTCTTCAAAAGGCTTAGGGCTTAATGATGTGTTTAAGACTGCAACCCAGGGCCTCTGATATCCCCAAGGGCAAGTGGATGGTATTTCTTTCCTCTCCTGTAGACTTCAAGTTTGCAGTTAGACTGCAAACCAGCCAGCCAGGCTTGTCTTCTTCAGTGCACCTGCTAATATTAAGGTTGCTGCTGGCTTACAATCACTTCTGCAGCAGTTCTAGGCAAATCTTGTGTCATTTGATATGTGAAAGTTGCTCTGAGGATACCCTGATTTTCCCGCTGCAATTTTTATCTAGCTGACAAGATTCAGTAAAGTAGAGCTAATTGAGACAACATTTTATACCATCTTGGTGGTGTGGGTTTGGATTTTTTTTGGGAAATGATGGTGATGTGTCAGTGAGAGGTAAAAAGAATCTTTGGTATCAGGGTGCAGTCCTTAGCTTTCTAATGTTCTTACCGAGCATAGTTAGAAAAGGTTTGGATGACACATAAATGGAATAGAAGAATCATGTTTGACCAAAGTTCCCATGCTATTTGCTGTAGGCTGGTGGAGCAGGTAGTTTATTTTTTGGATTGTTTCAGAGTTGATGCATATTCTGGTTCATTCCAAACTGTAATCAGTCTGCAGTCTAGATGCGAAGTGAGGATGACAGGTCCAATGCTTCATTTATCAAGAGTTTCTTCTGATAATATATGTGTGTCAGTGTACATATGTATATAACAAAAAATTGGACGATTTAGCTCCCTCTACCTTGATTTAATGCCATTAAGCATGTCATTTTACTTAAATGATTTCTAGTAGAGGGACGGCTGCCAAAACCGTGTTGCTTAGTGTCCGAATTACAGTATTTGTGACTGCGATTGGACCTGTTCTGCATGGAGTCTGATAGCTGAACTAAGGTGATAGAAACCAACTCCCATAGTGCCCTTCAGGAACAATTTCAAGGACAGTCATTAAAAAGTGAGACGGATTGTTCTAAACTGGTCTTTAATGACATATGCAATAAAGTTTGAATCTAATAGTGTTGCTCTTAGAAATTCATCTGTCTTTACAGAAAGAATGGTTTGGGAAGTGATCACTGAGATTGTGTGCCTGGCATCGGAAAAGAGGTTCACTGGGTTAAGCATGAATCTTCTTAGACCTTGCGTTATAGGGGAATGAAAATGGGCATGTGTGAATCAGTAAGGTATGGGATAATATCAGCGGGGGTGGCCCCGCATGAGAAAGAGGAGAATCAAAGGAGGAAGGAAGGACTTGTCCCCTCAGAGTGCTTTGAACCCAAGATTGGGAGGTTGATGCCGTCATACACATGACCTCTGTAAACAGAGTGAAACACATTTTATTAGATTCTGAGCAATTTTTTCTTCTGCAACGTGGACTTTCATTCTGCTTTTTTCCTCTTCCTCACTCTTTAGATCCCTGAACATGAGTGTCACCTCTTCTACCCTCCAGTGCACGTTTCTGTCAGAGTTAATCGCACTGACAGGGGACAGTAAACAATAAATATGAAGAACTTCAGTAGGAGCTCATATTAAATAGCATTTGATCAGTCCTAGAGAGCCTGCCATGTAAGAATTTTGCTTGTGATTTGAGATTTGAGATTTCATGTCTCATCTCTATGTATTTCCTCTGGTCAGAAGTTGGTATTTTGCACAATGCCGTTATGATCCCGGTTGTTGCCTAATACAAGCGAGCAAGAGTCTGAAAATTATGACAATTTGAGTAAAACAACAGTAAGAAGCACTGAAGGAGAAGGCAGCGCTTTCCCTGAATAAATTTCCTGTATTGTTAACCTTTGGTAAGGTACTAGTTTATAACTGATGCAGACAGATAGAGTTTTTGTATTTTTGTCTGTTTTGGGAGCCGTCACTACTGGTGCACAGCATTGCAAGGGTAATCTAATGGGTTTTTTTGGTACAAAAATTGGCTTTAATATTATGCACAAGATAAGAAAATCATAAGACTTATTGGGAAGAGGTATATTTAAAAAAATAGAACAGTAGATATTGTTTGCTTTCTTATTTCTGAACTGCTCATATATACACCCATTGTTTTTCACTGTTTTCATGTGTGCATGTTAGAAAGTTTATCTTTTAAGGAATATTACTTTGTGTAACAACCTGGTCCCAATATTTATGATAAAACAAAGCACAAAGTATCACAATTTGCACAATAAAATTGGGTAAAGCCACTGCTGAAATTCACCTGCATATGAAATCACTATTTATCTCTGTTCGGTGCAAAGCAAATCTGACATCCCTGCTTTGTTTGTTACTTGCATTGGCATGCACCAATATCAAATTTGATTTCAAGGCCTGTCCTTGCGTCTTCTGACCAAAACTGAATTACACGGGTTATTGCCTCTCATTAGTTTTGTGTCAGACATTCTGTACTCTCAGTAGCTCTCTGCACTGCATATTCTAAAAGGCGTCTTTTTCCTGTTATTCTCTTGTTTCTATTTGAATTACACACCTGCAGAGTAGTGCTACCGTTACAGTTAGACTACTTAAGAAGCAAAACTGCTGCTGTATTATCGTCCTCAGTTGTAATCTGGCAAGTGCAGAATGACTAAGGACAGAACCACATTCTTGTGGTTTTCTTAGACTAACTTTCTTCATCATCTCTTTTTTTTTGAACTGTCTACTAAGGAAAGAATAGTGAAGAGATCTCTCATACTGTAAAAGTATGGAAGCATGTGAGCTAAAAGCATGTGTAGTGCTAAAGAACGGAAGAACTGATAAATATTTGAACCAAAAGCTGGTACCTTGCTGTACCAGAAGGAGTAGAATAATCAGTCATTCTTGTTGGCTTGCTTCTCAGAGACAAAGAGCGCTGTTCCTGTGCTCTTTGTCATACCTACAATGATTCTGAGTTCTATAAATAGCATCATCTCACATACAGATTTATACTTTATAGTAAGGGGACACTGGACAGAGAACACGGGAAGAGATATGGTATTAGGCCAAAAATCCACATAGCTCAGAAGCCTGGCTAATGGGAGTGCAGAGTAGGTGCTCGTAGATCCAGATTAGAGCAGGATGTGCGTTTACATATGCCTGCCCTCATGTCTCTGGCAGAGGAGTGAGGGCAAGGTTTCAGTATTTATTGTTTTGTAGGTGAACGAAACCACTAGATCACCTGTCTGTGAATCTGGACTAAATTTTATGGAGCATGTTTTGTACGTGCTGGTACCTTTTCAGGGGTAGATCATCTTTGTAGAATTCCCTTCATTCTCCAAGTGCTCCAAGTTCACTTGAAAAATTTGTACTAATTACTAGGGGCGTAGGAAATCAAAAGTCAAATGCTTCCCTTGAGTCTGCAAAGTATCTAAAGATTTTTATTTTTTAGTGTGTTTGGGATGAATACTTGAAAAAGGGTTAAACAGCAGCCAAAACAATTCATTGCAAGATCTTCAAAGCAAATCAGATTTTTTAATTATATCAAATTAAGGTTATTAAAAGTTAAGTTCTGAACTGAGAGCATTTTCCAATGAAAGGTGCTGCAACATCATTATTTCTCCCCAAAACGCACTTACTGTACATTTCTCAAAGCCATCAGCCTTGATTGAAAGCTAATGAAAAAGCTGTCCTGCGTCAGTTTATTCCTTGTATCCATTAAGAATAATTACAGCTGAACAATTTTTGATGCCTGTAACCTTCGCAAGTGTTGCTAATGGCATTATAAATTGCTCCTTGTCCAATGACTACAGTCTGAAGCTTAATTCAAAAGCGCTCTGTCAACAGGGCTGATTTGTGTGGTTAATGAGTGCGTTTAAAACAACAGCCTCAGCTCATGCATCCTAATGTCGATAAGAGGATGTGGTTCAATAAAGAGGCTTGTCTGTAATAATTAGCAGCGACAAATGCTCTGGATTAGACCGATCGCAGCATTAATGACTCTGCTTTCAGCCCGTTACAGAAAAAAGTTTCTAGCTCTAACTTTTCTGGGCTTAGATTTAACTTTTAAGGAATGGTCTTCTATGAGCCGACTAACTGAACTGGAATCTTTAACACATGCTGTGTTAGTAGAGTAACTGAGCAGTCCAAGGCCTCTGTAAAGACTCTCGTGGCCAAAGTTAGATTTTTCTGAAAACAGGTTTCTTTTTCCCAATGCATTTCAGTGAAATAGTGGGGCAAATCTACCCGCCACCATGTCTGGGATACGAGCACTGTAACGTTGTCCTTGGACGTGACACTCTGGGTGTGGCTTTCCCATGTTCTGCTTGTTCCGTGGTTTGTTTTTGCCTTCAGGTGACATGAAATTGGTGTTGGATTTTGAAATAGTAATTAATATTAATATTATATTAATTAATAAATTAAACCATGCAGTACAGCCTAAAGACTGTCAGTAATATGCAGGAAAAACCTCCTTTTAAACGCAAGACTCGGCGCAGTTCCCCTATCCATTCTTGCACTTGGTAGACCAGTTACTAGTGCTGCCATCTTAATCACCTTCAGATCTTGGTGTTTGAATTTTATATTTGAAGAGTCTGGGAACAAAAAAGCAAAAGCCCAGGATGTAGAATGTTTTCTCCCTTACTACCTTCTTTCATCTCTCTTTTTTCTTTTTTTTCTTTTTTTTTGTGTGTGTGTGTGTACTTTGGTAAAAGTAATGAATGATGAAAGCTACATGTGAAGATGATAGGAAGAGGACATACTGAGATGTTTTTGTGGCATACAGAGAAATGGATTGGGATGGCATTTCTTTTCTGTCCTCAAGAAGTCTTTCTGAATCAAATATGGATGCTTCAGTAGCAGCTGTGGTATTTCCAGAGTTAACACTTGTCCTGGCTTTGCTGGGATAGAATCCTGGGCCAGCTGTGATCTGCAGGCTGTGAGCAATTCCAAGTCAGCTAGGAGCTTAATCTGGGAAGGATAAAACCCAGGGCAGCTTCCCTAAGATGACTACAGGTGTATCCCAGACCATAAATTTCATGCTCAGTATAAAGGGGGAAGTCTGCTAAGGATGGGGATTCCTCCTGATCCTGCTTCTCCTCCTGCTTCTCTCCATCCCTGGAGGGGATCGCTCACTCTTCTAGTCCCCAGGAGGGCTTTCCTGTTTATTGTGACCACCATACATTCACCAGGCTGAGTATAACTCTGTATACATTATATTGGCATTAATATTAATATTAATTTTGCTGTTTCATAAAATCCATTTTCATTTTAACCCACAGGTCGCTTCTCCTTTTCTAAATCCCTCTTCACTGCTGGGGAGGGATCACTGGGCGATAGAGCAACTGCTCTAGCTTAGCTCCGGATGCAGGCTGAACAGAAACAGCGCTCTAGTGAAGCTTAGACCTGAGCTGTGCACAGTGATGTCTTGTTGATGAAGAAGGGAAGGCATTGAGTGAATCACACCTGCAAGGTAACCTTCTCGTGGGGGTGGACTGGGAATTTATGAAAGTAAATAAATCAACTAATGAAGATGGCTAAAACAGGTTTCCTGACAGAAAACTTCAATTTGTCAATTCTGTCAAAGATCAAGTGCTTCAGGTGTCTTAGAATAAGAGGGACATTGTACTGAATCTTGTCTGGTTTTGTTTTAGAAAAAGAATGGCAAAGTGATTTTTAGATTGAGGCTTTGGGTATTTATATGCATTTTGGGGATACGATTTCTGCTCTGCCTCATCCCGAGGCCATCAGGTTTGGTTGTAAGATGTTGATAACGGCTCGAGTATCTTACAACCTTATCATATTACACCAACATCAAGAGAAAATAAAGTCATTACACAATTTAGAAAATGAAAATAAAAATCCTAACATGTAATTACAGAAAATACTCTTTTTTTCCATTTCCTTAAGAAGAAAGAGTGTATAAAACATGAGGTTTTCTGTTTGAAACAGAGTGGCCTGATATCTTGGTAAAACTGGAGACTTTTGGTTTTCTCACAGACATATATTATGGTTTTTTCCTGTCAATGAGCAACGTTAAAGAACCCCATTCTTTAAATTATAAATTGTGAGTAATCAAATAATAATTACCCCTTTACATCTGTAAGTGAAGATGAATCTAATTGATACCAACAGCAAAGACAAACACCTGGACATATACTGTTTATTTAATAATTTCCTCATTTCTCCCTTATCCTTGATATAAAAATGTTCCTGTTAATAATGACATGACTTAATACTTCATTTTTTTTCTTGTTTACCAAGACAGTGATTTATTATTCTCTTTGCATTTTTTAACACATCGTTTTTTTCTATTTCATACATATTGAAAACACTAAATAAAACAGAAATTCAAGTACAAATGAAACTTGAATCACAACAAAAGCCTATTCTGAGGGCATTTTCCTAAGAATATTTTGAGGGGAGGGTATTTAAATTATTTAATCAAAGCTGTATTGGCAGAACAATGAATTCAGTTTTATTTTCCTGTACAATGAAAGGAATCATCTTAATAGCACAAAATGATCGATCATATTAATAATAACTATAAATATAACATAATCTCTGTAAAACATTCTCTGAGGCATATATAGGAACATACCTTCCTTTATTGCTTTTACAATTTTTCTTCATCACCTTACTCCTCCTTTTTCCTTCAGAGTTCAATGAGAAAAAGAAAATGGCAAGTTAATAAGAGATGAAGTATAGGTTCAAAACTAGTCAAGTCAGTGAGCCTGTAGGCCTGTTAATAAAATTTTAACAAAGAAAAAAAAGGGAGATGGAGAAGAAAAAAATGAGTGCACAAGAGAGAAAAGATCTGGAGCAGAAAAAAGTGTGAGAGAAAGAATCGCTTTACTGAAAAAGGAGTTAGGATAGCTTGACCTCCCCCCCCAAAATGCAAGGAACTTGCTTCAGTGCCTGTCAGAAATGAGACAACCTGAGTAATAGAAATATCTTTAAACCATTTGAGGTTTTTAACATGTTTACTCATGCCTCCTGTGTCTTGTTCCAGGAGAAAAAAAAAAAAGAATAATCTTTATCTACTGGCCTGACATTCATGATTTTACATACATGTGATAATATAGTTTCTCCTATGTTGCCTCCTTTCCTGAAAGGCTTGTCGATTTAGTCTCTTCTTATATGGAATGTGTCTTGTGTCTTTGGTGATTGCTGTATCCTTCCTTATTTTACCTAATTCTGCTAAGATTTGGACAGTTGTGTCCTGCTTGAATATGTCATTCAAATCAATTTCTAGCTATCTGTGAAATTAACTTCAGAGTAAAGTATCAGAACTTCATGGTGGCTTCATAGATGCTGCGGAAAAAAAGCTTCTAAATTATGAGTTGTCTGAAAGCTAGACTACTATGAATGTCTCTGAAGATGTTTCCCTTTGACAACTCACAGTAAGCTTTCACAAAATATTAAAAAGTGTATAAGCAGATAAATTGAAACAATTTCTTTTGATTCTTATGTATTAAAACAGTATAAGGTACATCATTTTAATTCTAACCTGCTCAGTGCAGACTGCAATATCAATAATGTGAGGTGTCACAGAAAATCAGACAAGAGGAGAAACGCCTTTGTTTGTTTGTTTTAATTGGAATCCAGTAGCCACTCTGTATCTGGAGTTTGTTAATTTTTCAATGAGACATGAAACTGTTACCTGGTGTTCCATGTCCTTAGCAAAGACAGAACACCTGTTACCACCTCTTCTAGGAGGGAAGTCATAAATCAAGAGGTTTTTTGGACAAGGAAGTGGACACATTTCAGAAAAGTGAGACTCTGAATACTGAATGTTCAGAGACCTTTCTCCAGTCAGTGTGAGACAAATCGGTTACCTGCAGTGAGCAATACCTGAAACTGTGCCCCCTGTTTACAGGAAGGAATTTACCTACAGAGACAAAGTCTAAGTCCAAAGCTGACATTAAAATTCAGCCCATCTGAATAAGCAACCGAGAGTACAGGCATGGTCCACTGTTAGAAACCATGAAATAACAGTTGCTTTCTTAACACTTAGTTTGGATTGTTTCCTTCTCCTCACTGAGTTGTGCGACAAACTGTGGCAGTTGTCTCTAGAACTTATCAATATGTTAAAAACTCAAGTTCTATAAATATTTTGGAATAGTAGCTTTGTGATGAAAATGTACAGACAGCATGTCAGGTAAGAGTGCTCTCGCATCCCAGCTACTCCTTTTCCTCCCGTAACACATAGGTCACTGGAAATTTGAAATCAAGTTGTTAAGAGCAACCTTCGTACTGTAATTTGGTTTAAGTGAGTATTTACTGTGACTTACACGATGCTTATAACTGGGAATAGTTACCAGAAATTTTGCTTGTTGCTGTTTTAATTTGACATGGTCCAGGGTCAGAGAAGCTCCCATCAGCCTCTCTCCTTGAGACCAAGACAGAGAAGAGAGATGTGGTTGAATTTGGACAACGACTTGTTTATATGTTATTCACGTTAGATAGGTGGTCTGTTTTTTTGATATTATAAAAAAAGAGTCACATTCATTTAAAGATACTGGTAGTATCTTTTAAAAAATGCTGCTGGGAGTGCCTGCAATATCCCAGTACAGAAACGGTGCAGGAATGTCTGACTTAGCCCTGTAGGACTGTGCGCAGTGATGCTGAGTGCTTCCCAGGAGCAGCCCTGGCTGCTGGCCAAGGAGAGCAGGCAAGCTCAGGGCTCCCACCCAGATGGGAGTGGGTGAAGGCAGGTGATGCCGTATGGCAGCCGCTGCTGAAATGCTCCAGCTGCTCTTCAGTTAAGCTGGCACAAAACACTGTGCAGTCAATAGCATTTCAAAATACCTTTCTTGGCACTTGCTCATCATCTTTTTGCTTGTCTGGGGTTTTTTTTCTTCCCTTAAAAAATGTCAACTAACTAAAGGGGAGTTTTAAAAGAATAGTTTTATGCCTATAAAGTAATTTTGACATGATTAGCTGAGCATCACAGATAGTAAACCATTCATTTATTCTTCCCGTCTCAAAGTTAGCACTTTGAAGTGGCACACTGTGGCTAATACTGTACAAATTGCTGGAATGGGCAGTTAAACGTTGAGGTCAGAGGTTAAATGAACATGGTTGTTTATGAGGACACAGCCCGAATCCATTTGCATTTTAATATTCTTTCTGTGAGGCGAAAAACCATTTTGAGGACAGCTTGTTTGGAAATCCCATTAACAGGTTATTTATGGGACTCAGGACTGCATGACCCTTAGCCTTGTTTTGTTAAACATGAACTAGACATGAATCAGATGGGCGGCTGGGCTGTCGCTATTGTTTTCCATAGCATTAAATGTCATTGAATTCAATTATTCCGAATCTGACACTTTCTAAGTTATTACCCTCATAATGCTCAATTTTCCTTTTTCCTTTGTCAACCTTATTATTTCTATCTGCTTTAAAAAGCAGAGACACTCTAAAAAGGCCATTTCCTCTCTTATCACTGATCTAGGTGAGAATGGAGAGAGCTTATCTACACAGCTCTTAAATAAATAATTGGAAAGACACAGTTTGAAGAAATTAGAAGATTCCAGCTGCTATTGTGGTGCATTTTAAGGAATACAGAAATTTAAAAATTCTGTCAGGGTAGTAAAATTAGCCATGTAAAGGCCAGGTACTAAATGCTTGGCAAGGGAGGGCTTTTAACCCTTTTTGACGGCGTTATAAAATGATGAGTGATAAATCAGACTAAGATGACGATGTTGCTATCAATCAAAATGTGAAAAAAGCCCTCAATAATTCCAACTAGCAAATTTTGTAAAACAGATACAGTTTTTATGCCTTCTAACACAAATCTTTAATTGAAAGGAGATGGTGTACTCAATGACAGACTATCAGTAAATAAATGAAAAATCATTGATGCTTCTAATGAGAGTTGTGTAGTTGAAAGCAGCATTATCTTTGCTAAAGGCCGTGGTAAGTCCTAGTAATCAATATTTTCTATCTTAAATATTATTCCTTTGGCATTTGATCTCTTACTGATCCAGTATTTATGGTGCTTATCAAATATTCAGAGAACTTCCAGGCTAGGAAAAAAAAAAAAAAAATTAAAACCAAAATCACACCTACAGAGTGCACCAGCTGATAGCCTGTAACTTCACTTCAGCCCAAAACTAGCTCCTGTGGTGCATATAAGCCGAGAGCTGAACAGGGCTATGAAATTCATAAAAGTTTAGAACAGAAAGCAGTGTTGTGACTACTCCGTCCAGTTCTTACGCACAGGCCTAAAAATTGTCCTTGTTTAATACAGGTTTGAACTATAACAGATCTTCACTCAGCTGGAGGGTAAAAATGACCAAAAAAAAAAAAATTAAAAAATCAGTCTTCCGAGCCCATGCAAGGTATTACAAGAGTATTTTTTTACTTTGTCAGATAAGGAATTCACTTTGTGTAAATTCAGGTTTTAGCAATTTGCTTTCAGAATACCTGATTCAGTACCTGGGTGCACGCACACGCGCACACACACGCACTCTTCAAGTGCTTTATGGTGTCTGTGCCTGAGGAGGAGATGTTTTTATTCTTTAGAAGTTGGTAAAGCATTTAAAGAGAGTAGTGAAGGCATGTTAAGAAAGTTTTATAGACACTCCTTCAGAGTTTACAGAGAGGAAAAAGTTGTTTCAAAGAGAGTTGGGTTCAAATGGGGTTCAGAATTTTTTGTTGTTTTTTTTTGTTGGTGTGGTTTGGGGGCTTTTGCATTTTGGTTTTTTTTTTTGCGTGTGTTTTGTTTGTTTGTTTTGCAGTTTTTATTATTTATTATAAAGCATCATGTTTTGGGATAAAAAGCACGAGCAGCTTCTAGGGCTGTAGAGACATGGTCAGCGTTATATTCATTGCTGCAGCTCTTGTAGTCCAGTTGACAGGGCAGGAGCAAGCCCTCATGTGAGGTCCCTTCCATGCTTAGGATTCCTGTACCTCAAAAAATAGAACACGTTTCTTAAATCATAGGCATGTATGTGTGTATATATGTATATACACGCATGTACAGATGTACAGTGAGGACTGTCTGCTTTCTCTGGAAAACTGTCTGTCGCAAGCATCACTGATGCCCTCTGAGCAGGGTAGTTTGCTGTCATGTGGGCTGCTGTTCTGCAGGCTGCATGCTAGAGCTGTGTATTTCTGCGTGCATCCTTCATGTATTTGCATTCTTCTCTCCCTCCCTATTTCCTTCCGTGTTTTCCCCTCCTTTCTTTCCCAAGTTTAAAATGGATTTACAGTATGAATTGGCCATCAATGGAATTCTTTAGTGGTTAATTTATTCTTAATAGAAACTGGTGGGGTTTTTTCTGAAGAAAAAGGAACAATACATCTTTAGAACAAGTTTGTAAGTGTCATGATTTTTCTACTAATTTATACTACATACTCCCCTTTTTAAATGTTAAATTACCTCATTGTATCTCTGAATATCATATATACTTGGGCCCAAAATTAAGCTTCCTGTATAGTTGTCAAAATGACCACAATTTGCTCTATGAAATGTCCTGATTGCATGTGTAATTCAAAGCAATCCTAATCTCTGTATAAACCAGTACAGACTGCTTAGGGGCAGAGTTTATGTATGCTGATTGGGCCTTCAGTTTAGCTGACAGTGAATACACCTGCATGTTGAAAAAGATGCATTGCGGATTTTCAAACTCCTAAATGCTTAGAAGAAAGGAGAAAGAAAGAAGAGAGGAAAAGCTGTTCCACTGTGGTAAAGGTTTCAAGAAAGGCTTGTTTTTTTCACATACACATTTGTTCTGGGCACTGCTGAAAGCTGCCTCAGTATTACCTCTGAATATACGAATGTACTAGTAATTGCATTGCAAATATGATTCCTGGGTAACTCTTGGTTTCTCCCATTTGTCGCTGAAGTGTGTGGATTTGACAACAAAGATGGATCATACTAGGAAAACTCCTTCGTTGAAAGTAGCCCCACCCTGAAACTTTAATACTGTTCATCTAAGAAATACTTACGGTATTTTAGATAATTAGTCAGGAGCAGCTGGCTTCTCAGGAAAGCTGCTGTAGTCTTCTGAAACTCTGCTTAGGTCTGTGACATTTTCTGGAGGACCCCATGCTTTCATAAACACTTGAATGGCATTAATTCTTCCATATCTCGTTTGTTGACAAAGCTGTTCTATGGCATGCAGACATTTAACTACTTAGTATTTTTTATGTAATAATTAAGGCAGATGCAGTGCAACATACGTATCTGGTATGATGTAAATAAAACACTTTTCAATTCTGAAGACTGTTTCAGAAAGGCACATATGAGCATGCACAAAATGGAATGGCTTATGCAAATACGTACAGATTTCAGAATGTGAGGCCCTGTATGTGTTGTTTACAAAGAATGTATAAATTAGGGAAAGTTGCTATGTAAACTGCATTCCGTGGTTAGTTATATGTCATTTTAATGATCTGAATCCTGCCATTGCAGGCAAAAATGTCTGTTCTTTATTTAGTGTCAATCATGGTTACTTCTGAAAATTGCATCACAAAGCGCATCACAGTGAGTAATTTACTCAAAAGAATTTAGGTGTTACTTCTGTCTGCATTGACTTAAAATGATACATAAGTAGTACTCTTTCTTGAAAATATTTTTCTAATTTTTTTTTTACCAACCTTGAGAATGAACCATCCAGTTTGACCTATAAAGTTTATCTGTGACTGAAAGTAATATCTGTTATAAAAGTATTGCTGTGTTTTACTGAATAAGCACCAAATAGTTCCCAGTAAGAGTTTCTTGCTTATGGAACTCTTATGTTGGTATGCATGGATTGCAGTTTCTTTTTCATTAATAAATGATCCACTCTCCAATGTATATTAAAAAAATTAACATTGGTAAGAAGGAAAGGCATGGCTTTATCAAATCATATGAGGAAAAAGAAGTCCTTGTGGAAACTCTTGTGTAATTCGGTTGTTGAGTCTTCACCATTAAGTGACTGGCTTGGAACCAGGGCTAAACTGGTTCCATGTGTTATTGCTTCAGAAGTATAGACAAGTCCAGAAGCATTTTTCCATATGTGGATGTAGCCTAAACTAACAGTTTGGAATAAATGTGCATGGTTTTTTTCACATTTATTGATAGTGGAAATTAGGATTTGCAGTGATTTCACACCAATTAATTTAAAAAGTTTCTTTGGGTAAAACTTCTGAAGAGTATAACTGTTTCAAACAGCAGTGTGCCTTACTAGCAGATTATAATCTATGTCATAAAAGAAGCCAATAGTGAAGGCTGATTGGACACATCTCAGGGCATCCTGCTCTAGTTAGTCCTGCTTTGTCTGCATTTACTGTGTTTGTTCTCAAGGCTCCCAGGACCTACCTGGGCACCCAGTCAAGACAAGATGAATTTTTTCCTAAACGTTTATATCAGTACAGAAATTCTTCCTGTGCATTGATGCCTGAATGATATGCTTTGTTGCTGTCATTTCTGCAAAAGGCAGCCTTCAGAGATTGCAGCTGCCAAAAAAGTGTATTATTCAAGGTAGCAGTACCAAAATAATAAATGCAAATTGAACTCATCAACTCCTCACAGGCCCTGAACCTCTTGCTAATTAGTACTTGAAGGTTGCTATGCAGATCTGCTGCTAGTTGTAGTTCTGTTCTAGTGAGAACTTGTTCTTCACCTGTTACTCAAAGAAGAACCTAAGAAAGCATGTTAAAGGATATTGGCAGCTTTGCTGCTAATTTTCTTCTTTTTTATTTTCTGATTTTACACCTCTTGGGCATTGCATGAAAAACCAAGCCAAATGCAACTATTGAGAATTACACAGAGTGTTTCTGAATGAAGCGGGTTTCTATGTATCATCTGGATCCTTAGTTTTAGATCATCTGGACCCTTAGGGGAATGTGGCTCTGAAATATTAATATGAATCCTTTTCCTGATGTTTGGAGATCAAAAATGACCATAAATACATGCATTAACTCTAAATAATAATGATCATAATAATAATTTTCTCAACACTAATAACAGTTTTGATGTGTTAGGGAAAAAGTGTTCTATTTTATCTCCTTAAACCTGCTTAAGATATTTTTTATTAACTTCTGAGTTTGGTTCATTTGACATAGCAAATAAAGAGTTTGGTCGGCCATCTGAACAGAAACTGGTATGCAACCGGGCAGTTTTTTCCTGGAGTGAGCCTTTTCATTACTTCTTTGAAATTTTACATATCTTTCTCAAGCTTCAAGAAGTTCACAGAAAATTATTCCCAGTTTTCTCAGCTTCAGTCATATGGGGGAGGCTTCTGGTTAAATATATGTGCTTAACAGTAAATAAATTCTGACATTTTATTTTTACTACTGAATAAAAATGTTCATCAGCTTGGTGAAAATAAGCAATCACATTCTATTTAACAGTGAAAAAGAATTGTACATATCGCCCTGCAGGAGCTGAGGAATCTATTTTCATTATAACAAACATTGATTTTACATTTAAAAAGTCTCATTATTTGAGCTAATGACTGCTGAGTTTCTTAGTTATTCTTCTGGTTCCTAAATCATTAAAACTATAATAGTTAAAGAGCAAGCAGGAATGCAGAAGACCCCAAACTCTATTAAAATCTACTCATTTTGTCTTTAATTAAAATTGCAATCATCTTTAAGGCAGATACATTCTATCCAAAAATTATCTTATTTATTTTGAGCTCATTTGAATGGCACCTGTATTTTTGCTTATAGAAACATCACTGGACCTGAATGTATTGATTTTTGGATTAACATTAGTAGAATTAATATGTGGACTCCTGGGGGCCTCATTCATCAGTGCGTTACTTCAGTTTCTCTGCAGTATAATTTTGTCTGCGCTGAACCAGGGAAGCTAACCCCGTGTTTCCTACAGTGAGAAAATGCAAAACAAATCTCTGTAGCACACACGTGTGTAAAGATGTATATTACACATGCTGTGTCCTTCAAATAATTATGATCATGGACTTGTTGAGGAGGGGGTCTTGTTTGTTTTGCTTTTTGTAGACAGTGGTACTTTGAAAAATTCTGAGGTGTTTGGTTTTTTTAACAGGCCTGAAAAGGAAGTCAGTCCCCTCTTGTGCTCTCCCCTTCCCCCCACTGCCTCTCTGCAGAACAGTGGCTGCCTGGGCATTAATATATTCTATGTAATGTTAGGGGCTAGCTGAATGTACCTTCCCACCAACAGCACTATGAATTATTGACGTGAGGGGTGTTCCCTGGTGTATACTTTTCCAAGGTTATACTCTCTGATATTAGATATTTATTTGGCATAAGGTAGGGAAAAGAACCTCATTGCCACATTATGTCTGACACAATCAAGTTTTGGGGAATTTCAACAACATTAGAAGATTTGTATAATGTATTCTTTTAGAGGCAGGGACTCAGCTTTAAACAAAGCATAATCCTTACTGCATATCATTTCCAACCTAATGCAAGGAGAAGAGGGACCATAATGCTATCTGCATCATTTCCCTTTTGTGTTCAGTTGCAAGGACTATTCACCTAAAATTTAAAATCCGTGTATTCATTAAATGGAACAGAATGATGCAAAACTAAAAAAAGTAAGAAAATAATGAAATATATTTCCATGAAAGTGGCATAAAATTGAGTTATTACTTCTAGATATATGATAAAGTATTTGGAAATAATTAAATAGTTGATATCCACTACCTTTTCCAATGCTTTCACAGTGCAGTCATAGTATTTTTATGCTAATATTATTCCTAATTTCTTTGAACTGAATATTGTTCATTTTTAGAATTCTGCTATCTGTAACAAGAATATATTGTGAACAATTCATTCATTTGCATCACCCAGTCTCTTCTTGTCAGCCACTTTGTTAGCCTAAGCTGCCAGGGTTTGTATCCTGGATAGTGGACCTTTTGTGCTCCTTACATACTTGTAAACAATTGGGGAGGGGAGGGGGCGGGATAAATCCTCTGTGGCAAGTTTACGTAAAGGGACATAGCACATTAAATAAGCCTATAAATGTACCCATAAGTAATATTATTTCCCTTGAAATTTGGGGAGAAAAAACCCATTTTGTTCCATTAGTTAATACCTTTCTCTGTGATGCAGTAATTGTGAAAAATCACATCGTTTTTCACACTTCAGGATGTTCTTTACACAGCACTTTTCAAAAGCTGGGAAAACAAGTCAGTTATTTTACCACTTATTTTTAGTCAGCATTCAGGTTCTCAATATTGTGTGCTGTCCCAGTGGGAGACTGGGATGCAAATATTGCAAGGGAGCTTAGAACAGTTCTATTTCTAGCAAATCACTTGTGGAAGGAGGCTGAAAAAGTATAATTGCTAATGATGGGTGTTGTAAGTTAAAGAACGTAAACAAAACCAAACGTTTTAATGAGATTAACCTAGTCTTTTTCCACATAAATTCTATTAAAATATGAGGTCTTCAGACCTGTCTGCTTCTTCCTCTCCTTTTTATTTTATGAAGTTTTATACATTCACTTAATGTAATTATCTTTTCTGAATAATTTAGTGGATTTCAGTGTAATGATAGAACTAGAGTGGTTTTATAGTCATCCTCATGTCTTACTAAATCAGGTTGTTTCTAAGTCCAGTTATTTGTTTATGGAATTCTTAGTAAGAGAGAGACCGAGATATCATGAAAAATATTGAAGAAAACAACACAGTTATGTATTTAGAAGATACACTGGTAGAGAAAATACGGCTTACTTTATTAACAGATGATTTAAACTATATTAGTAAATGAGCTTTTGGTAATTTTTCTATAGCTACGCCCTATGTCATATGTGCATTAATTTAATTCACACTTTTCAGTCAGCACATGAATGACAGGGAAATCCTCTGGAACAGTGGGCGAATCTACAACAGTGGATCTGCCAGATCTTTGTGCTGCCAGACATATCTGTGTGTCAGTCATCGTTGTCATCATCATGTAAAATAGTCTGTTCTGGGCCGTAAAGCTGCAATTCTCAGCTCACAGCAGCTCTTGTAAGTCTCAGCTTATATGGGGATTTCTCTGTTGCTTTCAGCTTTTCTGTGAATCTGTCGCTATTAATTAATTACACTGAGGGTTTTGTGTGGGATTAGGGTTTTTTGTTGTTTTGTAATACTGTTTTGCTTTGTTGAAAAGAAGGTCTCAGCACTGGGGAAAGTGCTTGGGAGCTAATTGGATGTTAATGAATGGAGAAGGATGAAAACCTTAAGAGAAGGGGAAAAAAAGTTTGCTATTTGAAGTCCACTTTCTCTAGTGATTCTGGGGTGTATTCTAGGGTATCATAAAGTTGTTACCTAAGTTAACATACACATTGCCCACTTGAAATTTGGGTCCCGTTGTGCTGTACATTTTACCAAAAAAAATGGTGACGGTGAGTCCTTCATATAGTTCTGCAGTGACTGTTTGGGAAGCTTTATTAGCATTTTTTTTCCTTCGTGATTTTATTGCCTGTTTTTTTTATTTGTTTGTTTGGGGTTTTTTTTTTCTTTTTTTTTCTTTTTTTTCTTTTTTAGGCAACATTGATGTTTTTAAACTTTGGGGAATTCTAGAGACATTTCTTGGCTCTGAGGATTTTCTGTGAAATATAGAGGCTTTTATTGTGGTATCCAACAGGTTATGGAGAAAGGCGTGGAGAAGATGGTGCATGCCTAAGCATGGGATCCCCATTACCTCTTCTGTCATACTTGCAAGACATTCCTGATCTACCTTCTAGTTTCTGTCCTCAGAACTCATGCTAGTAGACGCTCAATAGAGTCTGCGTATAGTAAGAACTGCATTCAGCCACAAATCTGTCTTGATCTCTGTCTTCCTTTGCTGGTTGAGAATTTAGACTTCTTTCTTCTTTGAAGGTGGTCAGGGGGAGTGATAGAAGGGCTTGGTGGGCACCTGGTGCCGTGCCAGGGTCAACCCACCACAGTTTGTCAGCAGAACATGAGTCATGGGCCATAGAAGCTATCAGTTTAACAGGTGCTCACTCTGCCGTGCCTGCTTGGCTCCATAATCCAGGTTGCTTTCACATGTAAGTTACTTCAGTTTTACCTAGAGAAGTAAGTCAGAACTCCAAACAGGCATAAATATTTGTGTTCTTGAGAGGAAGGGGGCGTTTCTTTATTTCACTTCCAGGAAAATAGCAGAAAAAAACAGAAAAAGTGTCCCAAGAACTATTGAAACAATTCTGTATATTGCAGTAATATAAAGCCTCGTGAATAAAGAAACAGAGGCTTGAGGCACCAGGAAACACCTGGCAAAAGTAGCCCAAGGAGTCGGGTGACTGCTGCTGAGTACAGTCACGTTCCAAGGCTGAGAGCAAGTGGGAAATTAATAAATCACTTCTCAAGCTTTCAGTAATCATCAGTTGATGATGGGGTTTTTTTTGGGCCTGGGGAAAAGAACTTCTCTACTTGAAGAGAAAATGCGGGACAGCAACAGGTATGGCTTTCCAGAGCTTGCAGGAGACTGGGGTCCTGTCTGCAGAGTGCCTGTCACACAAGTGCATCCTTCTGTCAAGGACTTGGCAGGTCTGCTTTCCGTCTCCGCTTTAGGTGGGTGTGAATGCCTTGTCTTCCCTTTCTGCCTTCTCTTTTGCATCTGGTGCTGTTCACCTCACCACTGCTGCTTGAGTCAAAGACTGACCAGAGCGATCCTGTGTTTGACCAGTATTTGTAGTGTTTCAGGCCATAGCCTTTGTTTCTCGAGTGGTGGGCTGTGTTTGTACCAGGCCCCTTGGTCACTTCTTGGGGGATTTAGTCATTTATGGGGCCTGCTGAAAATGTGACTTTTTTACGTATATGCTTTTTGATGGAATTTTTCCAGTAGTAATGCTTTCATCCAATAACTTTTAATCACACTTTTTAACATATAATTTTACATTGCTGTTTAGGTTTTCTTTTTAATTTTGCATTTTGGCTTTGTTTGTCAAAATCAAGGTTAAGAATTTTGGGTGATATCTAATGATATGATTCCTCTTTATTGAAGCTGTAAGTACAAGCATGGGAAAACACATCAATTCATCATCAGCTCAGTTCTACGTCTCTCACTGATGCCATGAAAGTTGGGGGATCTCAAAATTATCAGATAATTGAGCCCACTGGTGGGAGGGAGAGTACAATTTCTGTACATCATGAGGGCCGGAGGAGGAATGGCGTAGAATCCACCTATTAAAACTTGGAGGAAATAGAAATACAAAGATAAATGGGTATAAACGAGGCATGAGCATATACAGTCCTGAGTAAATACCTATGCGCTGTAGCCCACTCACAGTACTTTCACATTTCCATACATACATTTCTGGTTTGTATTAAAAAGGGGAACCAAAGCATTTCTACCCGTCACTTATTTTAGAATATGTTTAGAGGGTATGAGCTGTACAGCACAAGCCAGCAGCAGAAAATTACTCCAAATGTGTATCTCTGCTTGTTCAATAAAAGGAGCACACATACAGGGCATTAGGAGCAAGTGTGATTTTTAAATTTGAGTTTTCTACATTTTTCATTTTCTGTCACAACACAAAGGTTGTTTAAGTCTAACTTTGCTGGACAATATTCAGCATAATGCTGTTCTCCATGGAAACCCTTGGGGTTTTTTTGTTTGTTTTTTTTGGGGGGGGGGGGGGGGGATGTGGAGAGTCAGGGAGAACTGTATGAAATACTTCAGATTTATTGTGTCTTCTTTTTTTCAGTTTGTAACTGATCTCTTGTTTCTGGAGAGTGTCATGTTTGTCCTACATGTAGTTTGGAGGAATTAGGCTAGGCTTTAATTTACACTTGTTTAACTACAGATGCATCCCCACTGCTATTTGTTTGTCTCACATTTATTACAGTCTTCCAAATTCAACTTAAGCACTCAGGGGCTTTTTCTAGTAACACTAATGGAGGAGAATAGATGCATTATATGTGAATAATGTATTATGATGATACAATTTGGGTCTCTTAGCTCTAACCGAGACCAGTCCTGCCTTACATTATTTATAATTTACACACACCTTCCTGAACATTTTTATGTAAATATTTAATATAGAAAGTGAGTTAACTCTTTCATTTGAGGGGTTTCCAGTCAAAAACCAGAAGACAATGTAAAAGGGCATGCAAACACCTCACCTAAAGTAGGCAGATGGCCAGTCTTGTTTATTTACACAAATTAAGAGAGAAACACGACAGATTACAGAGGTAAAATGTACACTGGCATAGCACCAAATCCTTATAGCTTTTTCCTTCACAGCTACTCTTATTAAAATGAACAAATGTTGACTGCAGACAGTATATTTGTGGATGTTTGGCTGGTAGCATTTGCAATACTGTTTTTTGTTCTTTACTGTTTTCCGGTACACTTTATCTTTCAGTGTTTTGCTCATTTTGTACCAATATATCCATTAGAGAAATGCAGCAGGGGTGCCTTTCAGACAAACCAGCAGACTGCCTTTCTTGCAGCCTCTCTCATAGCTAAATTACCAACAAAAACAACTAGTTGTTTCTTGTTCGTCTCAGTTTGCTCCTGGCTTCTTCTCTTCAAGTATATACAGAATGACAATAATATTCCACCACCACATGGCAAGACTTAGAATTTTAATTCTTTTAATGTACCAGTTAGTGGACCCTTTTTTTCTTCATCTTTAGGAGCTGAACTTAGCATCCACACTGGTTGAGGAGCTAAAACCTTTCCACTTAGAATCACCCCAACAGACAAGCTATTGAAAGTTACAGGAGAAACGTTATGTGCAACACACGTGACAGTCAGCTGTATAAGCTACAGCAGTTGCTTGCAACAGAGAAATGTGTTTTTGTGATACAAAGACTAGCAATAACATTGATTTTTCTTAGACCCTTCTCATTTGGGACATAAGAGAAGTTTGAACTCATGAGGTTAATGAGTTCAGAGGTTGATGGATTATTTAACAGCATGACAACTTGACTACACTGTGGCATTGACCACGTGATCTCTTTTAACTTCCGTGTATTGACTGGCTTCCTGGTTTCTCCTTTATGCTGTCCCATGCGCACTCAACTTCCCCATCCCTTAGCCCTAGAAAATTCTGTCCTCTGAGCACATAAGGACATAGGAGAAATATGAGCAATCTCTGGCACTCCTCAGTATCCATCCTTGGGGAAAAAAATTTAAGGGTCAACTTCTTCTAGTAGATTTAATGCAAGTCATCTGTTTATGCAAATCTGATCACTTTTGTTTGAGGAAAACAAGTACATCCTTAGGTGTGTGCAAATGTACATGTGACAGAGGGTGTTTTCAAATTGTGTATCTGTACTGTATTTTTTAGGCCATCCTGTGTTTTAGTAAGATATGTTTGCTTGCCTCTTTGAGTAGCTGCTTTTGTTGTGTAAAAAAAACAAATATAAAAATAAATCTAAAATTTTAAAAGATGAAGATTAGGTTCAGATCTTTTGAAAAATATCATCCTATAATTTGAGTCCTTGTACCTACAAATTCCAGCAGGCTCTGAGCCAAAGAAATACACAGATGAAATAAACATATAAGAAGACAGCTGTATTTTGAAATCTAAGAATTGAGTTATATACCTTTTTGACAGTTTCCTGAATCACAGCCCATATCTAAGATGAGTAAATAGGTATCTGGCCCTTTAACTGGGTTCCATTTCATATAATTAAAGACTCTGAGAATTAAATGGACTATATGGAAAGTGGCTTTCAGTGGACTTAAATGCCTGAAGCAATCTCCTTGCTTGAGCATAGAAGTGACACTGGCTTACAGATCAATATCATCTCTGTTATTAATATCAAAAGCGCATTACTTTGTTTTTGCCTGGCTGCGCTCCAAGCCTTGGGCCCAGCTCACATTCAGCCATTTGCCTGGACCATAATTTACTTTCGTGAGTTTTTAAGGTATTATTTTGTCAGGGCCAATCACCATGAAGTTATAAATGATGCTGAGGACTTGCACTCTCTGTTAGTGGCATATGCGGTGAAATTAATTTTTAAAAGTTTCACGTCAATTACTTCTGTCCTTGAGTTATGCAAGGGGACAAAAGAGCAGAGACTTAAAGACATGAGTGATATCAAACAGATGAGGTAACGACAAACAGAAACAGTAGCTTGGGACCAAATCAGACATTACACTATATTTAATTGATGCATTGAATTAAACAATGCTAAAGCTAAATAAATATTGACCACTTAGCAAAGGAACCATTGATTTTTATGATGGACAACATTTACATCGTATACTGCTCTGGTCTACAGATTTTAGGCTGCTAGCCTTTCAACTCTGGCACAGATATTCTGCGGGACATCTTGTGCTGATACTCAGTCCCTTCCTAGAATTATTGAGGTAAACATTAATGATTTCCCACACTTTTTGTTTTCAAGGATTGTTTCTTTTTGAAGGGTTAAATTCTGCAAGGTCTTTCATTTTCAGTATTAGCTGAATTAGCGAACAGGTACCATATTTTGCACAGGTAGGTGGAGTTCTGCAGTTAATTTTTTGTCTATGGATTGCAACATGGCTAAGGTCACTTGCCATATCCATTCGTCAAACATCTGCCTCCTCCTTTCTTGGGGAATGAAAGAAGGGCAGTTGCTCAGTTTCTGTCAAGTGGCAGAAATATTCCCTGCATTGCAGTGGGCGCTCTACAAGGGTAACAGCTTCCCTCATACAACAAATTGCCCGTGCTATAAGTTGTAAAGGACTGATACTGTTGCTTATCACAGAATTGTCATGGTTTCAAAAGACCTCTAAGATCACCATGTCCAAAAAGTACCATATCCTCAAAAGGGATGACCTTTCTGAATGCTCCCTGTAGCTGCTGCGCTGAAGCTGACATGTTAATGTTCACTTTATTAATTTTGATGTAATTACTTAAACATGCCATGTTGTAATGATATAGTAACTACCTACTCTGGAAACAAACTCAGACAACAAAATAATGTGCTTATAGAGCAAGAGCTTACATCTCTGTGACTATTAATGATAAAGCTGCAGAGCTAAACGGTTATGTTACTTTAAAAATAGGTCATTTGTAGTTTTTTAGCATGAAATGTGCTCCTGATTGTGAAAATTAACTAAATGTCAGGGATTAACGTTTTATATTCTCACAGAAAGGGAAAGTGTGAGGTCTCTTCCTGACAATAAAAGGATTTCATTAAGAAGGACAGGTCTATATGTTTAGTAATGCCAGCTTCAGTTACGTATAGCTTCCTGTGCCTGCAAGGACCACCAAGACACCAGTTAATAGGTTATTGTTTCAATTAGTCCATGATTACCGCTGCTAATCTCCAATTCCTCGTTGTTGTGGCTCCTTTTGACTTCACTCCAGTTATTAAGCATCATTTGGATATTACAATTGACAGGAACTCCAGCCTTCTCCATAGATAAAAGACTGCCTATTGTGAAAGAAATTCAGAAGTAATGAAAAGAGCCTTTTGAGTTTGTTTTTAGGGATTCTTAAAATTACATCATAAACACAGTGTAGAATTCAATTAAGCTGGAAAATTTTAATGCTGAAGGGGAAGAGACTGTAGTTCTTACAGGGATAAATCAAAATGTCTTTAATTAGTTTTCATTTATAAACACAAGTCTATCTTGGTAAAATGAAAACATGAACTAACACAAAGTAAGATAAAGGAATTATTGATAATATCAGGATAGGCAAATAGGTGAGGCATCCTTCTACTCTATTGCACACCTCTCAGCTTGGAGAGGTGGGTGATGCACTAGTGTGACCTTGGAAATCTCAGTGGTTCGGTTTTGATGAGCACAGGGCAGTGATGATGCTTGTCCAAACATCAATAGCTAACAAGCTGCAGACTGTATGGGGAACAGTTGAAAGGACTTGGAATGGTGATCAAGATATCTTATGTCCAATCTCATGTCTACAACTGGCTCAATTTCCAAATGAGAGAAAATCTTATCAAGCAATAGGTAGTAAATAACCATTTTCCAAATGGCCATTTACACGTTTTCAATGTCCAGCGTTTACACTGACTCAGCATGAGCTGTTGTTGTCTGTCTTTAACTCAGTGCTGGTAGCTTTTATTGCTGTTTAATCAAAACTCTCCATGTCTCTGTCAAAAGTTTTTTGAAGAGTCGGGGTGAACTTGCTGCACCATGGGAAAGAAACTGACCTGCATGCAGAATGAAAAGCTTGAACTTTAAGCAATGTTAAGAGCTTCTTAGCATTTCGATACACACACCTCTAGACATAGAAAGATGGCACTCTCTTACCTGATACAGTACTGGGTTGCCTGTTCACACCAAGCAGTTGGTGCCGATGAACAGCACAAGTATTGCTTTTTACCTGACGACAACGCAGAGACTTTAATCTGTAGCTGCTGGGGGGCATCTTACCAATGTGTAGGGATCTGAAGGGAGGATGTGATAATGAGGCTAGGCTATTTTCAGTGATGGCAGGTGACAGGACAGGAGGCAATGGGCACAAGCTGAAACACAAGAGTCTCTTGCTGTGAGAGTGACCAAGCACGGATGCAGAGTGCCCAGGGAAACCATGGAGCCTCCATTCTTGGTATAGCCAAAAGCTGCCTGAACATGGGGCTGGGAAACCAGTTCTAGGGAGATTGGACCAGATGACCTCCAGAAGTCTCTTCCAGCCTCAACCATTCTCTGATCCTGTGTTAAGACTGTTGGAGTGCTTCCATCTGACAGGCTTCAAAGTGTACATATGTGGGTGGAAGTGGACTGATAGGGAAGTGATGAGAGACCTAGAAGAAGAAACCAGGAAGTGATCTATGGGGAAGAACTGTTAAGCCATTAGGAAGACTCAGGATGACTGAAAGAAATGTAATTCGAGTTGTGTAGGGTTTCTGATGCTATATTGTAGCCCTTAAAGAGACAGTGGTTGTCCTCTTGGGAAGCTTGCAGTTCCCCCTGCACAGAAAACCTGTCATCACAAAGCAGATTTAATGTCCAGAGAAGCACTTCATCTGTTTCTTTGAAATGATGGGCAATTGGCTGTAAGTTGATGATGGAAACCTTCGCTTCCCCTGCTGCCTGCAATGTGGGGAAGAACACTTAGGCAGGGCAGAATTAGAGAACGTCTTCTGTTAGAAAAAGAGTGTTAAACTTAATGAAAGGCTAAAAGACCGTACTTTATGGATGTGCAGGTCACTGGCTTGTGTCATCAGACATACCCTCCCATTGCTGAGAACAGGCAGACTGAAATACTTCCCATTTACGATAATATGGCAGTCTGTTGTCCTTGCAAAAGGTAGGACCTCCAGTGCTGGACTGGTGCCAGGGGAGTTTACGTGTGTGTTTAATTTTATTGTACTGCGGGTTAGGGGTGGAGAGGAGAGAGGGACACTCTGTATTTAGAGTAAGTGCTGAAGCTCGCTGCGTAGTTCACAATATTGTTAGAAGGAACATGACCTGCTTCACATTTTAACAGTAGGGTAGGGAACAGTATGGGGAGTCTGTTTTCTCCCTCCCCCCTTCCCACTGTGCAGATGCCTCCAGTTACAAACATGGCAATTTTAAAACGTGTAAAAAGTCATAAATGAGACAGCAGCTGTGTACAGCTTCAGCAGAATGTTAAATTGCTGCATCACTGTGGACTCTGAATGACAATAAACCTTCCACCTCTCATAAATTAAGCAGACTTTCAAAAAAATTATATCTACAACTGCAACTTTTTATGGATGTTTGGTAACTTTAATCATTTTGCAAAATGCAATTCCTGGTCATAAATTCTCTCCAAAGTACAGATTTAGGGAGAGCTAAAGCACTGCAGTGAGTTGATAGGTAAGTTTTAATCTGAGTGTTCCAAAAAGTCTATTAGATTTATCCCGAGGCAGTGGCTGCCTGGTAATTACAGTAGGGCACACAACAGAGGTTTTGAATACCAGGAAGGTGACTTAAGGGTGTGTCACAGGTTCAGGAGATGAACTTGGAAATACTCCTTACCTGATTTTTAAAAGTGAACCCAACTACTTTTGAAAAACTAGTTAAGTCAAAGGCAAGCCTGTCAGGGGATAACTGTGACCTTCCAGCAAAAGCTCTGTTATCAAGTATCTTGTAGCCAGAAGTAACAGGATCCTCCTTTCATGCTCTTGTATTTGGCTGCGACTTTTCACTGCCCAGTAGTGCACTTTTTTTCGTTTTCTTACTGTTGGTCATACGGGGATCTCAAAACACTTTACAAATTCAACTTTCTCAGCTTAATTATTCCTGTTGCGTGGGTGGGCTGTCTGAGACAGACAATACTTTACCCACTAGTGTAGCAAACTCAGGAATGAAATCTGGACTTTCTTATCTCTTTTTCCTTTGTCCAAACCATAGACTGAGAGTTCACTCCAAGTACAGAATCCATGCACATTTATTGCACATAATGGGAAACAGAATAAGGATTAGGAAGTAAGTGCAAAACTTGATAGTTGGTATGTTGTTCCTTTGTGAAGTTCTTGCTTACCTGTGTATTCATTCAGAACAAACAGTATAAGCAGAAATGTATGAACGAGAATGAAAGGAGGGGAAAGATTTGTCTCCGTTCCTTGATAGGAACAGATGTCCCTAGTCTCAGTGTTTGTATGCACAAAGTGCCAAGTTGTTGGGATGAGCCCAGGTACACGTGAATGGAGACAGCTGTTCTACAGTGAAGCATCTTTCTGCTTGCTCTGTATGAGCTCCTCTGTTGGTTTGCTCACAGAATAATGGCAAAAAAAGGACCCAGTTTTTCAAGGACACTTTGAATGCTCTTTGTCCATCTTGCACAGTTGCAAATGAACTTTAAGAACAATGCTTTGTTTTCTGTGCAGAAGATCATAGCACTTGGGGTCTTATCAATGAAAAAAAATCGTGGGGGAGAAGCAAACCCAAAGCTTCCTGGTGTGAGCTGTTTTAAAAAGCTTATCAGAAGTCCTTTGTTTTGAAAACATCCAACAGATAAACTATGGCACCACTATAAAAAGGTGAATAAAGTGCCTCCTGAAATGAACTGAGAACTTCAGACTTCCTAATTTGGCCCCAAGTCCTCATGTGCAGGACGAGGACGTGAATACACAGCTGTCAGATGCAAAGTGTTGGTGTGGTGTTGCTGAGCTATCCTGGACCGCTCATACCAAATCAGTTAGAGATGGCATTTGTGATTAATTTCCTTGTTGGAAGCCTGATTGCACTTACTGCTGCTCATCCTCTCCAACTGTATTGTGAAGAAAGTGTTTTTTTCAGTACATTAAATTATTTTTTTCAGCAACTGAGTTCTGTTGTCTGTTTCTTTTTCTTTTATTTTTGGGGTTTTTTTATCTTTTTGCAAAAGCCAAGTATTCAGTGGTATCAGAGGGTGGCCTGGCTAACCGTGCCTCCTTTCTCTAACTGCTAAGTCTGTCTTTAGTAAATAAATTTAACATTAACTGAAAGGCAGCAGGCCATTCATTTAACGAGAAGAGCTTGAGTTGTCAATATTACAGATGAGAAATGCAAATGAACTAACAATGCTATTGGAACACTGACTTTTCACTTTTATAAAAATCTTACTTTGGTTCAGATTTTTTATTTTTTAATTAACTATTATCTCGGTTTTTTTCAAAGCACTTAGGAATGTTTTCGTATTGCATTGTTATTGTAGGGGGTTAATAGCACCACTGAATCCAGTTCAGTGCCAGTATTGCATACTCACACAGGCAGAGGAGTCTCTTCATAAGATTTCATGCAAAGGGAGATTCATAGAGCTTTTTCCAGCATCACTTCTATATTTAGACTATGACTCTTTTGTTTAGTTTTATCACTGTGTGGGTATGGATCATGTTAATGTCAAGTTACATGTGCATATGGGTAGGAGAGCATATACTCAATACCGGCTTTCTGTTCAAGCTCCAGAGGCAAAGCTACATATCTGAACACGTGCAGAAAAGGAAATCGTAGCTCCTAAAGTCACCTGGGGGAAGTACAGCTATAGAGAGTATCATTTGGCTCAGGAGCAATTCTACCTTCAAGTGACCATTTGAGGTGACAGCTCCAATGCTGTGGAAGAAAAAACACTTTCCTGGGTAAAAAAATAAAACCAAAAAACCCCAAAACAAAACAAAACAAAAAAACCCAGAAAGAATGCTTTTTAAAAAAATAAAATATATGTGTGTGTATGTATATATTAAAAAAAAAAGCATAATATCATAATTAGCCAAATGAAATGAATGCTTCCAGTATTTTTTAAAGCTTGCTTGTATAAATCAACCACTTCTGAAATTGTAGTCTTTCAAGTAAGATTATTTTGTTTCTGTATTAGCAAACTGTCTGATGGCCATTCTGCTATCTTACTACTATGTGCTAGGACAGTATTTTTAGGACAAAGGTAACCTTTGTTGAAATATATCATGGTTCACTAATGTATCTTCAACTGTCTGATAAAAAGGCCTTGCCCCCAACAGCATATGAATATTTAAATTACTGTTAATTATTTATAGTATGTTTTTATTAACACTGACTTACAGCATGGCCAAGTAGCAGATAAAGCTCATTATGTTCCGAGGTTGAACATGCATCTTGAACAAGATTACTGCTGCTGAATGGAAGATAGCTTCTATTTTTTTATCCTGTGTTGATTTCTGTGAGAGTGAATCTGGAAGAAGGTCACTGAAATGAGGTGCTTGTTGACTTAAATATTTTAGAGAGATTCTAGTATCTGCGTGCAAGTTAAACTAGAAGTTACTGTTTGTAATAGAAACACTTCTGGAAGCATAGCATCTCAGCACATGGTTGGAGACAATTTAAAAGAAAATAATCTGTATCTTGCCATTAAAGTCACAAGCAATGGCTCTCACCAGCCTCTCACCTGAGAGACTTTTGCACAACCTCAAGTTTCTCATTAATTTAATCTAGATTATCCTGGTTTCATTTTCTCTCTTTCTGCATGGTATGAAAATGCCTTTCTCCCTGCTTGATAATGAGACATTTTCTATTTGCCACTGGTTTTTGCAAGCTCTTTAAGCCTTTCCTGACCAGGCTAAGAGTGTATTTAACATATTTTACAGTTGTCCTTTCAGCTTCTTCTTGTTTTTTGGCTGATCCTCTTTGAATTCCCTTTAGGTTATTGTGGATTCTGTAGTGAATATTGGTGATACCATCCATATATAAATACCTGGATAGACAGGTGTATTTCTAAGGCAACATACTGCATACAACCTAATGCAGTCTTCCATATGAACTAACAATAAACCCCTATAAGGCCGATTTAAATCTTTCTGGTCTGTAACACAAGGTGATGCCTCTGCATATGTTGACAAGATTTCATTAGCCTTTTCTGTAGCCGTGTTCTTGCAAAACCGTATCTAATCTTCGGTTTGCTGTCTTTGCTAGGTCTCTTTCAGCACTGCAGCTTCCTTGGATCTCCTCTCTCTCTCACTGAGTGTCTGCATTGTGGATTATTTTCCCTGGAGGTATTAGTGTGTATTTTTCCATATATGAAGATAATAAATGGAAAAAGCAGAGATGAAAAGAAGAACAATTACTTGAGAGTAGAAATAGGAAGATATCCAAAGAAAAGACTGACAGGCAGATAAGGGAAGAAAAATCAAGGAAGAATAATATGGAAAAATGAAAAAGGAGTTAAATAATCAGAATAAATTAATTAATCAAAGTACAGATCATGTGGACTTGAATAGCAAAGCATCTTTTTAGCAATGCAGAGAGCTAAAAAGAGACAGGGATAAGGATAGTGAAGGATAAGTTGAAATGTAGTATATATTTTCAAAGTAACGCGTGTGAAAGTGCTGTTTGAATTGTTATACCTGACTTGTAGCAAGGCTGTCACACTCTGGGTGCTATAAAGCTCATGGCAAGGGGTTGTGAGAAACATCCCATTTTTCCCTTATCAGAAGCAGTGATTCTCACCGGATTGTGGTTTTGTTTGAAATTCAGACCTCCCTGATTTCTACAGTGGTAACTCGTGACTTTTATCTCTGTATCAGAGATGACAATGTGATTTAGAAAGTCTAAGTGAATTGACAAAGGTTTAGAAGTCACTGCAAAGAAACACACATTTCTACGTCTCAGGGTCCCTAATTTTCTTCAATGCTGTGGTTAAAGAGATGGAATCCTTGTCAGTTCTCACACCTTCTCTCTGTATTATGGATACTCTTTTATCATTTATTATTTGTTGTCCTCTTCTTTCACCATCTTGCCTTAGATATTTGATCATACAATGATCAATCATCCAGTCAAAATCATTGCCTAAATTAAAGATAGTTGCTAGAAAAGTGCTTGATTTGCTTTTCTTCTCCTGGTGTGACATTGTGATCTCTTAGTGTGCAGAACAGCCTGCTTTCTGTAGAGTTAGGGGCTTCACAAACCACTGTTTGGAAAACACTGGCCTCTGTGCCACAGTTAGCGGGAAAGAGAGCCTGGAGCAATCCCTAACTAGTTCCTAGAAAAGACTGTAAGTCAGGGAGGGAAATGACACTATCAGCAAATGAAGGTGGCTGGGGAGGAAGTGAAAGGGAGGACTTAGTTCAGTAACCAAGTTGCCTGCTTTCAAAGAGCTAATGTACCAGATATAACTGCTCAAGGCATTCTCACTATTGCCAGGGGCTTAATATGATTTGCATAGTGCGTATGGGTATTCCTATGGGAGCATGACAGAGATCATTAAATGAAAACAAATAATAAATAAGCTCCTTACAGCCCCCACAGGTACATAAAGATGACTGTATGTGGGGCACGCAGGCAAAGATAAACGGCTCAGTGTATATAGGGCGAGGAACCCGTAAAGCAAAGAGGCTTCATTTTTGCCTTTCTGCACGCAGACAATGCGTTCGGTTAGTGCTAAGGAGGGTCAAGTGACTGTCACAGGCTTTGCACTGAAGAGATGTAACCTGTGTCACAGCTGCCAGCCATTCTGGCTTGAAAAGGTCAGCTCCCCAGATGCCGGTGGTAATGTCACAAGTTAAGTACATGAGGGCCTCCAGAATCCATGAGAAACAGCAGACGAGAAACGTCTAACCCCATCCAGTTGTCACCCGGCAGGCGGAAAAGGCATCTGAGAACAAGCAGGCTTGTGTCTGTAGTGGAGCTGCATGTTTTTCGTTCATTAGAAGATTTTTAGGATCCCAGTCAGTAATACTGTGTTTCATAGGAAGATCAAGTATAATACTAGGAGATTTCTTGGCTGTAGGTGTTGTGGCTCTATTAGTTATTACACATTATGTGCTGCTGTGGTCAAAATCAGACTAAAGCTTAGGAAATTCTTTAACTGTGACCTTTCCTGTGACTCAGATCACAAAGATTTTCTGTCAGTTTGGTCTGGGCTAGATTTGAAATTATGTCTTGGAAGCGAAAGACACAGTGAATGAATCAAGCAAATTAAGCTAAATTATTGGCTCCAGACTTGTCGTGCTCTGGTTTGTACAGGAGATCACAAATAAAGGTAAAAGGCTGATTTGTCATATCCTATGAAGCAGTTAAGTATTTCTTTAATTATAAATATTATAAAACAGCACACAGTTTCAGGCTGTTATATTACATGCAGGTCATCTTGTACCTCAGAGGAATTCAAGACGACGACAAATCAGCTCTGTATCAGAATAATGTAAGTTCTCTGGTTTTGTTATTGTTTAGTTATATATCTAAAAAATATTGTTCAAAGAGTAGGAGAATTGTTTTGCTTTCCAAAGAGAAATGATAAAGTTTATTCTTACTGTCTTCTAGAAGAGGATGCTAAATTGGATGGGAAACAGAGATAAAAATCTACAATATCAGAGAGAGTTTAAAAGATACCAAGTTTACTGATTACAAAATCTAATTGTGATGCCAAGTGTGAATGGAGGTAAGAATGCAGCTTTTCAGTACACAGCATAGCGACCTGATACCTCTTGGGATCTATTTCTATATCTCACGTTGTCTATTCCAAGTAAATATGAATGAGTCATTCATGTAATAGTTTTAAAAGTAGCTTCACACTCTCTTCCACAGCCTTTAGTAGATGTTAGTTTATATCTTTTTATATATCTGAACCCGCAACAAAGATTACGATGCAACGAAGAAAATAAGTCACATAAACCCTTTAGTGCTACTTTTGCATGCTCTGGTGCTTAGCACCTGTGGTACTCCAACTGGAATTGAGGGTGTTCAGGGCTCTGACAGTTTGTCAGAACTATTCCTTGTGGGACTTCTCAAATGTCATGACAAAATCAGACTTGATAGTCACTTCTGAAGATACTCAAACAGTAGCAACTAAAACTGTCAGTAACTTCTGTAGCTGTGGATTTAAATTTTTCCCTCATGCTTCTAATTTCAGCCTGGAAAGTGTGGATTTTTTTTTTTTTTTTTCACTGTAAGTGATTTATTACTCTAGCCATATTACAGTATCCTGAAATTTGCTCCCCTGATTTTCTGACTATGCTTCCTGATTTGAAAGTGCATTTTGGGAGTGCACATACGTCCCCATTACCTGATCGGCTGGGTCATACCTGTGCATGGAGTAGCTGAGGTGCCAAAGCGAAAAACGTCTGAAAACTCATTTAGCAGTAAATCAAAAGTTTTAGAATTTCTTACATGTTTGGAGAGGGAAGAAGTAATGGGCCCCCTCAGTTCAAGAAGAACAGCGGAACTACTTGAGAGAGTCCAGCACAGAGCCACAAAGATGATGGAGTGGAAGATCTCCCTTATGGGGAAAGTCTGAGGAAGCTGGGTCTCTTTAGCTTGGAGGAGACTGAAGAGTGACCTCATTAATGCTTATAAATATGTAAAGGGGGGTGTCAGGAGGATGGAGCCAGGCTCTTCTGTCTCAACCAATGACAGGACAAGGGGCAACGGGTGCAAGCTGGAACATAGGAGGTTCCACATAAATATGAGGAAAAATTTCTTCACGGTGAGGGTAAGAGAGCACTGGAACAGGCTGCCCAGAGAGGCTGTGGGGTCTGCTTCTCTGGAGGCATTCAAAACCTGCCTGGATGCATTCCCGTGTGAGCTGGTCTAGGTGGTCCTGTCCGGCAGGGGGGTTGGACTAGATGATCTTTCGAGGTCCCTTCCAGTTCCTAGCATTCTGTGATTCTGTGAAGTAACCACTACAGAGCTGATTTAATCTACAGAACTAATCTTTGGACAAACTTCTCCAGTTCTACTGACTGTGTTGAGGTAGTTGGACATGTCTGTCACTATCTCCAAATGTTCTTGAACCAACTGAAATCTTCTCTGCTCTTCCTGGAAGCCACATATCCTCAGAACCATGCCAAAATGTTTTGGTGTCCAAGTAAATAAGTGGCTTCTCATACTACAATGATAAAGATGCCTTATAGGTAGATTAGACTTTTTTTTTTTCTGGTGGGAATTTTTTTTTGTCCTAAGTGTTGCAAATCTGACATGTAAAAAATGGACAGTTAAGAAAGAGCAAAAATGATCAAAGGGCTGAAACACCTCTCCTGTGGAGAAAGGCTGAGAGAGTTGGGGTTGTTCAGCTTGGAGAAGAGAAGTCTCCAGGGAGACCTTCTTGCGGCCTTTCAGTATTTAAAAAGAGCCTACAGGAAAGACAGGGACAATCTTTCTAGTAGGGCCTGTTGCCATAGGACAAGAGGTGATGATTTTAAGCTAAAAGAAGGGAGATTTAGACTGGGTCTATGGAAGACATTTTTTACCATGAGGGGGTGGTGAAACCCTGTCACAGGTTGCCCAGACAGGTGGTAGAAGCCCCATCCCTGGAAACATTCCAGGTCAGGTTGGATGGGGCTCTGAGCAACCCACTCTAGTTGAATATGTCTCTGCTCCCTGCAGAGAAGTTCTATTAAAGGCACCTTGAAAGGTCCCTTCTAACCCAAACTATTCTACAAATCAGGACTTTCATAGAAAAGAAAATATTTTTGACCACATTAAGAATCTGGGCCAATTTTTTTGAAACCATGATGGTTAACCTGGTCACCTTAGAACCTCCAACATTTCTAACTCAGCAGCTAGTTTAATATTACAGATTAGATTACAGCAGTAGAAAAATACGGATTTCTTATCAAGTACCAGATACTTACTAAAAGGACTTGAAATAAAGCTGGAACCTACTAAATGACAAGTGGAAGGCACAATATTGACCAGGGTGGGGCATGTTCATTCCTCTGTGCTGTCATTGAAGAAATTTCTGACATGTTTTGTTTTCATTCATCTTTCTGGTTCTTTATGAAGGATTGAAGAGTTTAGGCCATTCAAAGAGTTTAGGAAAGCTGTGAATGAAAATTCATTAGAGCAGAGGACGCCCTGCAAATGTAAACCAAGCATTAAGTGCAGTTGTCTGCAGTGCTTAATGTCCCCTGCAACTTTTTTGGGCTGTCTTCTCATTTTCCCTAGGTTGGCATTTTTGTGGATGAATACCATTGAGACTTGAGGACTTGCTGTGACTCTCACTCTTACTTACAGGAGTTTTGCCTGCAGCAGTGACATAGTTGAAAAATATAGATCCATGTGACTGCTGAGAGACCACTGAGAAGCCAAGTAAGTAGGACTCATGGCCATTTTGCAATTCCACCTCATTAGACATGTTTTGGGGCTTATGTGATTGTGCTGTGAGGATAAATAAGTATAAATATTATATTTGCCTCCAGGTTATCTTTAAAAATGTATTTCTCTGTCTCCCTCCCCCTCTCTCTCGTTCTCTTTTTTTTTTTTTTTTTTCCTTTTCCCTCCAATTTTCAGTGTAGTCTGTCAGCTCCTGGTAGGTGAGTTATCAACTCTGCGGTCTCACAGTATGGTGGCCCAGCATAAGGTATTACATTGTAAAGGGTTGCCTTGTGCTGCCAATTACCCAAAGTTCTAGAAAGCAAAATGTGCAGAAGTGTGATTAAGTCCATGTTTAAGTAGAAATTCACATAACCCCAAAGCTACTAGTAGAAAAACTATTACCAAAAAATACTTGACTTGTCCTCAGCGCTGCATTTGCAAAAGATAAAGAACTGGCAATAGCTGTTCTTTGTATCATTTGAACAACTCTTATGAATTGCCTTTGAGATATAGAGTAGTGAGACACTGGAAAAACTTGGCTAAATGCGTACCTAAATCTATTTTGTTGCCCAGATGTTGTTCTGTCTTAAATACACAAAGTGGGAATTCTCTTTGTTGAGCATGGTGATGCATCCTGTTACCTCCTGCAGACCTTTGCATGTCCCTTGGAGTTCATGGAATTATGCCAATTTACACCAAATGGTAACCTATCCCTCTGTTCTCTTTTGCTTCAGTTCAAAGCCCATGTGTTTTCAAAAATGAATGGACCAGTTTCTGAAGGAAGGGAATTGCACCAGGTTGCTGGAGGTCAGGAAGTATCTAGGGAAAGCGGTGTTTCTGTGGTTATTGTGGTACTTCTTGTGTGTGTGCTATTAGTCTCTGTTAGACATGTAATCATGAGTTGTATGCAACTTCAGTTTGGCTTGGTTTATTCTTACATATTTCCTGATTTCGCTGTTATGACTGCTGGCACTGGTATCAGGACAGACCCCTTTTGAACAGTGCTGTGCATTACTTCATCAGTTTTAGTCTCCGTATTTCATCTTTTCACAGATTTTAAGCGCTTCTCTCCAAGATGTCAGTAAGATGTCATCATCGACAGCTGTTATTGACGTGTGTGTGAAGGGACTGTGTTAATCGTTGCAGTGGTGTAGTGGTGTGGAGTATGGTCTGAGGAGCTAAGCAGGGTTAAATCCACATCCTGACTTTTTATGATACAAAGCACGACATTGTGAAGGTAAAACACGCTTATTTCCTCTGTCCCCAATTTACAGGGGCAACATAAATGCTGAAGATGCCACTACACAGCAGCTATGTGCAGTATTGCTCCAAAGCTGCTACTGAAGTGTGAGGGGATGTGTTAACCAGCAGACTGATCCAACCCTCCTAATGTAGCAACAGTACTTTCACTGATGAGCATGCCAGCAAGCAAAAGGATGTTGAGCACTATCTCAGAAGGACTTCAGTGCATGCAGGGAGATGTAGCAAGGCTTGGGTTTCAATTTCCTAAAGGTATTCCTGGTATTTTTTTTTCCTTACAAGCAAGCATCTTGTCCTTATTCCATTGTGAAGATTTCAAATGCACTGTAGTTAATGCAGCACTGGGTTAGTGTAAATGTTGCCGTAGTCAGCTCCAGTGGTTCCTGTTTCCATTTCTACCCGTCTGGCAGTTTGGATAAGTCATTTGACTGCCTTGCTTCAATATAGCTTTATCTAAAATGGCATTTTAAATTACGATCTACGTTTCAGTATAGAGCCTTCTTAATGACTGCCATCAATGAATGGTGCTGTTTTAGATCCTCAAGGTAGCAGACACTGACTGTGTATGGAAAAGCCTGAAATGAGTGAGTTGGTCTTTTGAGGCATCCACTACATGATGCAATGAGCAGTTCCTTCAAAGCAGTAAGCAACATCAGAGTTTTTGTAACTACCATGCTTAATTTGGCTTATTGCTGTTTCTAGAGATGATGTCAGGAAATATTGTTGCCTTTTCATATTCAGGTTTTAAGAGGATGTTCAGTGTTGGGGGCTGATGTAGTTGTAGAATGTGGGTCTGAATTACCACGAGGTGGCAGTGCTCTGATTGTACCACTTTGTTATCAGACCAGATAACAGTTAGACTACGCGATCATTGTAGGTCCTTTCACACTGGAAATATTCTGTTCTGTATTTTCCAGTAAATACAGGTGTTAAAAGATCATGTGTAGATCCTGAAGGATTTTTGTTTCTACAAAGGATAATTTATACTGTTATCTACTGGTAGCCAATATATGCTCAAGTCAACACATGAAGCAAGTGTTTATACTGCTTGTGAGAAGGACTGTGATCCTTCACTTAAGGATCAGAAAAGGGTTTTGGAAATAGCTACCGTGCTGCACTCCATTTCTTCCTATACTAATCTTCCACATTCTGAAGTGCAAATACCTCTGTGCAATGAGGCTGTGCTGTCTTACATGGAAGTGTTTGAGAAACGTAGGGCATTCCCTTCTCCACGTGTACACGCATACTGAGCAAACGCACACACGGCAGACAGCAGAAACTATGCTCATGTTTGTTTCCAGAACATTTTCACTGGGACCATTAGAGGAGCCTTCACCAGTATTTGGTGAATTTTGGTGCATTTTGAATACAAAACAGTTCTTTATGGCAAGAGTTCTGAGATTGCACACGCAATAAGTAAATAAGTAAAGCTTTAACAGTGCAAAGAGCTGAAAAGAATCCTGTAGTTCTTTGTGAACAGATACTCTTCAGAAGGCTTCACTTCTTTCTTTTTTTCAGTAGCATACATAATGTCCACAGAAAAGACACTGGATATAACCCCTGGCAAGGAATAAGTTACTTTCAGTAGCAATGCTCTTTAGCTAGAAGCCGTATACAGATGAGGTTCATGCTTGGTCCTGTGGGAGAAGTATAATCATATTCTGTCTCTGGTCAGACTAGGCATTGGTCTTCTAATCACAGAAAGCTTCCTCATCATTTTAGCAATGCTTTTGACTGGGTGAGGGACCCTCAAGGTAAATGAAATTGAGATGCAGCTTGTAGCATTTCTACGGTGTGCTTTCACGTATGGTATAGACTTTAACTGTAGTATCCTTTGGTTGTTTGCATTGAATTTTTTCTGTTTGCTTCTGTTCCATGGTCTAGTCTCAGGTTTTGAAACCTCTAAAAAAATTAGTGTCTTTTTAGAGCCTCATAGTGAAATAGGTAATGTCAGACTATTTGGGTAATGAAAGTGACAGTGTTTAGGGGAGCTTTGCAGCATTGCACTGTAATACATTTGCATTTATCATCTCATACTATTATCATTTCAAATTATCATCTCTAGGATGGCAGAGAACCTGCCCTAGGAGGTTATTTGACTGAATACTGGTGTGTTGCCTAAATTGTGTGTGGTGGCTCTTCAGTTCATGGTGTTGAAGAGAGACAATCTCACTTAAGCATCTGAGTGTTGCCTTATTCATGAAAAGCTTTTTCGTACCAAGTACCGTATTTAGCAAAACAGCAAAATTCTGCTTAGCTTCATATATTTTTCTTCAGACCTATGCATAAATTTTCAAGTAGTTTCTTCCCCTACATTTGAATGTCACACTTTTCCATTGTATCCTTCTCCTTGGCCCCAAAACTCTCTTAGTTTATTCATTGTTCAGCCCACTCTCTGCCAAATGAATGATCCTATTGTAAGGTTCCAGAGCAGAGTTATGAGCAGTACAGATGCTGGCTAGGCTAGTGTTTTAGCCTTGGAAGAGGCAGTCTACTAGGGGCAAGTAGTGAAGGATACTGAAAGATTCAGTGAAATGTATCAGACTACTAATAGCTGATACTAAGCCCTACCTGTTCCCTAAGAAACAAATTACATCCCACCAAACTTCTCGTCTTCTCACTGCTGCAGATAAAAGCATGAACTGGTTTCCTAAAGAAGCACAGAAGGAGAATTCTGCAAACAATTGTAAATTACCTGTTTGCTTAAGATCAGATTTGTTCAAAAAGGGTACCTGCTCTTTGGGGACTGGAAAAAGCTGGTTTTGAGATGCATTTTCAACAAGATAAGCATTTTTTCAGATTATTCCCAGCATAATATGACAAAAATACAGTGTGCTTGTTATTTCCTTAAAAAAAACCCAAAAAACACAAACAACAAAAACCCCACAAACAAACCAGAAACACAAACAAACAAACCCCATCAATTAACTGAAACATTCCCTCTAGACCTATAATATTTATTTCAATGTTCTGTCAATACCTATAACAAGGTTAGTTTTCTCTCAGATTAGTTGGAAGAATCATTTGAGGGAAGTTCTACTCTGTAATCTGAATTGCAAAAAGCAATCAATAGGAAAAAATTCCCTTGTTGTTATTGAAAGGAACATGGAACTCTGAGAAGCTGTCCCAGAACTAGTGTTTATGTCTCTGCCCCAGAACTCTTTTGCTGGCACCTGAAGGCCAATTTGCTAGCCTTTCTTCTATCTTTCTTCTAAATGCCCAAGGAGAGTAAATGAGAGCACATGGAAAGTTTGAGACAATGTTTGAAATGTGAACATAGCATTCTCAGTACTGCAGCTCTGTTCCTTGTTAATAGGAAATCCCTGTTGACTTTTCTGTTAACCAAATCATCCCCCTTCATTTCAGAACCTCACATGTGAAATCTTAATAATAGCACTTCTCAATTTCAGTGGCCCTGTCAGACAGTTTTATGATAGTAATGCAAAAGTCGTAATGCAGTTTCACCATTCAAGAAGTGAGCCAGGCTTGCCTATCCTGGTAGAATAAACTTTCCTTGACATTACCAACTCCTGTTGAATATACCAGAGGCAACGTTCTCCCTGAGTTCTGTACTGCAAGCTCACCTCTACTGTTATCAGGGGTGAGACAATGTGGAGGTATGACAGCACAGTATACATTTGAAAGTAATGCCATGACTCCTGTGCAGCTGTACTATCCATTTGGCCCAGAAATGGTGAGATTTATCATCAGTTGGCATGCAGGACTGGGGAAAGTAAAGCCAGAATGAAAACAAACACAAAATAGTTTAAAATGAAAACAACAAAGAAAACCGTGAGGATTCTACATCCACTCATCGTGTTGTAGCACAGTGTAAGTCTTCATGACATGTTTCTTATTAGGTGCATTTTGAGCTCAAAATAGCTTGGGAGACAAAGAAAGGTCAGTGTAACATAATTTCCCCTATAAGAATAATCTCTTAAGTATTGTCACTGATGTCTCTGTATTCTGGAATACCTGTTGTAAATTGTTATTATTATTGGTATAACTACATGCTTCAGGTTTCCAACCAAGTTTCCAACCTGATAATATTTTGCAATCCAGCTTTTGATAGGGGCCTGCCTTCTGTACAGTTTGTTTTTACAGCACTCTGAGGAACATGAGCAATGTGCCTGGCTTCTTGCAGGTGAAAGTAGTGACATTAAAGCCCCATAAACATGTGGAAAAACCCACACCAAAAAAATAATAAAAATTATGAAATACTTTGTCAGCCAGGTTGAGACTAACGTGCTGCACACAATGGTGGTGGCTAAAGGAAACTCATTTCTGCAATAGAACAGTGATGCACTGTGAAACAAAAAGAGGAAAAAAACCCACCCAACTGACTACCACTGATGTTAAACATTTAATGAACTGGTGTTGCAGTTGTCAAGTCTCTTGACTTGACATCGGTGCATTTCTGCATATTTCGGCCTTTTTTTCCAGATGCTTGTTTTAAGCTGATTTCTTTATTTCGGCTGCAAAATTACAGTGCATGCACTTAAATGTGGGATGCTGCAATATTAAACCAGTTACAGAATACCTGTACTGAAGTGGTCACCAGCCTATTATTAATATTATTATTGATATCTTCTTTATGCATTTAAGTAGCATGGATGTGTCTAATTGACTTGAATTTTTGCACAAGCGTTGTGTTATTTGTAGGTGCATACATTTTTAATCCCTGACGCAACTGAGCAAACTGCATGTGTAGTGTGTACATGAGGATGAGCTGAAACTGTGCTCTGCATATTAACTGATGATACCACAGCAAGTAACAGTTGAGTTAAAAGAGTCTTTAATAGATCATTTGAGAGGCAATTCTAATCAATATCATTCTTTCAAACTTGGGGGTTTAATATTCCAAAGGAAATCTTTGTATCTTTGTAAGGCAAAAAAACACCAATGAAAATAAAAGTTGTGTTATTATAGTCAAAATAAAGCATTTGAAAGCAATTTCTGTGAGGTAGCATTGTGCCTCAAGTGAGGGAAACACAAATAGAGTCCCTTCATTCAGCTGGATCAACACAGTACACTGACATGGGTCCACTCTTGTGGGAGCAGTTGGCCAAAATTGCTTTTATAATGTATTCTGGAACAAGTAGGGAGGTACTAGAAGCAGCCCAAAGGGGCCAGGGAACAACATAAAGGCTGAATGTAAAATGAATTTTTGTGATTATATATGGACACTGAAGTGGAACAAAAAAAAAAAAAAGACAGTAGAGGTAGTAAAGAAAAAAATAATAAAGATAAAACCAGTACTCAATAATGCCAGCTTTCCCTTCAGAATACAGTCAAAGGCTTTGGAGTGAATCCTCAATATAGCTGCATTATCATTAATAGAGAGTCTCAGGGCTTTTGTTGCTAGAGAGTTATTGGACATAAAACATCACTTTATTGGTTAAATTTCCAGGCAACTTGAGAACTGCAGAAATTATGAGTAGTTGTTGGTGGGATTTTTTGGTTGGCTTTTTTTTCCTCCTCCAAATTTCTACTAGTATTTAGAATGAAGAGTGAGAATGAAGACAAAAGACACCAGGGTTCAAAAATGCATGGCTTTGGTCATTACAGACCTTTGGTCTAAATGTGCCCTGTGAGAAAAGATTGAAAAAGTTAGGCCTTTTCAACCTATAGAAGAAAAGGCTTAGGAGGACCTCATTGCAGTATTCCAGTACTTAAACGACAGCTGTGAAGAGGATGGAGGCTCTCTCTCCACAAAGAGCCACATGGAGAAGACAAAGGGCAACAGGTACAAGTTGCACTGGGAGAGCTTTTATCTTGACATAAGAAAGAAATTTTTTTACAGTGAGAACAATTAATCACTGGAACAACCTCCCCAAGGATGTGGTTGAGTCTCCATTATTGAAGGTTTTCAAGGTGCAGTTTGACAGGGTGCTAGATAATCTCATCTAGGCTTCCTTTCCCAGAAAAGGTTGGACCAGGTGATCTTTCAAGGTCTCTTCCAGCCTGAACTGTTCTATGCTTCTATGATTTTTCTCAACAATTTGGTCTTCTGTGTTAGTAGATGTCTTTTAGATGCTGACATCCAAAACTGCTGCTGTGTTTTATCAGTGGACACTTACCACATGAGATGATCTACACAATTGTCTGGTAGAAGCAAGCCAATTTACCATTTAGAGCAGAAAAAAATCTTTACAGTATATGCATACAAGCCAAAGACAGGCAAATTGCCTTTTCTGTTCTGATCTGGTAGTTGTGGTTTTTTAGTTTCTTTTGTTGTTGTTGTTGTTTTTACAAAAATGGTGATAGCTCTCTTTAAAATTTCTTCTCCACTACCCTAAGAATATGATTCACAATGGCAGAAAAAAGGGAAACAATTTATATAAGGTCATGATCTTGTGGCCTGCAGAGAACTAGGAGGTCACAGCCCACACTAACTGACTTGACTAGACAATTAAGGGAGACAGTGTAGAGAAATCACAAGGGTAAAAGAAAAAAATCATTTAACTCTACATTTTAGGTTAACCTCAGTGTTTGACAAACATCACCAATTAAATAGTATGATAGTGAATATTTGATATTGTTCTCGATTATCCCACTACAGGCAATTAAAATTTTGAAATCAAATAATTAAGCCTTTTTTTTTTATCAATGCTGAGTTATATTTTCTATTTATGCACAATTGGTTACACATTCAGAAAGGTAGTGACAATAAAGTTTAAAAACAGTAGAAACAAAACTCTCGTAAAATCACAGATTGGCCTTTTATATGTTAGCATTTTCCAGTGTGCTGGAGATTGCAATCATACTATTTACGGGTTGCTTATGAGTCAAGTCAGAGGATCTTCCTTTATGCCTCCAAGGGCAGTCTGAATGACGAGGTAACGTCATCTTTGAATATTCTACTACTACCTTATTAAATTGTAACTTCGGTTTAACTGGATACTTGTAATTTTCTTAGAAGCTGGTATTGCAACAACTGCAGATATATTTAGCAGAAATGTGTTAACTCTGTCTTTGCCAATACCATTAAAGAAAATAAGGAACAAATCTACACAGATGTCCCATGCTACAGCGGACGAGTGATTTTTCCACTCTAACAAAATGTAAAAGGCTATTCATTGAAGTACAGCTAGAAAGTATTTCTAATTGATATGAAAGAATCTCTAAATCTGTATACTGCTTTTAACATTTTGGGCTTAAATTATAGTTAACAGTGCCCATAAAAGAGGCAATAGGAGAAACACTAAAATTCAGAATCCTTGAACACTAAATGCTGTCTAGATTTCCAGTCATAGCATCATCTCTAATGTTTTCACTGTGATAAACAACCAGAAAGTTGTTTATACCAACAGAATATGATAAAGTTTTTGCTAAATATCCATAGCATTCCTCGGTTTTTGTGTGAAGCAGTGGGCTTAATTTCAACATATGCAGGTATGAGCACGAAGCAGTGTAAGGCATCTCACTGTCTTCTCTGCAGGGTGCTCTCCATTGCTTGCTGAAAGGTGGTTTTGGTGCTGCTCTGTCTCTCAGTCTGAAACTATGCAAGGGGCATTGCCAGGCAGGATGCAACCAGGTGGACTGAACCATGTGTGAGAGAGGCTCTGGGCTCTGCCCCCTTTTGTTCTCTGTCTGTTCAGTCTGACTGGGCTTCCTCTTTCACAAATGTTTTGCATACTGCTTGTATGTTTTGACAAAATCATGGAAATTTTTAAAGTCAGATAAGCATTCATTCAGCAGTCAGAAATGGATGAATATGCAGTCATATTCTTCAAATTTCTTTCTCCTAGTCTTTTTTGCATGAAACATGACAATAGGAACACCAACGCTCATTGCCCTAGGCAGCTAGTCATGCTAGTTTCTTGAGTTAATACTTGACTGTTGTGTAGAAAAAGTATATAGGCTTAGGGTTCAAGTAACAATATGATTATCTCTTTGAGATAGTTGGACCTACCTACCACTACTGTGAAGTAATCATCTTGTCTTCCAGGTTTGTAAAGAGAAGGGTCAGGTGATAGCTGGATTCATAAATGCCAAAAGACTGGTCGTGTTTGAAAATGCGGACAGAGGCAGACATCTAAGGAGGAGCTGGATTCAAGCTGTGTTTCCCTGTCAAGCATGTTTTTCAGAAAAGGAGTGTAACATTTCTGTGAGCCTTCTTGATGCGTTGAGCTGAGTGGCTGACTTACATACTTTGTGAATGATTTCAAGGTCTCCTCCCCTGTTTACGAAAAGACCTGCCATGCTTCCCTTTCATGGTAAGCACAGCACAGCTCAGACCATGCCTTCAGTTCCTTTCAGCCAGGGCCATGCAGTCAAGCAATGGGAGGAGGCTCATTGAGTAAGGCAGATGTGTCCAAGCCTGCACAGGGTAGGCTCTGTTTGATATGGAACTAGAGCTGACTGGCAGTGCTATGACATGGGGACGAAGTGTCAACAATGCTGTACTGAGGGACTGATGTCTGAAGCTTGCCTTTTGCATCCACAGTTAGATAGATACGTAAGTGTGACCCCTGGAAGCCTGCTCTTCTTAGAAAGACAACTGCAATCTCAGATACCAGGTATAATCTAAGTCTACACTGTAGAAACTACCCTCTACCCATCCCCGAGACTCAGCACGGCTTGCAGCAGTGGGGTGGAATGTCACCTTAAGAGGTCAAAGAGTATTGCCAGTGATGGGTCTCAGAAAGGTTCCTCATTCCTGGAGCGTTATGGGTGTCCCAAAGGTGCTTTATTTTTAGGTTATTGGAGCTAACAGAGCCATGAAATTTGAAACATAAACTGGCAACAAACTAGCACGTGCCTTGAGCCACAAGCAGTTCTTGGTTTTTTTAATATCATTCATTAATATCATTCATCAATGTCATTCTGGAGTGTCTGTCAGTGATGCATGATATGACAAAAGACTCGTCCTTATATACCAGCTTCACAGCACAGAATAAATTAGCAAGAGCAGAAAATATCCCTCCCTTAAACTTCCAAAAAGTGTTGCTTCTTTGGCTCGTCTATGAGAGCCTGGCCTGGCCCTGGGCCTCGGGCGGCCGTCCCACGTGGGAAGTGAGGAGCGAGTGTCTGTGGAGAGAGGACAGACTCAATATTGTGACTTCATGTTTGCCTCCTTGTCTTCTGTTTTTTAAGTTGTATATTAATGAGCAGAGATACCTGGGCTTATCAGCACTTGAATTACAGGTGAGATACTCAGGGTTCCTGTTGTTGCTCCCCTGTGGTTTTAGCTGTACTGGCAGGTTTCTCTCTAGATCATTAAATTCTCATTTTCATTAGTGCTTTATTTCAGCACAACATGCTCCTTGTAACTTAAAGATCTGTCTGGTTACCCTAATCCAAGGGATGAATGGCTACAACAGGGTAGTAAAATACAGCATCAGTTGTACTTTAGCAACTCCATGGGTTGCATTAAATATCAAGTTATCAAATGTTTGCCCAGTCATGAAACAGCTGAAGCTGCTCCCTGTCTCCCTCCGTGGATGTGCAGCTCTCACAGTGTTCCCCTGCATGCACTGTGATGTCCCTGAGCCATTCTCCTGCTCCCTCTCCCAAAAACTGCTGCTGTGGTGTTTTCTCCAGTGGCTTAGTCATGCTGGGGCACAAGCAGCTCACCCCCACTGCCACAGACAGGCAAGTCTGAGTGGAACTGGCTCCCGTGTGTTAGGCTGCTGGAGAAAAGGATAAAAACTACTGCCCACATGTCTCTGGCAGAGCACCAGTCAGCCTCTTTTCTTCCTAAGGATTTACATAAAGCTGGTATTTGCAGTGTTTTGTCAGTCCAGCAAAATTGCCTATGGAGTTTGCACTTTTTGTGTTTGCTTTGGTTTTCAGAATTCCATACAAAAAGGTAACTAGTATTACACATTATTAACTTGCTGTAAAGCAAACAATCTTATTGCACAGCAAGCCTGTAAGAAACCAATGGTACTCCTTTTGCTGAGAGATTTTTCTTTTTAGCCTAAAGATTCTTTATATCAAGAAGTAATTCTAAGTTAAATCCTTTGTATTTAAGAATTCTGTGATTCTTGAGGGTTTTTTTCTCAGAAGCATGGGCTAATGTGTACATGCAATGTGAGGCTGCTCTGTTGTTTGTACTCAGAGCTAGTTTTAAGCAAATGCATCTTTTATTCACATAGCTTGATAAGAAAAGGGTGGCCACTGCATGAAAGCTAATCTTGGAACTCCAGTAGGAAGAAAACTTTCTGTAATTCCCAAGATGTATTTTTGTGGCTTTAAAAGAATGCTGTTGAATCTGCAGTTGGAACAGGGTAGCTGTATCTTATTTATAGCTCTGTTCCGTCTGGTTCATTTCCTCTTACTTCCTTACAGAATGATATGAATGAAAATGACACTACTGACTATGTGGGTAACAATAAAAGAGCTTATAGAAATAAGATTTTTATAGTTTCAAGATGAAGGGAACCAAAAGCCTAAGAGTTATGATCTTAGAGAATAGGAGAAGGATCAGACTGTGCTACTTGAAGAGGCCCCATTGGTAGATCTTCTGGGTTTTGGGATTTTGTTTTGTTTTGTTTTGTTTTCCACATAACTTCACAAACTACAAATTCGCATAAATGATGTGAACGTTGAGAAAGACTTATGCAGGCATGGAAACTCCATGCCATAACTATAATTCTTGGTCTCATTTGCAGCCAAATAGCAAGACAGAATTAATTTCTACAATGTACACTTTTTAAAATTAGTTTTATTTTTACGTATTCTTTTTTTTTGTTGCTCAGTGTTTTCCAAATGAGCAAATAAACCACAGAGCACTGAAACATAAATCTGCACAAAACCAGCAAAAGTCACTAGCCTTAATACATCTGAAGAGGGGATGCATTGCAGGCTGCAGACAGCTAGAAATGCAGAAGTGGAAAAAGTAAAACTTATGAGTATTTCCCAAAAGCACTACTGTAGAGTATTGTATTATGGAAAACACTAAACCTGCAAACTAAATCAGGCAAATTTTTATTTCTTTTAATTCCCTCAGAAGCCAGATTATGCTAAATTTTGTCTATAAACAAAGAAAACTTAGTGCCTTCCTCAGCAAGCTTATTCTGTGCATTTAAAAATGAACAGTCAAGACAGCAACTAAGTTGATATGAAGTTGTGCTGGAGATGATCCAGCATGTCATCTGGAAGAGTTCTCTGGGCATTTTGTCATGAAAGCACATGCAATTGGCTGCACTGGGAATTGCTCACCTACAGCACTGTTACTATCAGCATTATTCTTCTTTTTCCATAGTCATGTCTGATGCCCCTACAGTGACGTTGATTCCAGAGAGAATCCCATGTCTGCAGGTCTTCAAGTTACCATCCTGAATACACCACTCCAACTTTAAAAGCATTTACTGTTTTAAGGGGAATTCCCTTTGTACAGATGGATGTTTTCTGGCTTAGACACCACCGACAAATGGTGACAGATCAAAAGACTTACATTAGAAGTAAGCAAACACTGTGACATCTTCAGGGTAATTTGAAGTGAAAATATTCAGGCCATTTGTAATAACTTAGAGGTAAAATTATACACAAGTATATTATGACCAATATTACATTCACTATTAATCACACAGAATAAGTACATATAGCTATCTAGTTGCTCCTGCCCTGGCATTTACTGACATTTTGATGTACATAGCCTATGAACAGCAAATGTGTAAAAGAAAATCATCAATATACAGAAAAGGAATTATCACAGTACTGTGTATGTGGCAACTAAAGAAGGCAACTGGAATTCTTAGAGAATGGAACTATGCCAGTGAAATATTGCTTGATTGCTTATACTAAAGAGCAGTTTTACAGATGCTAGGGAGTTCTACAAGACAGGCTTGATTTCTGACAGTGCCTGTGAGGATAAAGAGAAATGAAAGCTATGAGGTATGAGAGTACTTTTCTCACTGCTTGTCTGTGCGACACCTTGGCCTTACAGCTTTAAGTCATCCTCTCTATATTTACTGAAAAGTATCATAAATGGCTTAAATTTAGCTGAATGCTTCACTACTCTATACTGGTGTGAAGTTAGTGAAACTAAAAATGAAATTAGAAATGTGAATCAATAGCCCAGGCTGAAATGCAGTGCCTTGGTGTGCGATGCCAACCATAGGTCTGAAACTAGGGTCACTGAACAAGGCCAGTCCTGGGAACCTGCCATTCACACTGACTGAAGCCATAGGTGTGTGGATCTTGGTTACACCCAGCAGGTATCCTTCTTCGTGATGAGAGAGAAAAAAAAACCTGAAGCTTGTCTCTTCAATGTACTGTTACTGCTGTGAAGATGGAGGAAAAGCTAGGTTTGCACATATTTTTCTTCTCTGTGCAAGAACACGTCACCTGCTGCCATTTTTCTATTTGTGTATTTCTGTTCAGCAATGTATAATGAATATTTGCATTCTTTAAGATGCCTTACAGATTGCTTCTTTACTGTTAAGTAGTAATTGGCTTTACTTTAAAGTTCATAGCTGCCATGTGGTTAGTCCTACTGAGAAATAGCCACTTTGTTAAATACAAACCAATTACATGAACAATGAGATATCAGAAAATAGATGTTGTGAGCTTTACATGCTTATGTGTAAAAAATGTGCTGCAGCAATATTAGATGTCATGTTGCTAGAATAAATTGTTGTCTGTAAGGGACTGTACACGCAGATAAACTTCATGTTGCATTTATTTCAGTTTTAGGACATTTACTTTTTTATCTTCACTTTGCTTTTTAAAGACATCTACATTACTATGTAAATTTGTTGAATTTTAGAGCATGTGTTTGTCAGAGGAAGATTTTGACTGTCGTTGTGCATTGCTCAAATACTAAGTATAAGTTTTGTCATGTAAGTTAAGAGGCAAAAGAGATCTATTACATAGTTCAGCTTATTCCCTAGGGACCAGTTCAAGATCATTCTTCAGTGTGGTGTTGCGTGTAGAGCTTTGTCCAGTTCGTTTTCCTGTGTCTTTTGGGTTAGAGCTCCTGTCTTGTATCATCACATCACGACATTGAAAAGTTAACCAAGCGGATCTCATAAAATTCTTACACAGTAGATCAGAAAACAAGTGGATGTGTACATATGGTTGATTTTAGGAGCAGTAAATGAGACTGGGATCACAGCATCCAGACTAACTATAGCTGCAAGTTTATGGACCTTGATTACAACCAGCAGGGAATCCTTCGGTGATGAAAGAAAAAATATTCAACAGCCTGTCTCTGCACTGTATCTGTTGAACACCCTTCCAGGATTTCAGATAAGACATGTGCAAGTTCTGTGAGTCAGAGTCCTTGTAAAGAATCCCATCTTGGAGCACTAAAAAGAGAAAAGTAGTGCTAACAGTACTGTGACTACAGCTTTGCTTTATGCTTACCGATCCTTCTCACCTGTCTGTTCTTTGGCAGCACCCTGTACTCGATTCCTCTGTGGTGATGAGCAGAACACGAAGCTTTCTGTACCCTGCACAGACTAGGACCTGGGAGAAACTCAGTAGCTTGCTCAGCTATTCTTCACACATCTCCCAAGTGCTAAGTGAGTAGAACAAGAGGTAACACCTTAAATGAACTGTCTCACATGTATATTTTAGTTTGACTAAAAAGAGAGTTCAAGTCTGATACAGTTGCTTAATAAAGTGAGTTGATGGGTGCTTGGGACAATCTGTGTTGCACCCAGAGCTGGGTACCAAGGATATTTTCAGTTCCTTTGGAGAGTTACTTAAAGGAGCTTGACTGGATTTATGAACAGCTTGGCTGCTGATCACTGTTCTGGGTCAAAGTGATGCTGACGCAAATTAGCGAAAGCTAATCGTACTGCTTGCTTCTCCCATTTTTTGATCTCCTCTGGCAATGTAAGCACCTGTCAGAATAGCATCCAGCCCTGTGCTGGAGTTGAGCTCTGCCTCTAAGGATGACTCTGGAGCACATTAGACTAACAAATCTAAAGAAAATGGACACTGCAAGGGGGACACTGATTTGTTGCTATTTTCCCTTTCCCCAAATCTGTGTTTGATGAGGAGAGCAGAGGAAAGTACTTTCTTAGTGTTCACCTGCAACACTCGAGAAAAATCTTCTGTGGTCCCAGCTCCTATACGACATGCCCAGAATGCTGGAAGCAGGCAACCTGAGCCCATGGGGGCAGGCAAGCAAAACAGACATTTTTCTAGCTCTGTTCCACATACTAAAATATTCCCCAAATTCATCTAACATTTCCTGATGTAGACTTGGCACACATGCCTCTCAGATAAGGAAACTGTGGTACATATGTTCAAGATGCCCTGGGACATCTTATCAGAAGATTTGATAGTGATTACTATGAGGGAGTGGGTTTCATGTGCCCTGCTCCCAAACCCAGCCACCAGTTATATCTTAGAATCTGCTGAGGTGTAGCAGTAAAGAGGAGCTGAACATGAGTCTCACTGTACAGCACTGCAATTGCTGTGAATTACAAGAAGGGTTTTCCTGCTGCAGACAGATGTAAGCAGGGGCAGAATTAGACCTTCTACGAAAAGTGAGTGTCAGGTCTTCACCAGGTGTTCTGCCCAACTTGTAGCTAATTACCTTATTATTTTTCTTTCCAGTCATGCAAGTAACAGTGTGTAGTACTGATAGGACTTTCTTCTCTTGTTTAGGGTATGACAGAGTATTTTAAGAATCAAATAGTATATGCCTTCCTTATTTTAAACTAACATCATCTTGGTTTGCAGCTAAATGATGCACCACATACAATTAGATGGGTATTTGGGCTTATGTAAAAACAGTTTCTCAGGAACAGGACAGATGGAAGGTTCTCATATTCAGAGGTCTTGGAGTTCTCTGTAGGTAATACATTAAAGAAAGAGGCACTAAAGGCTAGGAAGGCTTCTCTTTTTTTTTTTTTTTTTTTCTTTATAACTCAGCAAAATTTAATGCACTGCTTCACTGAGAAAGAGGTGGAATTTAATTTTTTTTCCCTTGTGGTTCTTACGACCCCGTTTGTGAAAGCGCATAGATTTGTGCGTGTGTCTGTGCACATGTGTGTGTGCTGTACTGCTGGTGCTCAGACTGCCTTTTTTCCTATTTTATTTCTGAGGTTGATAGGAAACCCTGAAACTCCTGGGAGAGTGATGGAGCCATCTGACTTTAGGATCAGTTCCTGTGACGTTATTTATGTGATGTGTTTCTCTCAGATTCCCTCAAAGTAGGAGCTGTTCCTCATCACACCCCACCCCCAGTTCCATCTGGACTCTGAGCACTCCCCCCATTTTCTCTGTAAACCTAAAAAGCTCAGCTACCTTCTTTTGTTCTTCTGTCTGTGCTCAGCCAGTCCGTACAATAACACCCTTTCTCTCAGACCTTCTAAACCTGACTGGTATTGCTGTAATGAATGTATAAGTGACAAAAAGAAAAGCAGAGTGTAAAAGATGCTAATCAGTCTTTGTTCTTTTCAGACATGACATGCAGGACCTGAAGTATAGATTTTGTATGGAGAGAGATAGATTTTAATTAAGCATCTTAACAGAGAAATCCTTCTTGTTTTTTTCAGAATAAATTAAGGAAGTAACTTTGATGCAATATCATTTTCATCTAATCAGTAACATTCTGAAATTACCATGTTGTTTTCCATTAGAAATACCATCATCCAACAAATCAGATAAAATTATTTAACATAGCTATATTGCAACCTCAGCTAACGTTAGCCTGAGATGTGTATACACAGAACAGCAGATGGTGAGTGAATTGACAAATGTTTATAGGGAGAAAAGGGCAGACAGTATCAACTATTTTATATACTTCTTTGAATAAGATGCCCATATCCAATCTAGATTCACTAATAATCAAATAAAGACTTATCAGGGTTTTGCCATCTGCATACAGAGAGTACTGATTACTGACATCAATAAAAGGCAAGTGGCATTAGCTTTTAGTTGTATTCACAGATTATTAAGATCTCCTTTAAAACATTTGTCTTTGTATTTGGCATGAATTCAGAGGGTCTTGTTTGACGTAAACCAATACATTGACAGAGACTTTCCTATTGGCTTTTATACCATAGTATTTGCTATTTTTTTTATGTACAAAACAAAGTGCATGAAGAGAAATCACTTGGCAAAGCTGAGACAAGAGCTGAAAGTCCGGAAAACTCATGGAGTTGCTGCTGCATCTTTGATAAATGTTTGTGGTGGTTATGACAGTTTTGCCTGACTCTAGGTGCTGTGGACAAACTTGCAAAGTTCATATTCATGACAGCTAGAGGCAGGCCACTGTTAGCTTTGCATGTTCAAGCCCTCTTAATTGTTATTAATATTTATTTTCTGTTACAGTAGTGCCTTAAGGCAAAGTCAAGCAGGTACCTTGTTTACCCAAAGTGAGCAAGGAATGGGAAACTGTGAGCTGGAAACAAAAGACAGCTCATCTGAGTAGAGTCTCTGTCTTGACCCACAATATACACTTCTCTTTCTAATGGAAGTTTTCGCAAGAATAAGACATTCCCAATCGAGGCTTAAGGAGTGTTGTTGCTTGATCATATCATTCAGTTCTGTCACAAAGTCACATGAGGATCTGACTTAATAAAAAGCAAGAAAGGCAGAAGTCATCACATGTCCCATTTTTTCACCTACCACAGAAACTGAACTAAGGGTTTAGGGCATGCAACGTTCCCTCCCAGAACAGACTTTCAGGAACACTGCAAGTGTCATATTGGTTCCTTTAGTTTGGCTGGATTTTTACCTGTTCAAGCATGAGGAAAATCTAAGACTGACAGTATTTTTTTAATGTGATGTTAAGTCCTATGCAATAGGCTTCATCACAATAAAAAAAAAAAGTTGCTTTTTTTTGCCATTGCAGCTGTAATGTGATTTCATGTGGTGTCCTTAAGATTGCTACACACACTGTAATTTCTCATATACAGCTGTCAGCAATAACTTTCTGTGGCAGCAGAGAGAAAAAAATCCCCAAGATACATATTTGTCTAACATACACTTGTAGACCTTAAATCCTGTCTAACCACATACAGCTGTGTTTCTCTGATCTCCAGTGTAGTGGAACATTGGGCATCGTGCTCGTAGGTAGAGCAGAAGCAGTTGGCAGGGCTTGTGCATGTAGGATCTTGGAGGAGATTTGCAGTCCAGCCTTAGTTCTGCTCACCTGGTGCATGCGAGGACTTGGCACCCTCTGCAGTCCTACATGTGCACAAGAACATAAAATATTTTGTGTTCTTACTGTTCAGTTTTCCTTCTTTGATTTCGAACACAAATAACAGCTTGACCTAATGAGAAGTCAGAGGAAAAAAAAAAAATTAAAGACATGGTTCAAGTCAAGAACAGAAGAGAACTGCAGGACCTGTGAATTTCAAGCACCCAGCAGTGTGTTTCACTTCCTGCTGCCTCTCCTACTGTCACAGACCAATTTATATTTTGTGCCTCAACAGGAGATGCCCCACAGCTGGTGGAAACTTTTAATGATCCTCAGCCTCACATGCTGCTCTGGAAACAAGACCTGAAGAATACAGAAGATTTTGCAACATATTATTCCTATAACTAAAAAGGTATTTCTCACCAGGAATTCATATGCGGATACTCTTCCACAGTTTCACATTGTGGGTTTTTTCTCTTCTGGATCTGTGCTGCCGCTTGTTCGTGTCCTTTTAGCTTTTTCACGTATCTTTGTCTTGTGAACTCTGGTAAGCAGCAGTATTGTCAGTGGGGTTTTAGTTCATTGAGTTGTGTAAAGATTCTTCTTAGTTTCCTTTGACTTATGAAGTTAGAATGAGTCCTTTTCAACCTTTGATTACTATATTATCTGAGTGGGAAGATGAAAATATTGCAACGAGAAAGCTTCAGGTAGCCAGCTACTCACCTAAATGTCCACAGTTACACATTGTGCAGTACCCCTGGCATTACAGTAGTTTGTATCTGTGGAAGCCTTCTTGGATGATCCAGATTTTAAAACGTGGCCAGAGGACAGGCTCTAGAAGCATACAAAACCACATTTGCAATTTATGTAAGTACAAAAGCTGTTGGTCTCTGATGCTGCATCAACATTAGTGTTTTAGCTGGGATCAGAGGTGGGCTTTCAGTTGAGATGTTCTAGCTGCCTGCCTACAGTTCCTGTGTCTTGGTGTCTATCTTGAGGTGTCAGGTCCTCAGCGCCAGGTCCTTCATTCTACATGTCCACTCCTATTCCTCGTAGATGTGCTACTACAATGCTCTCATGTAAGTAGTACCCAAGACAGGAGTCCGGTTCAGCACTTTGCATCGCCTGCTCTACTAACTGCACCTATTTATCTGGGGTCTGAAGCATGAGCAAAAATTCAAAGACCATCCAGCTACAATCTGAATCACTGGGCTTTATTAAGACAAGAGCCACAGATGCAGATATCATTAACTTGAGTTTTACATGTAGAATGAAAATAGTGTAAAAATGACCTCAAAAAAACTATTTCTTGGGAACTGTTGTGTGAAATTACAGGGTTTACATTAAAATGTAGCTAGCCAGGTTCTTTACACAGTATTGAGAAGAGTACCATCAGATGTTTGACAGCGAGTTCAATTTGGAGTTAAAAATACAGGATAAGATGGATGTGGGAAGGGTTGGAAAACTTTCTGAATTTTTTTTTCATGGAGCTTGCCTGGTATTTTTCATTTTTAACTTAAGCATTTGAAGCAATATTCAACAAAACTGAAGAAGGACTGAGAGTAGGGAAGACATCCTCATAAATCTTGAGAAACGCAACAAATAACGAACCGTAGTACCCAGGCATCCCTGACTACAGCAAATACTTCTCTAAGTGAACTAGAGTGCCCCACAATCTGGTTTGGCATTCCAAGGCAAAATGCAGACAACATTTGTTCTGAACAGGAGACTGCCAACCAGTTTTTGAGGAAACTGGCTTCACTTACCTCCCTCAGCGTCCTGGATGCATAGTTAGTGGCATGTAAGAGATTGTCTTATTGGCTGAGAAGCAGACAGTGGTATAAGACAAGACATTACCGTGCTAGTGCTATGGTTGGCAGTGTAGGACAAGGCTTTAGCACATTTCAAAGTAATGTCACTTGAGGCAGAGTAAAGGGGATTTGCAGTTAAATCCTACAGTTGCTTGATGCCGAGTGTGAACATGGCTGTGGAAATGTATGGAGAAGATGGTGTACTATTGGAACAGTAGAGACTTAAAAGAGGTTGTATGTTAGTTGCACATGTAATTACAACAGTTAAATTATTAAATTATATTGATGTTCAAATCTCCTTTGGATATAAGTTGATAACCCGTTGAGCAAGGAGCAGCCTAGCATCACAAATTGATCTATCCCTTTTTCTGGAACATCCGTGTTCAACCACCTTTGCATGATAGAAAACCAGGTTAATTGAGCTTGGAAGGGATGTCTAGATGCATTTGGTTTAACCCCCATTCTAAGCTGGACCAACTCTGAAGTTTGACCAGGTTGCTCAAGGTTATACTGTAAGCTGCTGGGGGAGCATTACTGACCCATGATTTTGATGACAAGGCCAGACTTAAGAGTTCTGAGATGAATTTTAGACAAAGCTCTATTGCCTGAGGCAGATAGTGCTCACCATGGATAACAATCTCCCAGTCTTTCTCATGGTATGTTAGGGGGATTAGCTATCTAGTTTGCCAAGTTTTATGTAAGAGGAAGACTTCTAGCTTGGATAAGATCAGCTACAGAGAGACTCACTTGACAGACTGAGTCTTAGTTCATTTCATGCTTTGGCTGATATTGTACTAAGAGGCCTTGCTGAGTTTCTGAAACTCACATACCTTCTTGAGTCTTTGTTTTCATTACCTGCAAATTTAGTCCATTTTTATCCCCTCTATCTTGTCTCTGTCACTCCCTAAAGCTGTTTGGGTGGATTTTTTTTATGCTTCCATTTTACGAATGCTGTGTTTAAGCAGTATATGGAAAGCAAGCACACAGCTTTTGCAGATCATGATGTTCTTTATTTTCTCACAAGGTACTATAAGGAAACATTTTCATGCAGGATGCTTGTTAAAGGAGATTGCTTTGAGTAGTTTCTTTATATTCAGTTTATCTTGAGTTCTACATGAAGTGCAAATATACATTGATAATACATGGAAATGGTCAAAAGGAGAAATTAAAACTGCTTGCATATGCTTTTTGAAATGTGTTTCTGCTCTGAAAAGTAATTATGTGAATTTGACCTGGCCTCACTTAGCTCATCTTCTCCCAGTGAGTCAGGTCTGCTGACATTAGCGGCATGGTTACTGTTGTCAGAATGGTCTTCCTGGCTACTCTGAGAGCGTGAATTAAATTTGAGATTTTATGCATCATGAGTAATTTTTTTTTTCCCTGTAAATTCTAATTACAGAAATACCTCAAGCTCTCTTGTGCCTTCAGGATATGGTTGACAGCACTGCACAAGTGTTACTAAGATCTTGATAAGCAAGTAAAATGACATGGATGCATAAGTTTACTAAAATCACAGCTAAGAGCGATGGAACAAAATTTTGGTGAATATGGATTGAGAATGCTTTGGCACCTATTATAGATAAGAATGCTATGTGTCCGGATGTGTGGTGCACATACATACACCTCTGGATTTTTTTTTGATCCCATGAAGGATCCTGGGGACGTGTATTTGGCCACATTTCTTATTTATTTTTAAACTTTGGGCATGAGTTTGTGCAAATATAGGCTTTCACAGATCAGATTTTCAAAAATCAGAGGTTATCAGAAGAACTCTCTTTTCCCCTTGAAAACTGACATCAAATACCCCAGAATGGCTCTTGGCTTGGAAAAGTATGGCTTGAATTGTTAATTGGACAGGAAAAACTGATACTCTCTGCCTCCCTGAAGGGAGGCCAATGACCATTTTACAACAAGTCCATTCCCAGTCTGCTCTCTTTCTACCACTGATGCTCCTAACTTGCATGTGAGATGAATCAGCTGTTACTAGATTTCACCAAAGAAAGATGAAGACTCAGTGACTGTCAGATTGTGCGTATTCCGATTTGTGTAGGCTTCTCCTTCATTTGCCTAAAAAACGAAACTGTCTGTATTTAGAAGCACCATGATAACCAGTATTCCCTCCCTGTATATAATAGATACTCCTCTTTTCCATGAATCAGAAAAACATGATCAAAGACCTAGATATTTTTTAAGAATAACATGCAGCTAAGGGGATTTTATTACATAACAAGTAGTAACAATAAATATGATCCATGCTTAGATTGTGACACAGATGCTTTTCCACAGAATATAGACCCAAAGTAAGTGATAAAAAAAACTTAGTAAATTGATAGTATTAGAGTGGTGTGTGTCAGGCAGTATGCTGCAGCATTCATTAATGCTGATAACTGTTAAGAAAACATTTTTTTTTTAAGTCCACCTCCACGTAGTGTTTCAAATCTTTCCATTGAAATCTTGCTGTAGAACTAAACCTGTTTAAAAGAATTTACTTCTGTGGCATAGCATGCCTTAAATTTTAACCGAAAGTCAACATGATAAAAAAATTGATCTATTCGATGAACACATTTCTTTGCCTTAAACTGAAATGTGCATTCTGAAAGAGCATGGCTTGTGAATTGGAGATCCACGAAAGGAGCAGACCTGCTAAAAGAATAACATTTTGGTGCAACAAGCTTATTTGCTTAACAGCTTTCTACCGCAATTAACATATGCGGCAAATGTGTTTATTTCATGTGACAGCCTGCTCAAATAACCCTCTTTCAAGAATGGGATTATATAATCTGGAACTAGCAGGGTTACACTGAGATTAAAATTATTGAATGTCTTGTTTATCCAAAATGTCAGCAGCACTGCCTCCTCCTCTTCTCTGTAGTTAATGCTGACTTGTAAATGATCTGCCTGGGCTCCGGTGTTACAATTTCTTAACAGTAGTCATGCTTGGGGATACCTAAGTAGGATTTTCTATAGCCCACTGTAAAGTACCCTGACTACAGCCTGCCCACTCAGGAGCACACTGCATTAACATTTCTGAAATTGTGAGGAACAAGGTAAAGAACCAGATCCTTTCCCTTCTCTGGCAAAAATCCTCTTTGGTCAGCACTACACTGGCAGAGGGTCTGTTTTAAACACCTTCCAAAAGTGATTGTGAAACATCTAGTGACCGCAGTAACTGTCACTTTATTTGTTTTCTGAAAGTCTGGGAAACTCCTTGACGCATCCTCAACTCTGGAAAACTTCCAAGTGTTCCTAAGAGAATATTATAAGGCTTTAACTCTGAGGCATTGCATTTCCAAATGTAGAGGAGTTTGTTTCCATTCTTGCCGGAGGATTTGGCAGTTGCTGCATCTCATTGTGACTATGACCCATTTCAGTCTGAGGATGCAAAGCCTTCTTTCATTGTGGTCTTTGTAATATGGGGCATGCAGATGTGTATCTGGGCAACATTCAGAAAGCTTTTACTTGTGGCTAAAGGACAAAGAGAGCAACCAAAGAATTAAATTTTTGTCCCACTCTCCCTGTATTTTAAAGATGACTGCTTTGCTAACTGGTGTTGCCTGCTGCCCAAAGAATGACAGGTCACCTCTAAGGCAGTAGTGTTGTCTTTTCTACATTCTAAACTTGCAGACTCTTCAGGCTATAGCACCCGAATTTCCCTCAGGTGTACTGAACACTTCAGGTGATGATTGACCGCTCTCCCTGGTATTTGTATGATTATTAGTCTCTTCTCTGTGTGCTATTCAGAGGACAGCACTGCTCATAAAAAGCAGATAGGAACAAGTTGGGCTGCTGCCCCTGGTGAGCAGGAGAGAGGATAGGCTGATTGATGACCCTTAGCTGTTCTCTGATGTTGCAGTTGTTTTTTATGATGTCATTAGGAGGCTATAGTCACATTAAGGAATCCCTCATGACATCATAAAGGACTTGATATTTCGCTAATGTTATTTCAGCAGAGTGGAACTCTGGCATTTTATAGTCTTTCCTTTCCCCATAGAATTAGGAGTTGTCTAACTACAGCCTAGAAGAAATGCAAAAATAGTCAAATGCCGACTTCAAAAGTTATGGTTGAAGAATGCTAATATATTTGGCTCTTTCAGAGCACACAGCACCTTTAGGTGGAATACATGATGTGTTTGCAAAAGATGCCACCAGTGCATACACATCCTTGTGCAAAGGAAGAATCAGGCATGCCTTTCACTTTTTCTTTGGTGCACAGACACACAGGAAGAAAAGAATTCTGGATACTTTTTCTGTATAGCATGACAGATAAATGGGCTGTAGGACAGCACCATGGCACCATGTGGGCATTGGCATAAGAAAAGAGTTGTGGTGTAATGGTGAAATCAGGAGAATGCTGACAATGGAGCAAAAAATCCATCGCTTCTTAACATAAAGGGGCAATGCTAAACCCTGTACTGAGAACAGACACTATTTTGAAGAGCTTGATGTAGGTGGAGAAAGCACTGAGAGTGCTGTAGCCAACTCTGCCATGTGAGGGGTATGTGAGGACTGAGGTTGGTCAGCCTTTTTGAGTATGATCTCAGTGTGAGAGCTCAGCAACTTTATTGCAGTAACATAAACATTTCCCCAGGTGAAACTGATGTTAGTCAAGAGTAGGAGACTTGAGAAAGGAAAGAGGAGGAGGAGGTTTGTGTACCAATGCAGAAATCAAAATACAGTTTGCTTTACTGCAGTATTAAGGGATCCCTCTTCATGACTTTGTGCTGGTGTCTCCTGCCTTCCTTTCCTGATGCAGTCAGTAGTATATAAATATTCTGAATGGTACTTTAATCTGTCCCTTTTTTCACAGGGAAAGTACAGCTCTGGTTTTACACTAATTTTATTTGTGCTGAGAGTTCCCAAAGCAAAGTAACTTAATTTTAAGTTATATTTCTATGAATTTTGCTCTCTTCTCTCTGGTTACTCCAGTATGTATGTACTAGACAGCAATTGCAGTATTTATTGCATTGTTTTAAGATTTTTCATTACTTCTGTGTGACTTTGGAATAGTAGCTGGAAAGCCAGCTAAGTGGCAGAGCACTTATTTTTGAATGCTTTCAAAATCCTTGCTGCTGACTGCAAAATCCCTCTTGAAACAGGCTTTAGGCTGCACACTCTTTTAAAAGCTGTTGAAATTTTTACTCAAAATGATAGGCAGAAACCTCCACAATCTAAAGAACTCTGCCATATGGATGTTAATTTGAAATGAGCACTGTCTTATTTCACATAGAGAACTATACAAAATAGAAGACTCCCTCTGAGACTCCAACTGGATTTGCTGTGGGATCCTTTTTGTCCAGAATCCGTCTGCATATTATAATTTCAGTAAATTAGAATTATGGGGTTTTTTTCCCTTCGGAGAAGCTACTGGAAGTAGGAGGATGTAACACCTCAGAATTGTTTTAGAACTTCTCCAACTGCTGAATGGACTGTTGGGTAGAAGACACAAGTACTCTCTGAAATACAAGTGAAAAAGGGGGAAAAAAAAAAAAATGAAAATCAGGGCAAAAGCTAGTCTGTTAAGAAGAGGCTGGGAGGCACTGTCAGATGTCATGTTACAACAGTCAGTGACCCTATCGTTGCTTTCAGTTTGTTTTGTGGGTCAGGTGGGAAGCAGATAGAATTGAGGCTTTTCTTGATTTTCAGCATAAGGAAAATTAACTTATAACACACCTCTCATTAGAGGAAACACAGAACATGGCAGAAAGGAGAGACCTGACCTCCAGAGAAGGCGGAAAAACTGAAGAGGGAGTGGTAGTCCCTCCTTGCACTCCACACTCTGATAAGATAATAGGAAAACCCTTTGCCTTTCTCACTGCCTTTCCTTCATCTGAAAGCTTGGGCCTCCTCAGTACTTTTTCACGGCAATGAAACAAATTATGTTCCTTGCACTGAAAATCAAGAAAAGCCCTAATTTTCTTGATTCCAGAATGTATCTTTAGGAATGCTCAGTGCCACTGCTCTGCACAATAAAAAAAACCCAAACCTGTCTAAATTCATTTATATCTATGGATAGTCATTTTACCCACATTTTATGCTCTTATGTGAAGTTTAAAGCTTTAATTACAGTTTTCTTAGCTGGCAGATTGTTAAATGGTTTTAAGGAATAAATAAAATTTACATTTTCTCTGTAACTTACTGAAGAAGTATATTCCTTTTTTGGCTCTTCTTCTGAGACCCTCCCTTTTCCTAGTATATGTCAGTACAGGAGGAGAATAACCAGGGTGTTAGGGGTGGGTGGGGAGAGAACATTAAGTGACATTAAATCAAAGGTAATTATCAGCTGTCAGTCAGTGAAGGGCACAGAGCCAGAGCAGCACTCAGTAGGGGTCTACCTGTCCAGCCTTACTTTTTTTGCCCTTCAGAGTTTGCAAAAGGTGTAGTATTTGGTTTTAAATGATGTAATTTATTACCAGATGAATCCAGAATTTTAATACAAAGCTCCATTTGGAGAATTAAGCCACCTTTCAATAGAACAGTATCTGATGATGCATCATTTTTCCTTTCCATTTTGAGTTGCCAGTGAATGGCACAGTCACTGAGTAACAAGCCTACATGCCAGAGTCTGCCCCATGCTTTTCACTGCGCTGACACAAAACTCAGACTATGCATCGGAAATGAAAGGGCCCTGGGGAATGTTGAACTTTCTGCACTGTGATCTGCTGTTTTTCTTTTGCAGTCAACAACTAGATTTGTCTGCAAGAGGCTATGTGTGTCTTAGGTGTTGCTCACACCCCTGCTGCTCCATTCTCAGTTGGAGCCAGTCCCCTCTGTGTGATATCACAGTCAGCTGGCTGTGATACTGCAGGTAGATTAGGACTTCAGGTAGCGGGTGAGAATCAGGGGGATGCAACCTCCTGAGGAACAAACAGTTTTACTTTTGTGCATTAGCAGTATCATATACAGTGAAGATGAATATAAAGGAGATTCCTCAAAGGGATTTCCCATGGTCATTGGTGGTTTTGTGATTCTCTTTTTAAATGTAAAAATCGCTGATTAAATGTCAGTTTTCCAGGCTGAACCACCCTGGACGTGCCTGGAGATGTCCCAAAGGAGGTGGGAAAGGGGGAGGAGGAGCTGCCTGCAGCCTGGGATAGTTATCTGTTTGCTTTGAACAGAGCAACTGATCTACCTCTGGGGTTTTGCTTTCACACAAGTTCATCCAGTTCACCTACTTATACTGCTTGTTATTAATAGAATTGTTAGCAGGTTCACTCCACAGCTTGTAGGGAAAGTGTGCACATGGGTGGCACCTGAAGACAGAAAGTATCTGATTGTATCTAATACTTATTTGGCTCATCTTCCCAGGTGTGCTGTTCTACAGATAATAAACCAGGCAACTTCACAGAGGGAGGTACAGGCACACCCTAGCTGCAGGCTCCGACTGTATTCCAGCTTCAGTTAACAAGTGGGGTACCCTCGCTGGTGGGGAGTTAGGGCTCTGCCTATACAAGGGAACACAGACATGGATGCTGTGACCCAGAAATGGCACAGGTGAACAGATTTGTCACTGAGCAGTAAGTCTTTCAGAGGCACCATTGCTCTCAGCCAAGCACTGGCATTGGGCTGTTTTGTTGTCTATGGACGACACATCCTCCCTTTGTGCATCCTCTTTGTCCCTGGCTTCTGCCCATTTATACATAAGCTCATCATGGCATGACTTGCTTTCTGTGGGTGTAATACAGCCAGATGTGACTGCAGCATGGGTATATTTTGAATTTGCTTGAGTGTCCCTGCTCAGGTGCCAGCAGCTGCATAGATGTAACCTGTGTGTTGGGGCACAATGTCAGGTAACAAAACTCAGGTCTGATAAGTGCATATGGGGAATGCATCATGCACACTATTTGTGATGACAGGCTGCTCTGGGTCTTTGCATGTACAAGGTGGAGGAGGTCTGTTGTGGATCTGAGTGCTGTAGGTTGAGCTCTCTGCTCTGTGGTATGTTCTGCAGCATCAGTGGTCTCCCAGGCTTAGCACTGGTACTGAGAGGTCAGGTCCAAGATTTCATCTGGAGGCAGTTGAAAAAGAACGGAAAGGAGAGGAGAGGAAAGAAAATCTAAAACAATCAGACTTTCAGTGTTACTTACAATGGCACATGGGCTTCTTCAACTGGATTCCACTTACAACCTACTACACATTTAGAAATGAGCATGTAAGGGTGAGCAGTTCATTATTACTGGAACACTCCATTCTGCTCTCACATGGAGATAGTGATCTTGATTTAGCTGTTCAGCCATGGCTGCCTTTGAACTCAGACCTAGCAAAGAGGGCTGAATCTTTTCCATCTGATTTATATCCAGAGCTTCTGCTATTTACTCAAACCTCTTGGGTGGAGACATTGGGCTGGAGAACTTGCGGGAACAACTCCCTTCAAGTTCTAGCTGCAATCTGAAAGCTGTGGTGTAGGAAGAAAAATAGGGTAACCAGCCTGGCTTCAAAGTGAGCATTTCTTCTCCCCAGAGCAAGTGTAGTTCTTAACACCAGCTCTCTCACACAGAATGAAAGGTTAGTACATGCACTGTTTCAGGCTCATGGAAGAACTTCTTTGCCTGAATGGAGCAGGTACATTTAATGTTTAATAGGCACGTTCTTCAGTACAGTTACAGTAAGGTGGCCAGTGATTTGGGGGGGCTTTTCTGTTTTTGTTGTTTTGGGGGGTTTTTTTGTCTGTTTGTTTGTTTTGGTGTGGTTTGGGTCCTTTTCTGTTTTGGTTTGGGGTTTTTTTTGCATCTGGACTGCCAAAATCTCACGGCAGTCTTGATATTTTTGCTTTAGCATGTTTCTAACATGTGCTTCATGCACTGAGTGACCTTTCAGCAAGTTAACACTTCCAGAGTGAGCTGGAGACCTCTGGACATATTAGCACAGTTTAACTTGTCAAGATGGCTTCATTAGAATTTTCATTGCAAATTTAGTGCATGAAATTAGTTTGGCTTCCAGCCTGGTGACTTGTCTCAGTCACCTATGCTTTTAGCCTGTGTTCAGGATGAACAAGAATGTCTCACTCGGGTAATCATGTAATCTTGGATTTTTAAACCTCGCCTTTATTCCTGGCAAACCAACACCTAATTAGTTTGATAGTATTAAATACACTGGATATTTATGTGTTATCAGTTATTAATGTATGTTGCTGATACATGATCCTATTTGACTTGAACAAAGCACCTTTTACACTCTAGATGAAATAGGCATTACATTGCTTAACTACTGGGCAGATTGTAGCCTGATAGTCATTCATCTGCCCCTAAAAAGCATAGCACTAGTGGACCGGTTTCTTGGGCAATGCCTTTTTGTGCCTGGTACACAGGGATATTGTTCTCACACGTCTTTGGCCAGAGTTTAGGAGGTTTGGGAGTTCTTCATACTAACTGTATTGTATAGATTTGAAGATTATGGTTGAAATATCCATGAAGAGTGGAAATAAAAAAAGGGCAGCAACACACACAGATTAACGCCCCCATCGTGCAGTCCAAAAAAACCTGCTCTGAACAGATGCAACACAATGGATGTTTGCTAAATGTTCACAGGCAATCGGCACAGTTGAGCTGTGACACAGGGTTGCAGAGACTACTGCACAAACATTGGTTCAGAAGTTCTTCGGGACATAAAGCAAGTCCCTTTTCCAGTGGCATTTTTTAATGCACCCAGATGTATAATAGCAATTGGAGCATTCTGTAAAAGGCAGAAACCTGACCAGATAATCTTTACAATAAAATTAATATTAAAGCTTATTTATAGTTCCATGCTCTCCTTTCTATTTATGGAATATGGACATATTTATTTTTTATTTAGAAATTATTAGTCCTAGAATAGACTCAGATACTTCATCTTGCATTATGAGCAAGAAAAAATTGTACAGCAATGATACACCTGGAATGATGGCTTTACATCTTTAATTAATTTATGAGCATTTCCAGGGACTCCCTACTACAGCACCTGAATTCCTGGAAATCCTGCATTTTAAGAGCCTTCCATGTGATATTTTGTTTCCTCCCACTAGTGTGGTTCTCGTGTTTCCAACCCTGTAGTATTCAGCACATAGAAAAGCAGTATTGATAAGTTTTAGTGCTTATTATGTCAAATAAAATTGAGTTAATTCCTCCCAAATAATTTGTTGGGTATATCTCATCTTTTTCTGATGAGATGCTCACTGACAGCAGGGTAAGAGGGCCCTATTTGTGGCTACTCCTGTTGTGTATGAGACCTCACCTTTGCTTTGTTTTCTGTAACAGCAATTACCAACACGTTGATGTTTTTTCCATAAACCTTGTATTAGAGGGGATGAGATTCTTGAGGTACCTTTCATTTTTGTAGGCTTCCAGGAAACAGTGGTATATGTGGCACCATGCAATGTGTCGGAAGTATCCAAATACAGTCTATTTCAAATCTGAATTGTGCTCCTCTTTCCCTCTTTGGCAGGTGTGAAAGAGGTGGAAAACTCCTGAATTAGCAGTTGGTCTTTGTCAGTGCTGTGCTCCCTGACAGAATCAGACTAGTATTGGCTCTTTTTCTCCCTCCCTCTTAATTAATTTTGCCTGTGCTGAGCAAGCGGGCTCCAGCAGGCTCACTGCCGTGTACTGATTTCCCCGTCTCCCTTTGATGTGTCTCCTGAGAGGGGCAGGGCACACTGGAGAAACTCATCAGAGAGACCTGCTATTGCTTATTTTCATGATGCCTTGGGCAGAGCTCTTCTCTGTCCTCTACTCTTACATTATTTTTCTTTCAACAGCAACTGCATTGTCATAATACAGCAGACGTTTCTAAGTCTTGTGAGATGTGGGAAGCCTGGGGTCCGTTTGCTCTATCATTGCCCCAGGAGTCAGTGCATGGAGAGCACCGGCTGCCCGGGACTGAAAGGCTGGACCTTCAGAGGTGCTCAGCACCGTGATCCACGGGAGTTGGCAACTGTCAGTCCACAGTTAAGGGCTGGTGCTGCTGCTTGCCATGCTGACTGAGGCCAGCATGCCTTTGCCCACCCCAAGGAGGCTCATCCTCACAGAGAGGTTTCCTTCTCTCCTGTGGTCGACCTCTTGCTCTGCTTGGCAGCCAACAGCTGCTGTTCTGCCCTCAGGCCAGCCCTGCCTTGGCAGCTGTTCCTCAAAGGCCTGCTGCCCTGGCCCAGCGAGGGGCGAGCTGCCCTGGCCGTGGCGGGCCCAGAGAGGGGCGAGCTGCCCTGGCCGTGGCGGGCCCAGCGAGGGGCGAGCTGCCCTGGCCGTGGCGGGCAGGGGCAGGGCAGCAGCCGCTGCCCCCTGCGCAGTGCAGGAGCCAGCAGCGGGGATGGGGTTGAGGAGCAGAGGCTCGTCGGCCAGGGACAGCTGTAGAGGAGAGAGGGTGCTCGCAGGTGGCTCTGAGGACCTGTGAGATCTGTTGCGTCAGAGCTGGATTTTTCCATGGTGCTATCGGAGAATCTGCTGAGAGCTGGCTGCTGACACGGGGAACTGATGAGCTTTGAGGAGCGTTGGTGCCTGCCTCTACGTGTATGAGTGTGTGTGCACAGAGCAGATGCTAATCTGCAACAGTGTGTAAGGCTCAAGTCAGAGCCATGGGGTGCTTGTTTTCACTGCACCAAAACAAGTAATCACTGCTCTTCGCTTTTTGCCATATTGTCTTTCCATCTGTCTCCCTCTTTTTTTTTTTTTTTTTTTTTTTTTCCTTTTTTTTTTTTGTTTCCTTTTTTTTCTTCCTTGCTTTTGTTTTTTTTTCTTCCTTTTTTCTTTTTCCCCTTTTTTTTTTTTATTCTTTTCTCTTTTTTTATTTTGCCAAGTACATGTTTGTAGTGGGTCAGTCCTGGCTAGACACCAGGTGCCCACCAAAGTTTATCACTCTTCCTCCTCAGCTGAACAGGGTAGAAAAAACATAACAAAAGGCTCATGGTTTGAGATGAGGACAGAGACATCTCTCAGTAATTACCATCATAGACAAAACAGACTCAAATTGGGGAAATTAGTTTAATTTATTACCAATTGAAACAGAGTAGGGTAATGAGGAATAAAACCTAAATCTTAAAACACCCTCTCTCCACCCCTCCCTTCTTCCTGGTCTCAACCTCACTCCCTATTCCTCTACCTTCTCCCCACCAGTGTCACAGAGGGACAGGGTTTGGAAGTTGAGGTCAGTTCATCACATGTTGTCTCTGACACTCCTTTCTCCTCAGGAGGAGGACCTCCTGTGTAACTGATCTTTAAATTCTAGTTAGCAGTGGACAAGTGATTTTTTCCTGTCTAGTCAGCACAAGTCTTGAGTGGACAATCCATAAGAATGGAAAATTAAGCAGTGTAGAGAGGTAGATTGCAACAGCATGGTTGGAGAGAGACTGAAGATCAACAAAAATAAACCTTTCTTCCCCCATTGTCAGAGAAAAATAAACAAAAATCCAAATTTATTATTTAAAACTTGTTTGCCAAAGAGAGCCCAGGAAGCACCCTCCCATCACCATAGTGGTGTCGTTCAAACCAAACTCATGAGTTCCCTACTGAGTATTGATTGCCTGAATTACAAAGTCACAAGCCTTCCTACCCGCAGCGTCTTCAGCTTTCTCAGCACTAAAACTTCATTTCACATACATGACAACTGCACTGCTCTTCTGCCTCTCCTGAGCCTGTAGGGCCCGTGTGTCTGAGAGGGTCAGCTATTCTCACAGCCCCAAGGCACATTCTTCCTCTCAGATACATTTCATGTCAAAATTTGTGTGTTTTCCTGCTGTCCATCTACCAGCCTGTGACTCAAACAAGGATTTATATTTGTGCCATGTTTCCCACACTTGACTTGTATGCCGCTTGTTCCAGTCACTCTTTCATACTCTTCAGCAGCAAGAGGCCAAAATAAGCTCATAGCAGCCTGACTTTTGTGTTGGCCAGGGAAATTAGCATAGTGCTTCTGTGCAGCAGGATTCTGCAGCAAAAAAAAATGCACTCTTTCATCTCAGTGACAAGGTGATAGTGAGCTGTGATCTGACCTTTCTTCCTTGGAGGCCTGGATTCAAACTCAACAATCACCCACCTATTATGGGGATCATCCTGCAGTTTTGACTTACCACAGGACAATATTTCTCTTATTATTGTATAATGCCACTGACAGCTTGTATTGTTCAAGTTTGTCTCCTCTGGAATGAATGCTTCTATTCTTGCTAGAAGAACACCGAGTGTTAATGTGATTTAGGTCTTTTTCTTCCTGTTTTGTTGTCAGGAAGCTGCAAAGATGCTCAGATGACCATATAAAACGCATAGAGGAAAAATATTGTGGGGTTTTTTGGTGTTTTTTTTTTGTGTGTAAATTGCCCCAGAGAGCACATTTTAAGTTAGTTTCTGGACTACGTAGAGGCAGAAGCTCCCAGAGAAAGGTCTGACAACTCAGTTGCTGTTCTTGCTTTCTGCCATCCGTCTAGTTCTTTGTGTGAGTTCTTGATATTTGGGCTGCAAGCATGCCTTATTGTTGTGCAATACAAGGACCTTCCAGCTTAAGCCCAAACTTTGCCCAGTTTTCCTTTTAAAATGAAAGAGAATATTATTTGCACATCACATATTCTGCACAGCTTCTACTTGGGTAGTAGGGAAGGGAAAGAAAGGGCAACAAAGTAAAGTCTGCCTGGTGTAGATTGCTTGCGTCTTGAATGTACATCCCCAAAATGAGGTGACCTGGAGTTTGCATAGCAACTCCACACACCAAACTGGAATAACCATTACAGCCTTTGCTAATAAAATGTCAGATGAAGCTGCGTAGATTGTGTGAAGCAGCTGGTTTCCACTCTGTGAATTTAGTGGACAGAAGCAAGGGGTCTCCAGCAGCATAAAAACAGCTCCAGGTCTTGTGATTGTGTATCTTTTAGCAAACAGCACATATGAACAATGTGCATGACCTGGACTTTTATTGCCATTGCCTGCACCCATGGGCAGTACTCAGGAGCACTGCGTGGGCACTCTAGCACAGACTTTTCCTGGGGCTGAGTTGTTTTATATGGCGGTAGTAATCCCCTCCTGCTAACACTGCTTGCTTTCTATGTCACTTCTTTTGTATCAGAACACCTAAAAATCCTTTACTGCTGGTTTTAATTACAAGCATGTTAGCTGCTTCTCTCCATGTAATTACTAAAATGAATGGGGAAAGCAGAGATGAGAGAGTGTAAATGCTCTTCACACAGAAATGCAATTACATCTGCGGGCATCTTTCCAACTGCTTCGTATGTTATGTAAAATTTTGTATGTCATGTAAAAACTCTATATATGAGTTAATGAGGATATTTATGTTTTCCCTTCTTGCCTTCATAATGGATTAATTTCAGACATTTTATAAGATATTTGTGATTGTTAGGTAGACAGATCAGTATCTCCTTCAGGTACAGTCATATCTGCCACAAAAACCAAAGAAAAGAGATTACATGATTATTGCAGTGTATGTGCAGTACTGGCACACACCTGATCTTGTGTGCTTAGTGTGCCACTAATCTTCTAAAGTCAGTCTAAGTGCAGAGAGCCTTCAGATGGCCTCCTGAAAGGTGTGACATGGGGAAACACCTGCAACTGTGCATCGTTCCCTTGAGGATCTGAAATTAAGTCCAGTTGTCTGCACCTGTCTCCTCCCCAGTTGGCCTCACTGAAATAAAGGTAACTGCATTTTGCAACTTCAATTCATTATGCTGAGACCGGGTAAGCTGTTTTATGAGCTGTTCTTAACTCTTCTTAGTCTTTTTTTGGATGCATGATAGGACTCAGAAAAAACCTGCATGCATTTGGTAGAATGATTATAATAGGCTCTGACAAATTGTACATGAGTCAAGTTTTATCCCATGTCTCCTGCTAAGGTAAATAAGCTCAACCATGCACCATTGCACCCACAATAGAAAGGTTTTGGGTATGGAGAGCATTTGTGTAAGGAGTGGATTTGTAGTGTGGCTACATTTATATAGCCTGCTGTTTCAGGATCTGCTACTTTCTGGTGTCTCCAATCACTACAGAAGGTCAGGCAGAGGTGGTCATTGCTTTCACTGCACTTGTGAGAACCTGGGCATCAGAAATAAGCTGCTGAGTTCCTTGTGAAGGTTGGGAGCAAGCAGCCTTCTCATCTGGTCGTTCCTGCTGGGAAAGTCAAAGTAAGCGAAATGCTCACATGCATTTTTCAAAGGCAGGTACTTTGGCAGTGACCTGGTATGTATGCAAAAGTGAGTGAATTGAAGTATTAGGTAAGCAAAAATAAATAATATTTTAATTTTTTAAAAAAAATTATTTTTAAATGAAAACATGAGTAAATAGTTTAGGGAAAAACAATCACAGATGCATGTGAAAAAAGGGTTTTCTTAGATGTGTTTGACTTACATTCACATAGTTTTTGCAATCATTTTTTGAGTAGGAATTTTTATGTGAAAAAAAAGTCTTCATTCTGTGTTCAATAGTTGCAAAAGTGAAGCTAAAATACCTTTTCAGGAAGCATTTGAACCTGAAAGCCTTCAATGCATAGTAACTTAGAGGGAACTGAAGATCAGAAATGATGTCACGTGGCTCATGTGATCCAAATGGCAACTTCACTTGTAGACCAGAGAGTAAACATAATCCACAGGGAATTTTAGAACATCGTTAGAAATACTAAAGAGTTTGTAGGTAGATGTGTCTGTCTAATTCCTACAAACAGAGATAAGAAAAATGCATGCCTCGGGTACATTATTGTTACGAGTCATTTGAATAGGTTTTTAAAGAAACCACAACTGTCCTTTAACTGAATTGATTCAAATATCCTTACACTGGCAATGCTGAAACTAATGCAAGATATAGTTAAATTTGAGCACTATAAAATCACAAATCATTTTATCCCTCAAGATAGAAAGTGAAATCTAGCTTCAGTGAAGTCAGTAGCAAATGTCTTACTGCTATGCTGCTCTTTGAGTAGGCTCTAAAATAGAAAAGATATTTGGTTGTGTGCACAGGGAACGTTCTAGTCGTATGGCACTTAGTGAAATATTTTAGAACTTAATATAGAGGAACATTCCTTTTGAAGAGTGGAATATTTGAAGAATACTTCATTTGACTGGAAATCAAATGAAAACTGACTTAATTTTTAAAAATACACTATTAGATGCAGAATACTGTGTAAAAAAAAAAAAAGTGAAAAAATATACTTAATAAAATACAGAAAATTGCTACTGTAATGCAATTAGATTTTTCAGTCAAGAGGGCTGTTTGTGCTGCCTCTGTTTTCCATGCTAGAAATCTTTGTTTCTCGTTTTTGACCTAATTTTTGGTTTATGTCGTGACTCATCAGGAGTATCAAGAGGAAGTTTTTATACAAGACAGTGGTTTCTGAGATTTGTGTGACAAGCCTGGATGAAATTCAAATGACTCTGTGATTTAATCCATTTGGAGCTGTTGCACTAAATCACTGTAGCTGTTGCTGACATACCAGCCCACAGAAACCTGGAAGCCGATGATATAAGTTTATCTGCATATCTACAGGTGAAAACTCAGGCAGCCTTGAATTGCAGTGAGAAGCATTTGCCTCTGTTCTGAATATATTTGGGGAATGAGCAAGGTCTGCTTCTCTGAGCAGCACTCTGTAAGAAGTCTTACTGTGCTTTTCTCCTTGAAATAAAGTCTCCTCAAGGTCACGCTATTTTTCAGAATATGCAGTAGGAACTTTCCCTTCTATTGCCAGTGATACAGGCCACAACTGCACTTATTCAGGAAACACAGATCAGGGAGTCAAAATTATTCCTAAATTACCTATTGCTAAAGCCAGTATCCATTTGACGGATTCGTAGCTGGCCTCAGACTCCTGCAACGGAGGCTGGAATTGGGAACGCCTGCGTTCTCTCCAGTTTGCAGAAACCACTGACTTTCTGGGCTGGGCCTCAGCTTACAGGTAAAAGGAAATAAAGAATGAGGGAGACTTTGGTCATCTGTAGAAACCCTTTTGACATGGCTTTGGGAAAGTGAGCAGTAGCATTAACCTCTCGCTATTCTGGTGCCAATTTCACATCTGCTGTGATTTTGTTTATAAACATTGAGGTCTCAGCCATACTGCCTTAAGCTGATTTGAATGTGTTGCAGAACAATTGCAAGATCAACAGTGTCTAGAATAGCAAGCAAGCATATGAATTGTGCAAAGTTGTTCATAGAAACTAGGACTGAGAATATTGGAATATAATAGAAGTACCGACAAGATATGTCACTTTCTAAATACAGAACGAAAAGTTAGAATTCTCCATTCTTGGTTTTCCTCTCAAGCCATTTTTAACAAGTCCTGAAAGGAATGAACACAAAGATGAGGGCCATCAGCTTGTAAGTCACTATGAAATGGTTATGAACACTCGATTTAGTGGCAAAGCAACACACGCAGGCAAATCATCCAAGCACCTATTGCTGGCCAGAGAATTCTTCACTTGTTCAATCAAGGTGTATTTTATTTTCAGTTAAGGTGTTGTATCAGAGGTTAACAAAATAGTGTTGCATAAGCTGCTCCTTTTCAGGAGAGTACATGACTGGTGTTGTTGCTCACAACTAGGGCTGGCCTCTGACAGCCTCCCTGGAGCCGCGCAGGGATGAGGGCCGGGGAGACTGTGCTCCTTTCTGTCCCCTTGGACAGAAGGACATGATCACGCAGAGCGTCTGTGCTGCCGGTTTCGCTGCGGCCAAAGAGGCAGTTTTAGACCCAGAGCTGTCAGTCTGGCACTTGAGGCACCTTTCAGCATCCATTACAGTGACTTAAAAATTTTATATAAAGATGCAAAAAGGAAAAGCTGTGTTTCATCCGGATCACCCACCGAGCGATACTTTGTCCCAGTGGGGTTAAGCCCTCGTTTCACTTTGGGTTATTCTTGGAGGTTAGGAACATGTGGTGTGGATGTTGTGAATAGGAAATGGAAGTTTCTGTGGGATCTCTGTAAGTCAACAGACACGGATTCAGGAACTTGGCTTGCAGCGTTTACCTGCCACACAGGATTATGCACAGGAAGCTTTTGGCTGGAAGAAATATGGTGTAATGTTAAGGCTCTGCTTTGTTCTTGAGTATATTCTTTCTGGCAGCTGCACTGAAGTGCCGCTATTGAGCTTCCCACCTTGTGCCAGAATCTCAGTCATTCCTTCCGGCACAGAGAAGAGGACTGCAGAGACAGTTGTACTCATTAAACATATTTTTCTCTTTAAATCCATTTTCATAATTTTATTTTTGGATGAACCAATAAATAAAGGACTCTATTATGATAAACAGAGTACTTGCAGCAGCTATAATGCACAATTTAAAGTTGGAGGAAGAGGTTTGAAATGTTTCCATATTTCATAATGAAGCTTTAGTCAGTTCTGTCATCACTGTGCTGAACCTGATAATATCTGGGAAGAAATATGTGAGAGCTTCCCTGTCCTGTTTTGGGATAGAGGAGAAGGGGGTGCCAAATTTGAGCAGGTGGAGGAAAGTTATTGCTGTTAAACATTCCTGAGACTGAGTGCATGTGAGGAGAGCACAGCCCAGGCGTGGTGCTCCTGAGAGGTTCTGCACACAATTATAGTTCATATGCACTGGTCATTACATCATGTGCAGGGCAGCTGGGGAATGAAACTGGTGTTTGGACTGGGAGAGTTTCCAAAACAGTGCCAAGTTCTTTCCCTTTGTCCTCTCTCTTATACCACCTGTGTGCCTGGGAAAGGCAAAGCCTGTGGAAAGACTCCAGTAAATTGTAGGTGTGGAGTGAAATGCCTGGAGAGCACAGAGAGGATAGGCAGTGCCAACCCTAGCCACTACCTTATTAAATTTAAGATGAAAGGCCTCAACCCCCTTCCAGTCTCTCTCAGACAGCCACAGTTGAAATTTTTTGAAATCTTGGAAGCTGCTCTGGTCAGGGAAGTTAATAACATTTTTAAATACCTGCCTTATGGCAAAAGGACCCCTGACAAAAGTAGGGGGTCGGAAATGGGTGCCCAATCAGAAGTGAACCAGTTTCAGGATGGCATAACTTCTTCCAGTTGTGAAGTGTCTTTCAGGATCTCTCTTGCATGCCCTGCAGTACTGACAAGTAAAGGGGAAACCCGGTTTCTGACTTTTGTCTTTGTGCCAGTGAATATCCTGCTCAAAAGTGCACAAATTTTCTTTTTTTCTTGCATCAGCTGCTATTCAAAGGCCTCATCTCTTTCTCAAGAGTCTCCACTGTGCAGCTTCCCTAGAAATTCACATATTATCACACTCCTGTATGATTATGCTGTAATTCCCATCTCAGCTGAGCTCTATTTGAAACAGGACCACAATCAGAACAGGAAGATTTTTTTTTTTTTTTTTCAAGGAAGACAATTTCTTAGTAGCTGGGAGAAGTAAGAAGATTAATTTTGCTCTATTTTCCTCCCAGCCCCTCATGCAGGATCCCACAATGAAGGAGAACAGAGGGCACAGCAACCTCAAGTGTATCACATCCTTTAAAGGGTCTGTGACATCATTTCTCCCTGCTCTGCTCTGCATCAGAGTGAATGCTTATTTGCCGTTCTAGTCTACTGAAAGCTGAGGTCTCTGCTCAATAAGTAATAACTGATAAGGGGCAAGCAGGTTTGTTCATGAGGAAGCTGATCGGTCTACTGTTTAGGAACACTTCTTAAGATGATTGTAAAGCTCTGAGGTAATGGTTATTTTCTGCCAGATAAAATAAACTTCTCTCTGGCATGGGTTTGGGGTGTTCCATCCCAGTTGTATCCTACATTGAGAAGGGAGGGCCAGAAGATGGGAGATGTATTTCTACTCGAGACTTGGTCTCGGGGACCTGAACAGCGTTAATGTCCTCAGCAGTGTGGAAACAGGTTCTGTATCAGATGTGCTCATCCCAGGCTCAGGGTGGACACTGCCCTCCAAAAGTTACCTCTCCTGGAACAACACTGGGAGAGGAAAAAAGCATCTGGTGATCTTTTTCCCAGCAACTGTTAGAAGATTCTGTCCCATGTGTCAGTTGTGTAAGCTGTTAAAGTGTTACCTTTTTTTCTAGAAAAACAAAAATAGCTGAGCCTCTTACACACTGAAATGGAAGACGGTGTCATGGCCATGCTCCCATTTCTGTGTTCAGTTCGCCTGTATTGGCCTTGTATGTGCAAGGGAAACTCTGTTAAGAAAAATCTCAGTACTGCTCTTGCAACAAGGAGATTTGATTTTTAAAATGGGTTAGTTAAAAAAATATTTTTAAAATTATTTTGATTAAAAATGGAATAAACTAGATAGAAATCAATAGAAATCTTGTGCCTCCCCTGCCTTCCATGCCTCCCAAACCTGAGATCATTCTCATTTGAGTGGCTGGTTGGGTATTTTTGCTCCCCATAGTTTTACACTGTAAAATGCATTTTCTCTTCTGCTCTGTCTGACAGTGTATTTGCATCAGTGCTAAACAAGTGAAAAAAAGCTCTCTTTGAAGTTCATAAAGCCATTTATTTCAAAGGGGAAGCACAGAGTATGGCATGTTGGCAGTGTGCTTGGCTTGAATTTATCTTGAAATGCTGAGATATCTTTTGTGTGTTTTTATGATTACATCATTAGCACCTTTAAAGTCTATTTCACTAACTTCTGCATGCTCTGGGTAGAAATTCAGAGATGGAGAGTTGTATCTGGGTGAATGGAAGAAAATCACACATTTCGCAGGCCAATTTTCATGACCCATTAGACCAGTGGTACCACCCAGCCCTTTGGAAGATAGAGCTGTCTACTAGTCTGCTTCACCCACAAGCACCATGTGCTTTCCCCACAGGCTATTTCTTATACATACATAAGGGAAACTCCCTTAAAACAGTCACTTCCTTAACCTTCTTTAAGGCCCTCTGAAGACTCATCTTTGATGCCTGCAGATCCCTGCCAGCTGGCAATGCCTGGCTGTTGCTGAGCAGAGACTTCTGCTTAATGTGCATAATGCTGCTTGCTTTTCCACTTCCTCCTCCTCCCTTCCCTCAAGTTTGTCTCCTCCACCTGCTGCATCTTGTTCTAATCTGGTTTGTGAGTACTTTGGGGCAGGGACTGTCTGATTTATAGCGTGTCTGCATGGCCCCTAGCACAAGGTAAAATCTATTAATTCAAATCACCCTATACTTAGAGAAACCTTTATGGGATCAATGCAACTGTACTATAAATAAATAACATGGCTTCAATGTATTAGCTTCGTACTGTATGTTACCTTAGAATAGCCTCATAACCCATTGCAGAAAGAGTAGTTTCCTCAAAGCTGTGGCTGTAGTGAGACCTGGGGTTTAGTTCCCCATTGAAGTATTTGTTGTGCCCCAGAATCCTGGTCACAAAGACAGACTAGGCTGGGCACAGTGATGGCAAAATTGATTTGATCCTTAAGAACTCCAGAAATGCTAGAAACACTAATAAGGATACTTTCTCCTCGAATAACAATAAGACAGTATCACAAGTGATGTTAAAAGCTTTCTTATTTTGTGCTTTGAAGGTGTGACTCATGTTGTGGTGTCTTTCAGATTAAAAATGATTAGCAACGTTTGCTCAAATGTTTCACTTGTATTTTTTTGAAAATTCCTACATAGGTGTTGGCTGAAATAACTGTTTCCTTATTAACAGTCTTACTCTGCTGCTTTAGAACATAAGGTTGTGTGTAGCTGGCAATGTGGCGTTCTTTCTTGGTGTATATTAGTGTGAATCCTGCTGTAGCCAGGATTCACTCCTGCTGGATTCAATCCTGCTGTAGCCATGCATGTGCCTAGGAATACTGCACACTACAGCAGGACTCTTGGCAAGTGGTCATACTTGGTGGTGGTGGCATAGTGGTAGCAAGTGGTCATACTTGGTATGTGGGGCAGAGAGAGGAGCAGCCCATGAGCATGGGCTGGGAGGCTTTTGCTGTCGCTTGGCCACTAAGAAGAAGTAGCAGCAGCTGTGAGTTGGTGAAGGTACTTACATTTGGCCACTAAAAGCATTACCATAGAGGATCGATGGTTTCAGGCTGCTTGTCATATTGACTGGTACTATGCAGCTGTGACACAAGCTCGTTTCAGGTTATTTTTTGCGGACTGCCAAAGGCTGTCTTGGTGTGACATTTTATCTATGTTATTAAACATGTGTACCCTGAGATTGTATCACAAAATTACATCCTCTGAGCACTGAATTCTAAGACAGCCCAGACAAATAGGTGAAAACATGATGCTGTAGAGCTTTTGACAGTGATGCTAGACCCCAGACCTTGGGCAATGTGCCTCCAGACTGTTAGTTAAACCCAGGAAATGACTGTGCATGCAATTGTACAAATGCTTTGCTGTAAAATCGGTAGGTGCTAGTGAACTATTTGTGCAAGAAGCTTGTTTAAAACACTCTAAAGAGAAGGCGTTTGTCCTTTGTTCTGAATCCCTGGAGAAGTAAGTCCCATAAAGCTTTAAGAACATTCATCTGAGCTTTTAAGTTCTGCTGGAGGCCCTGTGGGAGTTTGATTGCTAGACCGATACCTGTTCCCCTGCAATGCACTGCACCCTGAAGGTGGAGTCTGGGAAGTCAGTGGATCTTTGTGCACAACTCTGACTTCTGCCTGGTGATTTTCATGTCAAAAGGTCTCCTCCCATTCCACCTTACTTAACTCTTAGCTCATCACAATGAGGAAGTACAAGCACATGCTTGGTTTGATGTTGCTACAAGTACAATCTGATAACCTGCCTTGGAGAAACTGGCCAGGACCTCTGTGACCTCTTCCAGGGCTTCACAAGCTTCTGCCACAGCTTTGACATCCAAGCTCAAGAATCAGGGATTGCTTCCAAGAGTGACAAAAAGAACTGGAGAGTCCTTGAGTTTGCCTTTGCTTCTGATGCTATACAGCCAAATTAAAAGTGGGGGCAGGGGGAAGCAGGGAATAGTCCCTTTATGTCCTGACTTCAGGGATTATAAGAATGGTTTTGCTTCCACATTGTTTCCAGTAGAGCAGGTAATATCTTGGCAATCAACAGTTGATTTTGGAGGTGTAGTATATTCAATTGATCGTTTAAAGGTGCTAAGTATCTAAACCACTAAGAAGCCTAGTTCAAAACTTGCTTTTTTTAGAGACATTTAGCTGTTATGCAAAGCAGTATTGCTAAGGCAAAGTGATTTAGGAACTTGCGCTTCTTGTGCAGAAGCAGCAGCAAACAGAATGGTAACATGCTTCCAATTCTGCTTGCCTCCTGGACTGGGCTTTGTAAATGTAAGTGTGGATTATGAATGCATGTGCAGTGTCTGGTATTTCTAGGAAGAATACTTTATAACTGAAATCTCTTTTCTCCCGGGGATGAAAGCAAAACAAATTTAAGGATTAAATCACACAGAGGTATAATCCCCAAGGGAAACTTACTTTAGTTATTATAATTATATTACAATGTACGCCTCAGTACAGCAGAAGCTATGTGAATACCATTTCAGTGGGGAATAATTTTTAGTCTTACAGCCTATAGTACATTATAATGCATTTCTGGGAGCCTGATGAATCATAACTGCAATCCTCAGACTTCTTTGCTTTCTTCAGTTATTTTGGTACTCCTAACCTTCTCTAAAAGAGAAAGGAAAAGAACATGAGATTCTTAAAATAAAAACTTTAAATGATTTAGTTAGAGAAGTTTTAATCATGCATTAATTGCACTTCTCTAAATATACCTCATGGTGCACAATGTTTTTACAGTTTATGGAACAGGGTGAAACATTTTAAAGAGTCTACTACTGCCTTTATGCTGGTGTTAGACTCAAGTGATCAAACCAGGTAGACTTCTGTGGAAGTCAACTGTGCAAGGAGATATGGGAAATGAGGGCCTTTGGCGTACAGGAGTTGTGCACACCTGCATAATGTTGCTCACATGGTGCTTTAAGGCAGCAGGCTAAACCCTAGAGCCCATTGTGGACCTGATATTGGGGTACAGCAATGTACTGATAGCTGTTCTAAGATGTAGCATTTTGCACACTGTACCCTGTGAAGGAAATCTACAACTCAACTGTTAGAAAAGTTAGGTTTTTTTGGAAGATGCAACAAACAAATGATGTGGTCACGATGTAGCACATGCTGAAAGTCACAGGTACAATAGCTGGCAAGTTACATGGCCAGTACACTGCTGTCTGGTGGTGTTTAATAGCCCTGTACCAGGAACAGCTAGATGTACTTCCACATCAATAGCAGATTGACTACGCTAGAAAACTGCTATTTGAGTATTAGTGCTTCCTGTCTATGTGGCCAGATCCTTATCCTGCCCAACATACCATCAGATTTCACTGTTTGTGTGTACCAAAAAACACAGTATTTATAGATGCTTAACTAAAGAACAGACTAAAAGTGACTTGACCAAGGTCACACAGAGTATCTCTAGGAGCAGGAACATGAGCCCAGGTCTCCAAAACCCTAGGCTGTTGTCCTTACCATTAGGTCATCCTTCCCTTGAAGACTGAAAATCCATATTGGTTGCATCGTTGCACTATGTGCAGCTTCAGAACAGCTGCCTCTAGAATACTGTGCTCCTAACAGAGCACTTCATTACCAGCAAGATATTGATTGACACATTGGAGAGAGTTCAGAGAAGAGCAACAAAAATAATTAGGGAGTGGAGAGATTGACTGGAGAGATTGATTTATGAGGGAAGATTAAGTGAGATAAATATGTATAGCTTGGCTCACCTGCAGCTGAGGATGGTGCATAAGTCTGCAAATATTTAAAGGGTGTAAACAATCAGGATGAAGAATTACCAATACTGGTCCAGTCTATCTGTAACTTGGTGGTGCCACATGCCACTGTTGTACAGAGCTTTCTCACAGCATGGCTGGGCCATGGAGCCTGCCTCTGAACACCCTTCAGGGAAAAAGTGGCTATTGGATCTATGGGATTGGTGTGACAGGACAGCAGGGATGCTCCTCTTGGGCCATGGCAGAGACTTGGGAGCATGAAGTGATTTCACTTTACAGGATCATGGACTTTACCCTGCATGAGTTCAGAGGGTGATTCCTGACCTGGAACAGCAGGATCTGAAGTGAGACTCGTACCAAATGTGTGATATGCTGTAGAGGAAACAGAAGAATAGTAGTTAATATCACTTGCATCTGTTAGTGTCAGTTGCCATGGTAACTGTGATGCTTGATTATTATGGAATAGCAGAGCAAGAAACCGGGTAAAGCTTGTGGAATTTCTTAGTAAATCTGGATTGGATAATCCCAGTTTTGATCAACTATAGAATGAGTGAGCTCAAATAAATCTTAATATCTGCAATTCCATTTTTCAAGGTGAAAGTGGATTTCATAATAATAAACCCTCCCTGATCCTGTAGCTTTAATAGTTTCAGGTGACATTTACTGACTGCCATCATATAACCATGGTCCAGAGCTTGCTGGATGTCATTGCTTATCCGAGACAATTTCCACGTGTCATTCTTTGAATGTGACAGGCAGCTCTCTTAGGCTGTTCTTGTAGAAAGACAGTGCTGAGTGTTCCCATGTCCTGGGGCAGCCCCTCTGCTTTCTATGGCTGCATTTCGTCACAAACAGAAGTCTGGCTCTCTTGGCTTAGTAGCAAATATATCCTGAAGCAGCACAGCTGTTCCTTCTTTTTTATCCCTCTATGTCCATTCCCTTTTGTAAAAGAGAAAAAAAAAACAACTCAAAAACACGAGATCCCTTTGTTTTCCAAGTAGGGGGCTTGCTGCAATCAGGGAAGCAAGCCTGAGTTTCAGGTACACTGTTATCGGAGAGCTGTTGTCAAGTTAATTATGTGATAAATAGGCAGAGGGGACAGTTACGTATGAGCAAATCAGAAAGGAAAGGCAATCATCAACAAAATGTGGATGGGCAAAGACCATCTTGTTGCTCTTCAGAGACTGTGAACAGCAAAAGTCTGCTAAGAACTGTGAAGCTGTATTGAACACTGTGCACCCTGGAGTGATGCCTCCCTCCAGCGAATGCAGAAAGTTCTGCTGTTCCCCTCTTGTCTCAACAATCAGAGTGAAAACTGTGCAGTCCTTGTAGCTTTTTTAGCTTTTATGCAAAGTTCCCCAAGTTCTGTCTTCTCTGTATAGAACAGTCTTTGAAAGATGTTATGACAGTAGTTCTGTCCACATGCTGCTGGAGTAAAATACAGGAAAAGAGGATCCAAGGGTGGTTGGGTCCAAGGTCCAGAGTTACCAGACAGGATTTTGCAGTTCAAAGCTAAAATAAAGTCACTAAGACGGAAAGGAAAAACAGTCTTTGCTGTAAAAGTTGTTTAAGCATGAGCAAGCAGCAGAAGGCCTCAAAGATAGGAACATTTTCCAGGGATATAGGTCTATTAGTCTGAAACACATCTGAACTGAGTGGTCATGGAAACCTTTCTGTGTTACGGATCTTTAACATCCTTCACTTGTGTCTTTGCATGATGAAAATGGATCCTCAGACAGACCCACAGATGTTTCTCAGCCTATGTTTCTTCAAAGAATTGTTGTCCTCAGCCTTCCCTGCACAGGCTGCCGTCAAATCCTCTGGGCACGAGCAGTGCCTGTCCTTGAGGAGCAATTGGCAGAGTAACAAGTTCGTGGCTATCCCTTAGCCTGGGAGAAGAGTTGGAACAGCAGACAGGAGCCTGCAGCTCCCGTCCACAGTGGGGAAAAGGCACAGACCTGCCAGGAGAGCAAAAGGGGAGTACTGTGTTTTCTCTTTAAAAAAAAGGAAACCAGTGCTTGTATTTAAAAGCAACAGAACCTTTATGGTACTTCAAAATATGGGTGCTTAGCAAGGTGAAATGAGCTTGAGCTATTCACAGTTAGTAGAGGACAAAGACTTAAATGGCAAAATCTTGAGGAAATTGATAGCAAATGATCATGCTTCTGTGGGGACCCTCAGTTATCTTTTCACTATTGTGACAGAATATATTGTCCTTGCCATAAACCTCATCAACAGGGAGCCTATTGCTCTGTAGTCAGGTCTGTAACTCAGTGGAATTATCTTTATGAATTGTGCCAAAATATCTGCGGAGGGCTACTGTGTGTCCATGAGTGGAGTCTTCAACAAGGGACTTGTTTCCCAAGCTTTCAAAGAGCTTTTTGGGATTTAGGTTTTGGTTTTGTTTTTTTATTTTGTCTTTCCCCAGGGTTGTGCACATGTACTAAAATCTGGTTGGACTGAGAAGAACCTCTTCATATACTAAAGTTTTCACTTACATATCATCACTTTAGGTGTAGATCTAGGACTTGTGTCATGGACCCTGCTTTTCAGCATACCTGGAAAAACTAAGAGGCTTGAAATTGTTAGGCCCAACTGCCTGTGAAAGTATAAAATTTCACTGAAATCTCTGAAGATTTTCTGCTGTTTGTTTTGATGGAAATTTTGGCTTTCTGGTGTGAAGGAGGACACAGAATGTGCTTAGTCCATGTCAGAGAAAATGTTGAGGTTTTTTTTCCTGATGTTTTTTAATTGTACATGTTAATGTAAAGTCGACAAGAATTGCATTCAGATAAAGTCAGCAAGTGGATTGCTTGGTGTTGGTGCATAATAAATAGAGTGGGGGGGTGTTGTTTAGGGTTTTTTTTAAACAGTGTATGAATCTACAAAGACTAAGTATGCTGATCTGTGAATAAGTGACTAGGAATTAAGCATATCTACAAAAGAATTGCATCGATGTGTGCAAAGAAAGATGCTAACAGATCGTTGCATGTACCGAACCTCTTGGGTGAGCTTTCTTGAGACTACCTCTTCCTTCTGTGCATGTGGAAGGAAAGCCCACAGCTCGTACACCCATTCCAGCTACTGACTTGTACATCCCCATTTTCTTTTCTTTTCATTGCAAGTACTGTTTGTAGTTATACAGTCAGGTCTCCACAGAGTAATTTACTGGCAGAATCTCTCCCAGAATCCAGCTTGAAACCAAGCTGTAAAAACAGCTGAGAGTGTAAATAATTCATGCAGACAATATGACTTTTTTATGTAAATTCGGTGCATTAACCCTCTATTATAATGATGGACGACAGATATGGGCGACGTTGCCTTGGTAAGAGCTAATGGATGGCCGCCATAAATTCACTGCACATTTTATTGTGTTGCTGGAAATTGTGCCTTCAGGCAATGCTGTTTACTTTTATGTAAAACTCAGGGTTCCCTAAATATTACAAATATTTTACATCCGACTCCTCAGCATTTGGGCACAGGACACAAATCAGGCTTTCTTCATCTGAGTTGTAATTAAAGGTTTGGGGTTTTTTTCAGGGACAATTATCTAAAACTATAAAGAGAAATATTTTTCCCCTTTAGATGTGAAGTCATTGATGTATTAGCAAAACCTTTGAAGAAAGATATTAAATAACTGCAACATATAACTTTGCATTTGGTTATATGTTGTATGCATACATAACAAATCTGGAAGTAGTTTCTTGTTACTGTTTTTTATTTTTTAACATTTCTTGTACTTAGTTACACATAAAATATTCTTTTTTCCCTGCACATGTGCTTCCTTCTATAATTCATATCTATTTTATCAGGGTAATTCTCTGAACCATGTCCTTGAGGAACTCTGTCTCCTAGTAAACACAAATTTTAGTTCATTTCAGGGAAATTTGAATTAAGAAGTTTTGGTTACTTTTTGGTTGCATATATTGACAAACCTTAAGTAAATTGGGATGACATGGGTGATTTTTCTCACACATGATAATTTCAGCAAAACCGACATACTGAAGTATATTGTATTCTTTATAGGCTTTTTAATATATAACTATTATAATAAGTATACAATTAATTCACCCTAATCAAACCTTCAATTTAATCTCATAGTACACTGCAGCTTTGGAAAAAGAGACCAAGAAAAAGCAGTCATATGTAGGAAAAGATACTGCTGCTTCTGACAGTGTGAATTGAATCCCATTTGTAACAAAGGTAGCATCAGGAGCAATGGCATGTTTGTCCCTTTTTGGGTTGCCAGACACCAGTTGGCCAGAGAATCCTAATGACTAGAACAGTCTCTTGGGAAGCACTTATGTGGGAGCTTATTGAAAGCTCTGTTGGAATTTCTGAGAGAAATCTTGTAGATTAGTTGTGAGAAAAGCGTATTCTCTCAGTCTTCTTTTAGTGGAATGTGCCATTTCATGGCAGTTTTGTTTTGATATCTGTATGAAAAAATGCTGCACAAAGTTGAATATGAGTGATTTCAACAGAGCTAGCTCATGTAGAAATTACGCTTTCCAAAACACACCAGTTTTTTGAGGACTAAATAAAAGGCACACTGCAAGAGAGGTAAAAAATCCCAAATATTAAAAAATGCAACAACTATGAGAAAAAAAAAAAGGCTAATGAAATCAGTCTTGTGAATCACAAGTAGTATTAAACAAAGGCTAACAGTTTAATTGTACATAAACCTATGTAATAATTGGATTTATTTTGTGTCCTGCTATGCATGCTCCTTTCAACTATATTAGGAATGTCACAAGATTAAAATGCATAAGCTATAACCAAGGGCATTGACTTATTTCTTCGGTCTTTAATATTGACTGAGATTCCTAAATTTGGATTTTCTGATTTTGCACCTTATTTTTCTGACGTGCTTTACTGCCCTGAAGCCACTTGGCAAAATTCATAGCAGCTTTCACATGCTCTGATGCTTCTTGGGACCAATTCAATCTCAAACAATAGATGTGTGTGCAGTAGAGCCAGGAAATGTTACACAAGAGATCAGGGGCTTATTCCCCAATAACATTTTGATTTGTAAAGTATTCCACTACACAAAACACACACAGGAGACAACATTAAAAAACATTAGAGACCATAGCCAGCAAGACAGAAAGGTGGCTTAAAATACAGATTGACAGCATGGCCTGGGATATAGTCAGGACACACAAAATAATCCGTAGAAATGCTATAGGAAGTTTTTTCAATATTTACGTTATTTAGACATTTTTTAAAAATCTCTCCTGGAGCATTATTTTGCCTTAAAAAAAAAAAAAAAAAACCAAACTCACTAGTATCCAGACAGATGGGTTTTTCCTATTGTTTAAAAGAAATGGTTTTTTATATAATTCACACATCCAGAGAAGGCCGGTTTTGTTCCGTGTCCAGTATGTTTCCACATGGAGCAGACACGGACATGGAGTGCTGGAAGGAGGTACAGGGCAGGTTTGCCTTTTCTCCCCCGCCAGTTTGATCTGTTTGAAGGAGGTATTGTCTGTAATCTAAGGTGTATAAAAGTTCAACAGGATCCCATTCCTCTATTCTTTATGTAGAGCAGGGTATTCCTGGATCCATGGGTCAGTACCATGCTCTGGTTAACGATACAGAGAGCATAAGGCATAATTTTGTCCAGGTATGCAATTTAAAGGTCAAATGTTCTGAAATTTGAATATTAATAAGTGGCTGTCACCCTGCCTTGGACAATTTGCTTTTATGTAATTCATGACAACCATTAGAAGACTTTGGCTGCACTGGGGAAAACAGCACTTTCCTCCCAGTGCCACTGCACCAGCTGTGCAACAATGTGTATCTCAGGTGATGAGAGGAAGATGTATTTTCAGGTGGAAGGAGGACTTGAAAGCAGATGGGCTGCCTTGTAGGACTGATTTCCCTCCCATTTTCAGAGCATGCCAGTGGGAACAATCTCCTCAGGCCTCACAGACATTGCTTGGTGCTAAACAGGGCAGCTGGTCCCTGGTCAAGAAGAGCAGCGCATCTCTTTAGGCCACCCATACTCCTGCCCTCCTTGTTTGTCTCGAATAGATTTTCAGATTTTGCTGCTAGTTTGAGGTTCCTTAGTGATCTGACCTCAATGATAAGGAATCTTCATGTTTTAGCCTTGTCAGAAAAAGATGAAGAATTCATCACTCCCTTTTCCAATATATAGTCCTCTGTGCAACGTAAAAGGTCTGTCCAACTGCAAACTACCTAAACTCTGTCTCTGCCTTCTTTACGTGAATGTGACACAAGTGAGGATCTCTTCGAAAGGTGCTGTGAGAACAGGACGTCTCTGCGTAAACTGTGGGAGAGGTTTCACTTCAGTTAATTTAGGGGTCATGAAAAGAATGACATCCAGGCTGGTCCACCCATTTCTCATCTCTATACACAGCATTGTCAATATAGAGTAAAGGTTTTTGCTAGCCCTCTTCTCTGTTTAATACATTTAAGTACTGCACTCTGCATATGAAGAATAGCGATGTTATCAGAAAGCATTCAAAAACATATGTTTTAATGAAATGTGTTGACAACTGCTGAAGTAAAGTTTTTGTTAAGTCTCAAGAGTTTAGCCATGACAAGCAGTATTAATGAATTGAATTAATTAAAAAGCATTTCAAGATGAAACGGGGCCTGTTCTATGTAAAATGCTCTATACATTAGACAAGCATTATGGAAATCACTGCTTTGTACTACACTGTAATGCAGCCATTTATAAAAGCTTCTCAAGATCCATGGATAGCAGTAATTTGGGTTTAGCGTGTCTTTGAAATTCATTGAATACAGCATGTGCTATTTAAAAGCATGAAATCTGGATGGTTCCACTGCCATCAAAGTTCGTATGGCTTGGAGAGGTAAATGAGAGCTCAACGTTACTGGAATGAGCAAGTGGGCATGGGAACAGGGTGCGCCGAAGGAGCACCAGGTGAGCACCACAGAGGCTGGTGCTTGATATCTTTAGGGAGCAGGCTGTCTGACTAGGAATAACTTGGGGTACCAAACTGGTCTTAAAATGTAAGTCATTTTCTGGAGAGAGTCATTTTCTCTTCTCTCTGTTGTTTTTCTGCTTGTCTTCCATGAGCTCCCCTCCTTTATGGAAAAGGCTTGTTCTTCAGCACATCTTCTCCTCTTCAGGTTGTTTTCATGCCCCGTCTAAGTGTAATACCATCAATTGTGGCTGTATTCCACATATATACAATGGGCAGAATAGTCATATGAGTGTGTGCCCACGTGGAACATTTTTCTTAGTGTGCAATGCTGTTGTCATGAGCATCTGGCCATGGACCTAAGAACCAAGGCTGAGTGAGGCTAGTGCAGTCCTGTAGCAGGCCCAAAGAGATGGATGTGCACTGGCAGCCTGGAGCAAAGGGCGGTTCTGCCTCACCTGACCAAAAACAGTCATAAAATGACAGTGCTTTGCAGGAAGATTTTCTCAATGGGAAATGTCTATCTGCTTGCACCCAGGGAAAAAACTTACTTGGGTTGAGTTAGGATTGTGATTTGGATTTGGATGAGTATCATAACAGCATCAAAACATAACACATTAAAATAACATGCCTCTAAAATATTATTAATTATCTAACATTTGTAATAAAAATATTACGTTTGTCATAATAAATATGAAGGCTGAAAGATGAGAAGGAAACTGAAAAAACAAAATTATTTCATACATCCATAATGAAGGTTGTTTCATTTTATGTGTTTTAGGATTTGGCTTGTAGCAGATTATTTCAGTTGGATGCACCTTGATCTATCTGTTTTGTAATTTATCTGGGTCTTAATAAGGGAAGTTACATCCTTCAAGGAGAACTAGCCACAAAACCATTGCTAGATGTTGAATGTTGTAATATATTAATACAGACCACTCATTAGAAAAAAAAAAATCCTAAATACAAAATGCTAGAGTCAGGTTCCTCAAGCAATGTAGACACTTAAAGGATGGTAAAGTTTGCTAAATAGTTAGCTACTAAACATGCTTCTAAAAATTCATTTGAGACTTTGCTTGGAATATTGGTAAATCTGAGAGGCAGCCTAGTTGGTTAGCACACGGGATAATTCATTTGGCCTTTAGTGTGTTAGGAAAAGAGCCGCCAAGATTGCATTCCAAACTGCTTAGGGGGATTCATCCCTTAAGCAGGTATGATTCTGCTCTGCAGAAAAAAATAAGAGAGCTTGTTCTGCCGCTTCACTAAAACATAAGCAATATGTTTGCACTTGTCACAGTTAACATTTGCATTTAGTATCTGCATGGTGAGAACTAAGCTTGCTTATACCTGCTGAACAGGCACTGGTAGCATTTGTGTCTGACCAAAAGAAGTCTCTCCCCCCGGCTACATGCTGTACTACATGTAGAGCAGTATCTGCTGAAACAAGGTCTAGCATTTTCTATTTCCCTTCAGACTCTTCATACTAACTAGATTCTAGAAAGGACCAAAAAAGCCTTTTCTATGCAGTCATGCTATTTTTAGGGGCTGAAGCAACCTGTCCGTGATGAACCAATTACTGCTGAGTCATGCTGGCAGGTGGTACCTGGGAGAAGAAAACAGCTTAAAAGCTGATGGCATCTCTCTCCTAATGCACAAGGATTGGTTGGGGTTAGTGGAAGAGTGAAATGGTGGCAAGGGTTTGTGTGGCTACAGCAGTAGGTTTTGGGTAACTTTGAGACTTCGGGCCTGATTAAGTTTTAGTTTCTATGCGGGACAAGGTACTGATGCAGGTCTGTGTGTTATGCTGGGCTAGCTTTCTGGTTTGGTGTAGAAAAGAAGAAATAGTTTTTAGCAGCTGCTATGTCAGCAATAACTAACTGAGTAAGGCAATCTGTGAGCACAGCCACTAGGCATGGAAGGTGCTTAGCATGTCTATTATTACTATGCCCTATTTCCCTAAGAGTGTCAATGCGCTGTTGAGCCTTGGAAAACTCCTGCTCAAGCATAAGCTGTATGCTGTTGCAGAGTAGTTACCAAAATAAAATCTCAGTCACTGCTTCTCACTGTGAAGGCCTGAAGAGCTGGTAAAATATGTGGTTGTGTTGTTGTGACTTGTTGCTCCAAGTATAAAGGACTGTGACTTCCCAATAGCACAGCTAACTGTCCTTACTCTTGAGGTATCACTATTTCCTGATGTCAGTTAAGTCACAAGTTCAGCATGTTGTGAGATCACACAGTGATCTCTCAATCACATGGTTGGACTTGATGATCTTAAAGGTCTTTTCCAGCCATAGCGATTCTGTGGCTATCTGTCAGGCAGGGTGGCCAGAGAGAGACGGCAAGTACGCAGCATAGCTAGGGTGATGAAGGAAAAGGTCTAGGATGCTTGGCAAATGCTTGTTCCTGATGACTGACCATTAACACTGAAGTATCCTATGGTGGTGCTGGTTTTTAGGACCTGTGTTTGAAAGAGCAGTACATTGCAAAACACTTATCCATGTGGGACTTATAGCTTAATTGTACCTGGACTCCCAGGAGATACAGAGGTTTTAGACAGCTGCTTATGTAGCCAAACGATCATCTCCAGTGTTGCTTAACCATCTGATCCTAGAAATTATTTGAAGCTACAAAGCTCAAGACAAATGCTGACTGATTCTATTACCAGCAATACTTGCTAATTTTTAAATTATCAGTCTGCATACAGGTGTTTGTTTCTTCGTTGTTGCTTTTCCACTTAGCAAGCAACCTGTTTTGACTGTGATTCACTTCTGTGCTGTTGGACCAGAATGCTTAAGTCAAAATATTCATTTGTTTCCTAATCAAATTGTTATCACATTTTAAAATCCAAATTGTAACTTACTATGTGCACAAGTGGGAAAGTGACTAAAATAAGGGAAGTATACTTTGGGGAGAAAAGGCAATAATAAGGGCAGAAAGACATGGTGATAATTAAATAAGAAATATCACTTGTATCATTTCATTATGGAGAACAGGAAGCATCCTTAACGCAGCCAAGATCATCTGTAAGCAGAAAGAAGGAAAGAAAATTGGTGTTCAGCTCTCTTCTTATTGACAGAACCTCAAGATAGAGTTGCAGCAGCCCTGAGACAGTTGGTCAGACACAATGTCCTGTATTGTCATTTACTTTTAAGTGTAGCAGAAGGAGTCTTGTCAGTGGAGAATTATTTTCTCTGGCTTTTGGGAAGGATAGCTCTGAAACAGTTTCTAAAGCACAAACTGGGGAACTGTTTTGTAATGCACTTGATTTTTTTTTTTTTTATTCACTCATTTGCAGCTGAGAATAGTTTCTGTAGTAGTTAAATGAACATGAGCATTAATCACTTCAAATGATGTAACATACCTAGACTTTGTAACAACTACTGTTTGAATTATATTTTGCAAGGAGTGATATAGTTGCAGTTCATCCTGAAATCCTGTCTGGAATCTGTATCTAATCCCAGGTGAAGTAGTTTTGTATTCTCAGTCCAGCATACAGTAGAACAGTAATCAGAATTGTGATAGTATCACTGAACCACTTAGAAGACACTGAAATTTAATAAGCACTTAAAAAAAAAAAAAGAAGAAAGTAAAAAATCCTTGTGGTGTTCTCCAAGGAGAAAAAGGAGAAATTGCTGTATATAGTAAGGTAGAAGGTAACACTTCAAAACCTGAGGCACCAGCCAACCTTGCAGGTTTGAGAGAGGGCAAGTGGGCAGTCTAGATTGACACAGTCTCTCTCATGCAGTGTACTGCTCGTGAGAAGAGGGAGGTCTCAGCCCCTGCTGAAATAATGGCAGGGAGGGTGGGAGGGTCATCTTGAGTGCTGTTCTGATCTTTAACCCCACAATGCTGCTCTGTGTTTCTTCAAAAGAGCAAATGAACAGCCTTGCCACACAGACTTGAAGGTAAAGCACAGTAGTTACCAGTTCCAAACAGTTCACAACCTCACAATAATACAACAGAAGTCTAGTCAACAGCCCCCAAAACAGGGATGAAGATCTTCATCAAATCTGATGAGGCTTCTATTAATTAGGGTTGTTAAGTGGTAGTTACAGTTTTGTTAGTATTACCATTTGGAGATTTAACTAACAAAGCTAATGGGGCTACTCCTGCAAGATGTTAATTAGATATGGCAATTCCACTTACCCATGCAGCCTCGGCACACAACCATCACACATCAATATTTAATTTAATTACTGATGTTGTGGTGCAAGTCACATCTGATTTGAGAGATAAATATGCTTAATTAATAATGAGATAAAACATATATAGTATGTCACCTTTTGTCATTTGAGCTTTATTAGTTATAGTAAGAAAAGACAAATGTGAACGTTGGAAAGGCTATGATGTGGTGCTCTGCATCTCTGTGTGATCCTTGTCCTTCAATTACCTGAGCTCACACTGTATTATAAAAAAGACAAACAGAGCTGCAAGTGTGCAGGGCACCGATCTACATAAAGATACACTTATGTCTTGAGTAATTCATCATTCATTTCTTTTTTTTGCATAATTAAAAAAGTGAACATTCATCTTCGATTATATGTAACATCTATAGAAATTCATTTTATCAGGTTTGATCACAGTATTCTAATTTGTGTTGATGTGGCCTGGTACAGAAGCCAGGTGTGCGTGAAATCATTCTGCAGCAGCATCCTTTGGAAGTCATCCTTCTTTCCATTGTTACTGGAGTTCCTCTATTCAGAGCTTCCTACAAGAAGCTGTTAAGAGCTCTATGTATGGTTGTCATGCCACAAGGTAGAGTTCTGGAAAGGTGCATGCAGAAAGATGACTTGTCACTGTGTCAGGTATGGAGGAGGAAAGGACAGACAGCTAGGCCTTGAAGCTAGTTATGATGGTTAACTGTATTAAAGCAGCTTCCAGCCAGGACTGGATCCCTATTTCATAGAGGCTTTATAACCCAGACTGCCAGTCTTATCCCCAAAGACTTACAGTTAAATACAAAACAAATGAATAAGCAGGTAGTATACAAGCAGTTCACCAGATCTGGTGAAATTAAGGAAACTTCTCATGTTCATTTTTTAATGGAGGATCAAAGCCTTACAAGGTCCCCTTCTATACACAGTGTCCTTTGTAAGCCTGTGCTTCCAGGGGTTCACAAGCTAGCACTAGAAGTTTGTGTGGGTTGAAACTTGCTATGCAAGGTCTTTGCCTGGGGGCCATTTGGTTTGATGTGTTTGACGAAATTTTAAGAGCTCCTTAGTTACCTGCGCCAAATAAATAGTTTCCTAGAGGCTGAGAAGGTTTTTGGAACTTCCTTGAGGGAAAATTCCCAATTGGCAGAAAATCTATGAAGCAAAAGTGACTCACAACATTGTACCCTACTGAAACACATTGCTCTCAGATCCATCTGTAATAATTTTTTCTATATTGTATGTAACTCTTCTAGCATTAATATTGAGATTTAACTAGTATAATGGGAACTTGTTGGGCCATCAAGAATGGTTAGTGAAGGAGACCATTTCAGTATGGTCCTCTCAGAAGGAATCACAGGATTACAGAATCACAGAATTACTAAGGCTGGAAGAGACCTCTGAGATCATCAAGTCCAGCCTATGACCCAGCATTGCCACCTCCCTGGGCAGCCCATTCCAATGGCTGATCACCCTCTCTGTCAGGAAGTGCTTCCTGATAGCTAACCCAAACCTCCACTGGCGCAGCTTCAGGCCATGCCATCTCATCCTGTCACTAACTGCCTGGGAGAAGAGCCCGACCCTCACCTGACTACACCCTCCCTTCAGGTAGTTGTAGAGAGTGACAAGGTTCCCCCCGAGTCTCCTCTTCTTCAGGCTAAACAACCCCAGCTCCCTCAGCCTCTCCTCATAAGACTTTCCTTCTAGTCCCTTCCCCAGCCTCGTTGCTCTCCTCTGGACCTGCTCCAGCACCTCAGCATCCTTCTTGGAAGTGACAGCCCAGAACAGTGCACAGTACTCAATGTGAGGCCTCACCAGTGCTGCATACAGGGGGAGAATCGCATCCCTGGTCCTGCTGGCCACGCTATTCCTGATACGAGCCAGGATGCCATTGGCCTTCTGGGCCACCTGAGCACACTGCTGGCTCATGAGAGGAAGAGCCAGACAACAATTCAAGACTGGGAAAGCCTTCAGCTGTCCAAGCCTATTTTAATATCCACTCATCCAAAAGAAAATACATGGGAGAATAAAATGGGGAACACTATTGCACAAAGCATAAGTGGAGCAGTAGGCATGGAATAATGAAGGTGCCAGTCTCTTCTTCAAGAATAATAAAATAGAACTGCTGTTTTCTCAGCTCAATGACCCAGTATTGTAGGTGGTCACACAGTTGGCACTGTGATCTATTGGTACAATGGATATACTGCAGTGTCCAAAGTGTGTGACTGAGGTGTGGAATTCAGCAGTGCTGATCTCACACCTTCTGTCAACTGCCAGAAGTGGGAAAGGCATCCTGGGACCTGTTTCCTCAATTATAATCCCTGGTCTTGACAAGTAGATGCATCCAGAATCAGAGAATAGGTGATGGAGGAATCTGTGGAACCCATAGGTCCACCAGCCAAGCCTAACATCAAGAAGCAGTGTATTAGGAACACTTTCCCCATGAGACCAGCAGCCATGATGACTAGCTAAGAAATGTATGGGAGACAAGAACTAATCCTCTTTGAGAAGAACTTGTAATTTTCCCCCAGGAGAGAAATAGTGTTACAGCTAGAAGGACAGGGTAAGAGCAGCACTGCCTCCAGCTCTGTCTGTGCATACTGCAAATCTACAGCTTCCATGGGAATGCTGGGGCTGGGCATCACCATAATGTGTTCATCTGAAGAGAGAGTGGAGGTGGTAATAGTATAGCTCACAGTGATTCGTCTTTCAGCGAATATACAACACGAGTTATACCAATATTATAGGTATGCCCTGGGCAGAAAGACGGTGGTAGTTGCACCAGGATCAGCACCTAAAATGAATATGTAGCAAAAAATTAAGCTCTTGTAATGAAGTTGATGAAGTCTTTATCCCGGTTAGCAGTTGTATGGATACGTGAGGCACAAGAGAGTCCCATTCTGTCTTAGAGTGCTGGTTTGGTAAACATTTGCTTACAAAGCATATGTAAACGTTTGTTTCTTCTCTGATTTCTGAGAGCTTGCAGTCTAATCCTAAGGTAGTCCTGAATGGTCCAGTTTTATATTGTCATGGGGAAATTTTTTTAAGTTCTACTGTGGCAGAATGTGGGCTATGTGCACCTGTGATCTTACAGAGGAGAGTATTAGAAAACTGTCTGATCCTTCATGGAGCCAAAGGCATGCAGGAAAGTGTTAATATTCTTTCTCTCTTCTTTCCTCTTCTTCCTTCCAAATTCCCACCTGTCCTCACTGGGGAAAAGCTGAGCACAGTCTGGCCCGGACTGATGATTCCAGTGGACACTTGCAATGCCACTAGCACCTACGTGTGTGAAATCCCCCTCTCACTCCTTCTGCAGAACACTCTTCCAGAACAGGGCCTGGGGCTGTCCCTTATGGTTCAGGCAGCAGCAGCCACTTTGCACAGGCAGTTGTAGTACTTCTCACCTGCCCAGCCTGCCTGACTTTTCCAGGCTTGCTACTGCCTGTGGGAGATGAACTTAATCCTGTAGATCTCCTTGCCATTCCTAGAGACTTGCTTCTTTTGTATCAAAGTGCCTGAATCTTGTCTCAGGATTTGGGAAGGTGGCATGCTACTGCTTATCACACAGACAGCATCCAGCAATATAGGCTGGAGCAGGTTAAAAATTGAAACAGTCCTTTGACAAGGGGATAATAGTCACCCTATTCCTTCAGCAGAGAGCTGTTCCTGACCTCTGCAGTTTAGAATACCTGCCCGATATTCTCACTGTTCTGTCCATTTATACCTGGGCATGTTTGTGAGAAGCTGCAACTTATTTAGACCCCCTTTCCTGTGAATAAATAGTTTAAAGTTGTTTCTTCCAATATTCATTATTTTGCACTTGTCTGTACTAGTATTTAATGGAGTTGTGTTGTAGAAGACTCACAGCTGGATATGACAGTCAGAACCAGATGTTCACACCCTAGGCCAGACACAGCTGTTTCTCTGTAGCTGGCAAGGGACATAGAACAAGTAAATGCAGAGACAGCAAGCCTGAAAAGAAATCTAAGGTAATCAGGCTGAATATGCCTGGAGATTTAGGCCATCTGGAAGATTGCCAGAGGGCTATTTATTTTGATGTCTACACCTGCTGAATGGGAATGCTTTGTGTGAACTCAAAGCTTTAAGTGATACTGTCTCTGCCTTTTTCAGCACTCCACTCCCTCTGGGCAGTGTTGCTTGCTTGATAAATTGTGCTCTACAACTTAGGCTTGGGGTTTTTTTTTTAGAAAAACAACCTAAAACTTACCTTGTTTCCTGGCTATTGATGAGGGTAGAAGGAAAGCACTGCAGCACTGGAGAATACAAAGAGAACACAGAGCCATAGACTGCCCCTTGGATGGTTGAACTCTGTAGGCAGTGTAATCTGATAGCTGTGTTAGCCACGGGAACAATTTTCTTTGCCCCACTTATAATCACTTTGGAGAGAAGTTCCCATAAGCTTTTTACCTACTGTTCTGTGCACGCTGCACCTTCATGTGCTTAGCGTAACACGTTTATCACACAATGCCTTATCTGGCCCAGCCCTTTTGGCATGCAACCCCCTTTTCACAGGCAGCATGTGCCTGCTTTCGTGACATCTTGAAAGGTCTTGGAATTTTCATTTCACAAAAGATTTGGTGTTGATAGTGGTGATTAGCATGCTTCTACAGTGACAAATATTAGGATGATTTCTTAGGGCCAAGGAAGGATTTTTTGACAAACAAGACCAAGAGAATCAGCTGTAGAAAGACCACAGTTTTAAAGTTGCTTACAGGGTAGGGGTCTCTGAGATCATGTTTTCCCCAAGTCCATGTGCTACTGTAAGGAAATGGGGAACATCTCACAGGTGAGAGAGCAGTCATCTTAAGGAGCAGTGTCCACTGCTGTAATAGTAATCTCTGCTAAACACACAAAAATCTGTCTTCTCTTATATTGGATTTTTGCCAATATTTTCCTGATCATCCTCCTGATGCCTTCAGCATAATTCTCTGAGCAGTCTTCTACTCTCACACTCTTCACAGCCATTAGCAACACAGATTTTGCCATCTCCCCAGCATGTGGTAAGCAGTAACCCTGTTGTAGTTGACATGCAGCATATGCATCTGCACTGATGATAATTGTGCCCACTGCTGTGCATACCATTCCTGGTTCTCAGATGTGCAGCAAACAAGCATTTTCTTTTTGCTCATGCACGTGACAGTTCTTGAAATACCTTTTTTTTGCTGTACTGGTTTTGGTGGGGATAGAGGTACTTTTCTTCATAGTAATTCATATGGTGCTGCCTTTTGCATTTGTAATTAAAATAGTGTTGGTAACGCACTGATGTTTTAGTTATTGCCAAACAGAGTTTACATAGCATCAAGGCCTCTTCTGCCTCTTGCACTGCTCCCCCCCAGCAAATAGGCCGGGGGTGGGTGAGAAGCTGGAAGGGGACACAGCAGAGACAGCTGACCCCTAACTGACCAGTAAGATATTCCGCTCCATGACATCATGCTCAGCAATAAAAGCTGTGGGGAAGGAGGAGGAAGTTTGGGGACACTGATTGTCTGATCAAGATACCATTAAGCATGATGAAACCTGGATTCATGGAAATGGCGACACATCTGCCTGCTAATGGGAAGTAGTGAATGAATTCCTTATTTTGCTTCCTTATTACTTGCTTTGGCTTTACCTCTTAAACTGTCTTTATCTCAACCCGTGAGTTTTCACACTTGTACTCTTCTGATTCTTTCCCCCATCCCACTGGAGGGGAGGGAGTGAGCAGCTGTGTGGGGCTGAGCTGCCTGCCAAGGTTAAACCACGACACGTCCCAAAGGCAATAGTCAATTCAGTGGATTATCTGAAAATGCACCATACGTCTCCCTTGATTTCCCCACCTTTGCAAAAGAAATGCAGTGGATTTCATAACCTTATTCCCACAGAATATCTGTTTCTTACCCTGACCCAGATAGTGAAAAAAATGATCTGTTATGGTATGATGCTTTACCAGAGTGAGAAGATAGTTTTTCTTTCATTATTTATTATTTGGCTTCCATTAGCAGATAGGTGAACTACAGAGAGTACTTGAGCTGACACCTTTGAAGGACACCAGATTTTAAAACAAATAAAAGGAGATCTACTGTGTGTTATAAGCAATAATCAATAATTAAAAGCCTTGTTAAAGCATTGCTGAAGAGTACTTCAGAAGAAAAGTAGTTATACTGCATTTCATGGTTAATTCAATGTCAATTAGCTGATTGTTAACTTCCCTCCAGCTAAATCTTGTTCAGCACAGAGAAGAGAAATCAAAAGCATTCTAGCTTTAACAAGCCTGGTGTTTCAATCATTCATCTCTGCCCGCGGGCTCAAAATCAATGTCAACAGACGTTTCATTGCAATTTTATCAGGCGTTTCTGCATGTCACTGTTTCCTTGGCTGCCCTGATTGTCCCTGAAAACCATCTGCGAGAGTCAGAATCCATCTCGAGCAGCAAGCCAAACAGGCCGCGCTTACTCTTGTCGAACTGATGGTTGGCTCTCTGTCACCCAGCTGTGCTGGCGTCCCCTGAACTCCTGAAGGGCTGAGCGCAGCCGCTGCGTGCCGTGCCGTGCGGGGCCGGCCGGAGCTGACCGAGCCGGCAGCGGGGTCCTGCAGCCGGGGCCGCTTCAGCACCGCGGACAGCGCCGGGCCGGGAACGGGGAGGCCTCGCAGCTCGGCCGGGCACGGGGGGTTCTGCTGCTGCACCCGCTCCCAGCTCAGGCAGCAGCCAAGCAGCCGACCTCAGCACGCACAGAAAGAGCTCTAAGGTGTGAATATCCCTTAAAGCATAAAGAAACTGAGGGTGCGCTCAAGCACAAAAGCTTTTCTATCTACATGTGATTGAATTGCCTGTAGAAAATTGTGTAAGAAAATAACGGGTGACTGTATATAATTTATGAGACATCACCAGTGTTCCCATTTGCTTTGCAATGGCATCACTAATTGTGAGATTTACTTCGGTGAAGAGTATCAAGAACAAGAGCTAGGCTGATGCCTGAAATCAGATGCTAGTGGTGCTTGGATCTTGTCTAGAAGTTACAGAACTTGAATTGGTAACAGGCTGCTTTCTGCCTGAAATCAGAGACTATGACTCCTGTGCTTACACTACAAGCAATGTAGCATTGCCATGCAGCACTCAGGAATGACACGCAAGACTGGTATTTCATACTTGCTAATTTCCAGACCTGGTCTGTGGTGCTTCACCTGCAATCCTGTCTTACAGCAGTGTAGACGATAGATCCACAATGTTTTTCATCTTCTGTGACTGATATGGAATTGCCTTATCAAAGCAAGCATTGCTTTGGGCTTAGAAATCCATGCCATTTTCATCCTTTGGCTGTGCAGCAACAGTGATATATCTTTCATAAAACAACCAACCTTCTGGAACCTTAAAATAATACAGCAGCCTGGACTGCTGGAAACACTACAACATTGCCTTTTCTCCTTTACACTAGCTTTCCATGCTATTAAGTAATGTCGTGCTACAGCCAAGCCCCTAGTCCTACCTTTGAGGTATTCTACCTAATCTGCAGCTCTGGGTTGAGGACCTCTGTTATCTGCTCTTCAGATCAAATGAAACCATCCTTTGCAAGGCAGAGACACTGTCTGTACAGAAGTCTTTAAGGTTTGGCTCACTTTTTTGGATGTTACTTTCCAGGAGGTACAAACAGATAGTGTTTGACTTGGAGCTGTCTGCACTGTTGCATCTCCTGCCTTTAGTTGGTGTGGTAGAATTATTTCTGGAGTGTTGCATTATGGTTTTACTCATTTAAATTCTGCCTGAAAAACATGGGTCTGTGACACCCACGGTATGATATTCACTAGTATTGCTTGTTCTCTTGATTGAAAAATATAATTGACAAAGCCAGTTTGTATGAGCCACCTACATGTCTAGTTGCTGTAATTTTTTTATTCCTTCATCCATTCACTCTGTGATGACTAATGGTTAGACAGAGTGTTTGTCAATCTGTGGGTCTCTGTGATATGCCTAGACACTGTGCATCAAGTCATTCTAAGTGGAGATATATGTGGATTACCAGAGCTGGGTCTGTCTATGTCTCTTCCCTGTTTTGGGTTGTTTGGCTGGGGCTGAGGATTTTGCTTGGGGGTTTTTTGAGTGGGGAATGGGGTGTTGATTTTTTTTTTTAATAACCTTTCAACTCATCTGTTTTGCCCCTCTTTTTCACATCAAAAAATAAGCTCGTGGACTATACCACGGTTATCAGCTTTACTGGTGTGATGTATTGGAAAAATAAATTTTAGCAACAGTATTACAGATGCTTAAGTGTGTGCAGGCTATGGAATTATTACTGTTGAAATGACCTCTGATTTATGTTCAGATAGGTGCCTGATTTTCAGTGCTATTTTAAATAATGTTTTAGTTTTTAGATTTATTTCTAGCTCACAGTGACCCAAAACAATGAGTGTTAAGTTCCAGTTACTGTTGCCCTTGTCAGTATTTTTGTCACTCTCTTAATAGTTTTTTTTCAGAGTAACCAGCAGTTGGCCATTAAGAAAAGGCTATTTCATACTAGTATGCTGCACATTAATACAGTGAACTAATGTGGATTTATAAGAAAGAGAAACCTTTATTTTCCCAGCTGTCATGTCTTCCTTCCTCCTCATTTTATGAGTCATTCTGTTCTCTTGCTCATGTATTCAGTTTGAAACTGTTGTCATCAAACATCTAGTAGTCAGCCTAGCAAAAGCAGACCAAAGATTGGATTGATCTGCTCATACCTCAGTTCAGAAATAACTTGGCTGTAAAAATCCGTATCAGAAGGTGAGATAGACTTCACCTGGAAAAATAAATTATTTGCCCTGTAGGGTAGAATGTACTTACTCTCCGTGTGTATTATACTTGCACTTTTGAAAGAACCGATTCACTTTTGGGGTCTGTGGCTTTCTGCCTACTTACTTCAGGAACAGGGAGTACCAAGCCTAGCACCTGGTGGGAAGAGTGGAGTCACTGTCTTGCTCTTAACACATTAATTGGTTCTTCAGCCACTATCCTCATTCACCTTGGACAAAATGACCTAATGAAACGTTGTGATCTAAATCTGCTCACCAAGATTAAGAGAAACTTGGCATCTGTCCAGGCAACATTTGATCAGTGTTGCTACTGAGGTAAATGGGAGCCAAGCCAACAAAACTGAGGCTATTTCCCCAGCTCAGAGATGTTTGCTAACACTGACACAATGCCCATGGATCAGACAGAAGTTTTAGAAGTTCATTAATTTTGGTAATGGGCAGGAGGCCCACTCTGTGGCTCCAGTTTGTCATGTTGTTAGGGAGGCATCTATAGAGAGGCATAATAAAGTACAGGTCAAAACAAGCCCATGCTGTTACACCACTTTTGTCTGAAGAGCTGAATTCTGCAGCTGATCTTCTAACAGTTTGAAACATACTTGCCTTAAAGGCTAGCATTGAATTTCTGATTCTGTTTTCTCAATTTTTCTGCAGGTTTGATCAATTTTGTGACACTTCTGTTTCACTGGGTCCCCAAATAACTGTGATGAAAAGTCCAGTTCAGGTCCTTCATCACTGAACTAGTTTTCTCTACTTGTTACTTCTCTCTTTTTTAAGAGAATAGGTTCTTTCATTCATGTCACAGTAAGGTTGACTATTGTTGCCATAATAGAGCTTTGCTTTTGTGCTGTTGTTCCAAGCTGCCTTGCCTTTGTTTTTGGACATTTTGATTGACCCTCTCTTAGATGTCCTTGTCCTTTCTTCCCATGCTAGAGGTAAGCATGTACCATGAGAATTCTAGAGCAAGGAGGCTTTATGGCTTCATACTGCGTACTATGTAAATTCACATACCAGCACCTGACCCTAGAGTCATGAATGCACATTATCAAGGTTGTAACAGCAACAATAATGGGACAAGATTGACAGAGACGTGACCCATGAGGCAAAGGCAGGGACAGTGGAAGAATATAACTTGACCAAATGCAGTGCTTGGTTTTTCTCTTCATGGAGCACTGATATTCACTAAGTCATTTTATAAACATTCCTTCGCTGGAACAGTGTTGCATCTTAGCTTGATTCTGTGAGCATATGTTATTTCCTTTGTTTTTTCTCACATTTGTTGTCCAGTGCAGTATCTCAGTTCAAACTGTGTCCATGTGTTCTTTGTCAGGAAATGCTTCTGGTGTTTATAAAACTGTGCAGAACCTAGCACGGTAGGAACCAGACCACTGGGGCCTGCAAGTGCCACCAGAATGCCAGTGATAGCAGTGAAGTTACCCAAGTTTCATTGTCAGAGTTCTTTTTCTCCTTGATTCTGTCTCAGAAACAATTACATTCTTTCAAGAGCTTATGCTAAGAAAAAGCTGAAAGTGCAACAGTGCAAAGAAAATGAACACCAAAGGACTCCAAAATTCAAAAATGTTTTTCCTCAGGAAGATACCAATCTTGCTGCTATCAGTGGAACCAGAATTTTGCCCTAACTTGATACTGCATTGATCTCGTGGGCACACACCTATATTTTTATGCAGATATATCAAAATTAGAATTTGTTTTTCTAGTATCAACTTTTAAAATCAAAGAACCAGTCCCTTGTGGAAAGATGTTCATGTGAGCTGACAAGAGACATCCTCTCTTTTCAGGTTCTGAGAAGTGGTATTTCAGTGCAGGAAGGTGATTCTTGTCTCCTAGTATCTCTTTCTCTCAGGGCTGCAGAAACAACAGCCAACTTCTTTCTAGCTTAAATTAGCTGAGGATAAAGAAAACAAAACACTCTAGGAAAAAATCTGAGGGAAACAAAAAAGAAGGAAGAAAAAGTCTTCATTTGAAAAAAAAATGGAAACTTTATTCTTCTATTTACATTTTCCAATTTCTGGGACTTTTAGACAAAAAAGCCGTACCTTTTCATGTTAAGAAAATCACTTTCACTTTCCTGCAATGAGCAGAGTTCTGTTTCTAATGATGGAAGAAGTTGACTGTAGCTGCTGAGTAGCTGGATTGGGGATCCGACTATCAATGCGTCACTAGCTAAATGTGATTTGAGATGCAGTTTGCTTTTCTGTATCTCAGATCTCGGGGCTAAACCACAAACTGTACATGACACAACTAAATTAATATTTAAAAATAATTACTTGCTGCCTGAAGGTAAACAGAAAAAGGGTAAATAATTGATAGCACTGGGACTGCCACACTGTAAGTCTGCTGAGCGTTTATGATGTGCTGTGAAGGTTCAAAGGGATTGCTCGTCTGCTGCCGCCGAAGGAGAGTTTTTACTAATCATTCCAAGGCTTGTTTTGTCAGCCAGCAGTGTTTTCAGAGTTTGAAGCACCAGAATAGAATGCCAGCTTAATTTAGGCGAATCTGTAACTTAATTTACTAACTTTCCTTCCAAGATTTGCATTGTAAATGATAAGATGATTTTCATATATATAATATTTTTTTCATCCCATCAACATCTGAAGGGAAATTTCATGTGGTCTGCTGCCAAGAATGTGGAGTAACTTGCATTTAGGGAGTGCTTACATAACATGCCACCCTATGACAATACCTGTCTGCAGAGCTTGGTAATGCCTTGGTAGTTGGCAGCTATTCACTTTTCAATGGTAAATATCCCTCCTTTTGTAGCCTGACATCAGAATAACCAGGGTTCGAAGTGGCAGGTGACTGTAAAGAAAGGTCAGTGATTTCAAATTGATTTATTTTCTCCCACAATCAGAAAACTTCCTGCACTGTTTATTGCATTGATAGTAAAAAAAAAAAAAAAAAAATTTGCTGCCTCCACAAAGGACTTCACAGTTTCTGGTGTTAAAGCAAAGGAGAAGAAAATACAGTAGCACTATACGTGGAGTCGATAGCTGCAGGTCTACTGTGTATTTAAAAAAGGTGCCATACTCCCTTATGGTGCAGTGGTCATTAAGACTTTGAAAAAGATAATAAAACCCAAGCAGATGCCAGCATTTGTCAGCAATGACAGCTGGGCCACATGACCCAGTGATTCCCAGAGTGTTATTTGTGATAGATCTCTTATTCAGTACTGGGATGGGAACATGGTTTCTTGTCTTTGTGCCCAGGCATACACTCAGTAACTCCAGCTACTTTAATGCCTAGTACTGCAGCACACTTTGCTTTTCATTGCTTGAAAATGCAATGTAAGGTCTCACTTGGATTTAAAAACAAAACAAAAAAATTAAAAAATCAAATGTCATACTAAGGTGTGCAGGCATGAATGTCACTCAAAGACACACAGTAATTCTTATGCTCCGGTGAGCGGCAGTAAGGCTCTAAGTGGAATCCATGAGACTTTTCCCAGCTGATGTGCATCCGGAAGTGAACAGTAAGGAGGACTAAATAGGAAATGTGATGTGCAAAGAGGGACTAAAAAAGTATGTTTTGTTCAGTCCAGAAAAGACAAATGGGAAACGATGGAGCAGCCATCATATATGTAAAATGCTACAGCAAAGAAGAGGGAGTACTCTGTTCTCCCATATGTTTCTTATAATGGCTTAAACTGGGCTCTAGAGGGGCAAAAAAGGGAAACACTTCTGATGGTAGAGATAGGTTACTTTAGAGTAGATTGCTGGGGCGGGCTGTGGAATTGCTGTCACTGGAGATTAACAAAACGTCAAACAAATAGTGTCTGTAAGGGATGATTTTAAGAGTACCTCAGTCCTGACTCTCCTCCAGACCTGGCAGTCCAGGGCTAAATAATTGAGCCATAAGGAAGCTAAGCACTGAGCCTCAAGAAGACACATGGGTCTGTGTATATCAAGTCCAAGCTCAGTGTTACTGTGAAACATATTAGAGAGAGGTTGCCAGTTTTCATATTTTATAACTAGTATTGCAACATTTGGATATTTCTGTATGTCCTAGCTCCACAGGTCCTTACTTACCCGAGAATCCAGGTTCTCATTGATAAAAACAAAACTATTTCTAGTCTTCATGTTTTCAGCGGATAGCCTAAAAGTGTGGCTGTCTACAGCCAAGAGACTCAGAATGCAGAACATGACACGTTGCTGATATGCTTTCATTATTTCACTGGTGGGGCAGGGAACTCATGGGGTTTTTTGTGCTTGGAGATCCCAATGCAAGGAAAGGAAAAAAAATTTAAAATCATCTACTCTGAAGTCTGTTCCAACATTCAGGTCACCACCCTTCTCCTTTTTTCCCCACACCCAAGACCACACACTTGCACTTGCACCCCCAGGCATGCATGTCTGCCTGCCAACACAGAGGAGGTTACCAATCTCATCACAGTTCTGGTTATCTTTCAAAGAAGAACGTCCTACAAGAAACCCCAAGAGATCAGTGGTGCAACCCCACCCTCTTCCACAGAGCATGGCCACGCTGAGCTGCATGCAGGCTGTGGAAAGGTCTTTTCTTCTTGTTAGGAAAGGAGCCCATGGGTTTTATAGGAAGAAGCAGCTGGAGGCAAGTGATTATTGTTGAAGTGTTTGCCGCTTTAAGGGAGTGTGGACCATTGTAACAAACTGGGACATCTCTGGCCAGTACAGGAATCATAGAGAGAATTTAATTTTTCTTATCTTTCTCTGAAAAGTTATGTTAAGGCCTTGTTATTACTAGGTTGAGGAATAGGAAAATGGGGATTCTTTCTTGAACATTGGTGTGAACAAGCACAAGACAGATCTAGGATCAAATGACAGTATCTGCTGATAGCCAGGTATCCACCCAGGTTTGATGTCTCTGTAAGAAAGTAGCTAATAAGGTCTTCAGAACTGCTACTGAGTCAAACCAGAGGTTCAGTCCATTTTCCCAACAACTGGTCCAGCAAGGTCTATTTCAAACACCCATAATACACGTGAAGAACAAGGTTTGGCAGGTACTGATCAAGTCAAAGCTTCTCCAGGTGCCAGAATACAGTTTATATTTATTTCCTAATACATTTTACCTCCCACATGGGCAGTACTACCCCCCAGTAAGAGCCACCTTGCCACTTTTCTGTCTACAGGGTACTGTAGCTCCAGAGAGATTCAGTTGGAATGGGACAAGAGGTTATTGGGGGTGTTTCTCCTTCTGCCTAGCAGCAATGAGAAATGATTTTCTAAACTGGGCACCTAGTACTGGGCAAGATTTCTTCAGCAAGTTCCCATCTGATCAGGCTGCCGGGTGGTGAAGGAAGAGCCTGGAAGATTCCATTTATTGTAAGTAGGCGTTGAATTCAGGGACACTTTTTAACATATATATCAACTGCCAAAATAATTTATGGAAAGGATTTCAATCTGATGTAGTAAGATGAAGTTCTTGTTCTTCTCCAGCTCATAAATACAGATATTTAAAATGCCGTCTTTTCTAGAAACTCACTCTCAACACTGTATTGAGGAAGGCCTTTTATAACATATGTGCTCACTCATGGTAAATATTAGAGACACAGAGGAAATTGTGCTTAAAAAGAAAAAAAAAACCACAGAAATTTGAAGAAAGCATTGGACTTTTTTAAAAACGGCTCCATTTTTCAGGACTGGCCACATCCTTTCAGTCAGAAAATAAAATCTCTGGGAATAGCTACTGGGATGAACATCGGTTTGTCTTTAACAGGGAATGGATTGGCATTTCTACAAAGAGTGAATGGTATTGCTAATGCAAATTTTGTTTGACTAGGAGATTTCTGCCATGGCAGTAATTTCTTGTATTACAAGGTTAGTGCTATAGAAAGGACAGTAGTGAAAATAGCTAAGTTTTGATTAAATCAAAACCTAAAAGGTACCACATTGAAGAGAACTTGCCTTCAAAACAGTGAGGCTTTTGGAGGTATATGCCAGCAGCTGTGAAGCCAGCTGTCCTGGTTAAGCTTCCCGGAGAATGCAGTAATACATGCAATAAAGAGATTTTGCTAGTGAAATACCCACTTGTGAACTGTTCATGGGTGTAAGAAAAATGGATCTGAGGTCTTGCCACCTGAATTCCTTCCTCTCCCTCGGTAGGTTATCAGCATGAAAACAGGAAATGAATTGGACACCATTAATAAAACATGAAGCCTTCGTGTTCAGGCTCTGTGCTCTGTCATTCAAGTGTAGAAGACACTTTGTAAGAAGGAAAGAGTTGTCAAATCCACAAGTTCGTTTACTCTTTGTAACTACACAGCAAACTTTGGCTCAGACTTGGAACTAAAGCTTTCTTTTCTTCCCCTGAATTTATTGAAAAGCTTTTGAACCCTCATACAGAAATCCCAAAGGATTGTTACTGAACTGTGAGTAGTCTTTCAGAACATAAAATATTTTCCTCTTAGATTTCACCAACAATTAGATATTGCCAATATTGGGTTTTATTCAAAGGTGTCCTTCACTTTGATGTAAATTTTTAGACCTTGTTTTTGCACATTTGCTTTTAGAGCTGTTTACATGGCTCAGAGTTTTTTCACAGTGATAGATACACTTTTTTTCCCAGTTGTTTATGTTTGTGATTTTAGGAGTGTTCCAAGATATGTATCTTCCTTTCTTTTGGGGGCTCATTTTGCTAGAGGGGAATGTATGATCCACCTGTCTTATACTGTTTTCTGCCAACGAACACAGGATTAGCCTCAAAGAATAGAGCTTTATATGAAGTAGACTGAAAGACAGCCCCCCCACCGCCAGCACCACCACCTTTAAAACCATCTCATGAAAGCTTATGGTCACAGCAGTATGCAACCCAAGGATGAGAACTCACAAACCTGTTATGAAAAAGTCATGGGAACAAAAGTAGAAGACCCGGTTCAGCCAGACAGAGGCCTTCTGCAGCTATAATAAAGGCTTGTTTTGCTCTATGGGGGAGTTTAATTGAAAAATAGTTAGCATACGTGAATCATAAGGAGCCTAACCATAGGAAGAGGTTAACCACAGTTATAGGAAAGATTCACCGGAGCCTACAATAAACACGTTCTTGGTGGGAAGAAACCAGGACTCTCCTCAGCGGTGAACAGGCCCACTCCTGAAACTCAAAGGTCGAGTTGTGAGTCCAAAGCAGGAATTCTCCTCCTGACCTTAGATAGTTCTTTTAGGCAATAGCCAAGTACAAGGTCAGGTGGAGTGATAAGATGTTTATTGCTAGTGGGAATTTTTGTCAGGCTGCTGTGGCTAGAACCACCAGTTCATATCCTGTGGGAGACTGCTTTACAGTAAGATCTATCACAACTGTAAGTGTAACCTGGGTTTATTAGGACTTCCATATTTTTGCACAAAGTGATATATTCTCACTGTCAAATAAATGTGAAAGCACTGCTTCCTGGATTCTGTCAGGAGCAAGAGGCTCCAGTCTCATAGAGATTGTAGGCTAGCTCCAAAGTCCTTTAATTATTTCTTTTAGTCTCCTTTGAAAGAACGTGTTTGCTAGATGTGCCTCTCACTTAATTCCTGAATTGCAGAAGTAAAACTTCAAACTAGGTGAGAAATGTGGACAGTGAGACAATCCACATTCGGCAAAGTTTCAAATTCAGTGTTGTAGTTCAACTAAATTAAACATAATTTTCTTGGCTGACATCTACAAGTTCGATGATAGGAAATTGGATTTGGCTCATTACAATACAAAGGGGCAGTTTGGTAAATGTATATTTTCGGCCAAAATCATTAATCGACTAACAGAGTAGAATTACCTTTTCATTGAAGTTGATGTTACTATTTGGTTTACTTGTTTTTTGCTGTCTGGCTCCGTCCATAACAAGTGCAGCCAAGCTCTAATTCTCAACTGTTTGAAGTTATTCAGTCTCATGAGACATATGCCAGACAATTCGTTGGACAATATTCAAAGTATTAGTGAGGTTAATTCTAATTGCACAGAAGGATCTATATTAACATTTCTAGGATCTAATTAACATTTCTATTTTGACACATTTTTTGTTACTTAGGTTTTAGGTCATATGAATTGTTTTTCTACGTGATTTCATTTCTTTTGTCAGAATGTCTAAATACAAGATATTAAAATTACTATACAATCAGTTTGTATGTCAAAGAACTGATACTCCTTTGGTTGTGTCAGGATATTTTTGGAAAAATTCTGAGCCCTCAGAATGACAATCTGAAAAACTGTTGAAACCGTTCTTTTCACTTAGAAGGATTTGTCTGAAAACGCCCATTTCCAGTGTTCCCATCCAGCTCTAGAGAGTACTTAGACCGTGGGGGCACTTGGAAACAGCCAAGATGCTCAGGATGGTCCCTGGGGGTGTTCATACCGCATGGGTATTGGAAGCTGCTCAGCAGCCCAGCTCCAAGTGCTGTCAGCACGTGTGGGCCAGGGGCTGTGCAGCCCAAAGGTGTTGGGATGGGATGGGGGATCCACAGCAAGGGGGATCCTCCTGGCACAGGCTCAGGTGGGACCACAGGGACAGGCATCAGCTCCAGAGGAAACCTGACAAATGCCTCTGTTGGTCTGCACACGGATGTGGTAGTCCATGAGCCATCTTACTACTGACTCTCGTGTGGCTTCCGCCTGAACAGAGTCTGGCATTCTGGGGAGAAATAGCACCTAGTACATGAAAGAAACAGATAAAAAGGGAGATACTGGAGGCAGAGAAGCACTTCTCTGAAAAACATGTTTTGGACAAACCCTTCCTATCCAGGAGCCACCTTCTATTTGCAGTGTGAGATTATTTGGAATAGAAATTGGAAAAATTTGTGAGCAGTGAAGAATAATGCAGTGGAAGCCTTGCTGTTTGGAATCAGCTGAGTGGAAGTCTGAGTGAACATGATCAATTGAGTGGAAGTCTAACTGGATGTGTTCGTGGAGGGGTGCCTTAATATGATTGAGGGGATGTGGGACTGAGCATGATTTATTGAGAGTGATTGAGTATTCAGTACTGGAGTAGGAGCAGGAGTCACTTAACTTAGATTAAAATACAACAGCACCTGGTGCTTGCTGCAGATAGATTTTTCCTGGAAAAACAGATAGTTAGAAATAGCCTTCATTACCCCTTTAGAGTGTTTTCTAAATAACACCTCTGTTCTATTTGAAATATTAGTATGTTAAATGTCCAAACGGTTCTTGCTGAAAATGATGCCTCTGTTAAATTACCAGTGACCACTCATTTTCCCAGTAGAGGTACTGGGGCCATTTGGAAACCACCAGCAGGCAACTAACCAGTGGGGAAGGCTGGGAAAGACCCCTTGGTCCTGTCAAAGGGTCCAAGCCAGGCCCATTTGCTGTAGTCATTCATTACAACTTTTCTGCTAACACTGCATCTGATTTCCTTGTAAATATTTCCTGTGACTAAGTTTTTATCCTCTCCCTGTAGGAGCCTCTTTTACACCAGTCATTTTAATTTTTTTCATAGTTTGTTGGGGTTTTTTTGCATCTAGCATGAACTTTTCCTTCCCTAGCTCCAGGTCAGTATTTCTCATGCTGTTGTCTCTTGCTCCTCCCTCTCTTCATCCTGCTGTTCATTCACATTAACTGCAAGATAATTAGAGACTGATCCTGTCCCCTGAGTCTTTGTTTCTCCAGACTATGGCTTAAATCCTACCCTCCTGCAGCAAACACCACTGAGATCCTCAGGTTTGGTCCTTTTGGGGCTGCTCTTGCTGTTGCATCTAGTTCTCATCACAAAGTTCTTTGATATTATAATGTTGTAATGGCAGGAGACTCTGGTTAAGCAAAAACAGAACCAGCCCTCCCTCCCTCCCTCTGGGGACTGCGGGTTATTAACAGAGCTTTGCTCAGCTGAGCAACATGGAACTGTCAGGTCTCTGCCCGCATTCCTGTCTTGCAGCTTCAAAATTAGCCTACTATTTAAAAAAGCAGGAACAAGGCAGCTTATGTGGTCCCAGCAGATCCTCATCCTGGCATGACTGCTGATCTTTTGAAGTTAGAGGCTCACAGCATCCTGCTGTCCATCTCTGTTCCCCAAAAGGAATAGGTCTGGGAATTACATCCTTTGTGGGGTCAGCTTGCATCTCACTACGGGCTTGACAAAGCCAGTGCCAAGGGGCAGCACCCCTGGGACATCCATGCCCATCAAGGAATCCTCACTGTGAGCCCAGGCCCCTGCCTGCCACCCTCCATCCCTGCTCTGCCCTATGGATGCTTTTTTTGTTTCGTGTTACCTGCTTGCTTTAAGTTCATTATGCAGCATTATATCAACTGCTTCATTGGGATAAATTCTATCATCTGCATCTCAGAGTCTTGAGTGAAGAAGTCTTTTGGTCTCGCTTGGCATAACGTACTTTTAATAAGACCCTGTTACACAGTAGTTGTTAGCCCTTATTCCTGGGTGTTTCACACCATTTGCTCCACTGTATTGTGTGGAGCTGATACCAGATTGAATTCTTCAGTTTCTTGCTTCTCCCTTTCCTGGTCTTCCTGATGAGCAGCGAAGTTGGTTCATGTGCTCATTGCAAACTCTATACAACTCATTCTTGACAGTTCCCAATGCCGGGAATCCTCCCGCAGCTTCATCCCTATCCTGTGCTCTCCTTTTTGGTATGTGGAATGCTCTTTAAGTTCCGTCAACAAAAGGTACCAGTTCTGTGACATTTCGTAGCCCTGTGGTGGGGACAGGCAGCAGTAGCAGAGCCAAGCAAAGAGTTTGGTGCTTTAGAACCAGGTCTTGTTGGTTTGGGATCTTTCCATTTGAAGGTATCTGGCACATTAGGAGCCCTCCCCTGAGTTTTTCATCCTCTTTCAAGCTGCCGTAATAAAGCTCTTTTTCAGTTGGCTCAGCTAGTAGTCTGTGGTGGGTCTCTTGCGTCGTGCACATGCGTGCCCTGAGACCTGGACTGAGCATCACCAAACTCATCTTGCTTACACACTGCAGAGAAACTGCTGGCCCACAGTGTGCTGCAGAGCTGAGTGGATCTGGTGGCAGCATCAGAATGACTGAAAGCTTCGTGTCACAAACACAACCCTCTGTGCTCCCTGCTCTGCTGAAATTCTGTCAGGCTCAGTGCAGTGCCTAGCATTTGTCTCCAGTAAAGCAGGCTGTGCAATAAGGCTCAGGAGGGCATTTAACACCTCACTCAGCATAGACTGGGTGCAGTCCAAGACTTCCACATCTGCAGCTGTAGCACAACCGAGGGAGGAAATACAGGAGGCTGCATCTCCCTGAACAACAGCACCACTTACAGCCTGGTCTCAAATGCCAGCCTGGGGCTGGATCCACAAAGCAACAGTTTGCCAGCACCAGGGAGGAGGCTGGTTAACTGCTTTTTTCTGTGTGCCTCAGGATTACTCCACCGCAGCTGAGCATGTCCAGATCCTATTCAGTGGCATCTCTAGCCTGCACCAGTCTGTGCTGACCGTGGTCTCTGCCAAGTATCTCCTCCTGCCTGGGTGTGACTGGAGCATTCAGCTTGGCAGGGTGCCTGTGACCTGGACAGGGTCTGAAGAGTGGAGCCATGATTTGAGCTGCTGCTTAAAAATATGTCCTTGGAAAGCTTCTTCCTGCTGCAGCAAAGAAGGCTCCTAACCAACAGGAGAAAACATCATTCCTTGTGTCTTGGTTTGCCGTACTCTAAGACAGTGGCCTGCCAGACAGTTACCTGGGTGCAATGTCTGGCCTTGAGATAACTGAAACTGAGGGTCAGACTTCAGCCTGTTCCAGACAATCCCAGTAGCAAAAAGCATCTGAAGAATCCCACATGCTCACACCCAATATTCAAGGCCAGCATTTCTCCCAGCATACACAACCCTGCCCAGGAGGCTAGCAGGGTTACTTTATCTGGAGTTTGAATCTGGACATGAGGAGGCAGGTGCTGGAGAAAACAGGCAGGCACATGAGCAGTCAAAGGCAAGAGCAAGCGTTTCAGGTCTGCACACTCAGCATTTTGCATCCCATCCAAACAGAGCTGGGGATGTTGAAGAAAGGAGACAGAATAACCGGGCATGTGTTGCCGGGCTTCTGCCAGACTGAGCAGCAGGGGTGAGGCAACACCAGAGCTCTGTGAGACAGGGGAAGGGAACTGCTTCAGGTGAGATTCAAGGATTCAGAGGAAGATTGTAGTGGAGAAAGCAAAGCGTATTGTGCTGCAGTTCCTGAGGGCTGTGATAAGAGACCCTCTGGCCGTTCAATACTTTTGCACCATTGCTGGAGTACACAAGTCTCAATGGATGAGCACGAGGGAAGATGATCATTCCTGGAGCAGGTGCCTGTTGGCACTTTGGGCCTTTGTTGGTATATGAGCATTACTGCTCCAGGTAGAATTTCAGCGAAGAGAGAGCTGATACAGTCTAAACAGAGGGTTTAAGGGCTGCCCTGCACTGGGAAGGTGGTCAGGCCACAACTGGGTAAACATGAGGTGAGCAGAAGAGGAGACAGTGCCTGCACTGGGAAACACTACCAACACAAATATCTTAACAGTCTTTCAGTCCCTGCAAGGCCTTGAAATCAATCAGAGGATTAACTAAGCAAAGCTGGTTTTATGATACGTGATCCAGCTTTGTGCAATTGGATCTAATTTTGTTCAGCCCTTCCTTTGTGACTGCGCTTCCAAATGTGCCTCTGCAGCCTCAGAGCCCTGGAGGATGGGCAGCAGCCTGGGGAGGAGCAGGGATCCCACCACCACAGTGTAACCTGCTCAGGAGGGATGCCAGAGAGCAGCAGTGTGGGTTGTGCAAGCCAGTCACTCCCCTCCCACCGGTGTCTTCTCTTAATTCACCATTTCTCCTTCCAGAAGCTCTCTGGAGGTAAGCCGCTGATCCCTTCTCTCTAGCTACCATCTTTGTGTGGCTTCTGTGACACCTCCTCCCAAGGAGCAGGTATACATTGCACTTTCCCTTTTCTCTTACAGTAGTGGTGCCTGGGCATGGGTGTTCAGGGATGAGCTGAATCCTGGGAGCAGGTACACCCTTCTCCTGCCATGTGCACAGGTAAGCCTCATCCTCAGAGGACCTTCTGAGATGTCATCAGCAGGGGAATGACGAGTCTCCCTTAACGCACACTTTGTCTCCTGGCAGATCAATACTTTAATTTGTTTGATGACAACATGAGCAATCCACCCAGATGACACCAGCAGCATCTGTTTCAGACGAGATGTAGGAGTGTCTGTCTAGCCTTTGCCAAAGCAGTTTGCTTTTTCTTAGGCTTAAAGTTATGCCAGGTGACAGTGGCATGGGAGCTCTGTCAGGTCCCTGATGGGAGTCTGAATCCCCCTAAACGGGCTGGGGCTGCACAGCACAGGCAGGTCTGGGTGGTTTTGCTGTACCTGCTAAGCAGTCATAGTGCCAAAGTGATGTGAGGAATAATGAAACATCCCCTCCAGAACCAAGCAGTCTCAGTTTTCTGTCAAAATTATCCTCTGCCCCTTTTTTCCAGACTTGCTTCCACAGTCTGTGGCCAGGTTGGTTCGGTCCAGCGATGCAGAGGTCGTGGTGTGACATAACACAAAGTGATACCTGGCTGCTGAATTATCCTGCTCTCCAGTATCTGTGATGACTAAAGCCTCACAGCTTTAGGCCTGTCAGCCACCAGCAGTTCATCTATGCAAATCTGCTACAAGAAAATGAGGTCTATAAATAATAGACACCTTGGGCCTGCACGTCAGTACAAGGTAATCCATTGTCTTGCTTGAAATGTATCTAGTTATATTTCACGCTTCTGTGTGAAAGTTACAAGGAAAGAAAAGTACCCAGGACAAAATACTACCTTTACTCACCTTCTGACCTAAAAAAAGAGTGAAGGGGAAATGTTTCTTGGCTGAAACTGGAACTGGTCTGCCAGGAAGCCAGCCCTTGGACTTCACTGTGTGCTATGGGGTGCCATAAGAAACACTCGTGCTTTTTCTGTTTCTTTTGCAGTGGTTGCTTCCCTCCCCTTTTTTTTTTTTTTTTTTTTTTTTCAGCAGAAACGTGAGAAAGCTTACACACACCCTTTGCCCAGCAAAAGGTTACTTTAGAAATCATGTGAAATTATTTAATTCTCTTTCTGTCCTATTTGTGAAGCATTTATATACCTGGAAAATATTCGGAAATGCGCAACAGGGCTGATCAAGGGAATAGAATAGCATCCATAGGAGACACAGCTCCATAGACTGTGGTTCCTCAGCCTGGAAAGAGGTGACTGTGGGACAAAATGATAGCAGTCTTTGAAACTGTGAGTAGCCTGAAGTCATCACGCAGAGGTGATTTGCTCATTGGCACTGGTTCTTCAAACATAAGAAGGTGGTTCTTTGCCCAGTGTGTCATTCATCTGCAGAAATCTTTGCAGAATGTTGTAGATGCTGAAGGTTTACATAAATTAAAAAAAAATTTAAAAACCAACAAACTCGCCTATCAGCTATTGAGTAACAAAACTCACTTCTATCATGGGAAGTCTCTGCGAACTGTCACACTCTGGGACAGTATTCTGGAGATGTGTTGCTGCAAGCTTTGTGCTGTTCTGACCATCTTCCCTACACCTCTGTTGCTGGACAGGGTATCCTTGCACTGACCTCCCATAGGCATTTGGTGTTATATCTCTCCTCCCCCATGATTTCCACCCCCATCATCTTTCTCTAAAACTCACAGATTCAGTGTTACAATTAAGTTCTGCACTGAATATATTTTGCTTTGAGAAGTGTCCAAACAATTCTTTGTGAAAGCACCTTCTGGCTGCCTGTGTAACATTCTGAAAAGGACAACCCTTTAGACAGGCTGGCAAGTCATATAAATAGTAAATACATGGTTCTGAGAACTGAAGTTTCCCTGGGAAGCCTGAATCTCTAGTTCTGTAGTGGCTTGGTTATCATACAGATGATTTACATCTTATTAGGTATTTCCATCTGTTGATAGAAAAATGCTCTATTGCATAATGTTCCTTCTGCTCCTGATTCAGTTCTCACCATTGCCAGAAGTGCTTTTGGGTGCCCAGACCAGCCTGATTAAATAATCAGCTCGGAGACAGTGGCACTTAGGGGTGCTCAGTCTAGCAGGCGAGCAGGGAAGGCCAGTGGCAAGGGCCTTGGCAGAGCCACTGGCCCGCAGGCACTGCCAGCAGGCACCTGGCCATGTGCCCTGAGGACAGCCCCTGCCCCCGGCTCTGCCCATTGCCTGCTGGTGTGACTCTGGAGCACCTGCCCTGGGGCCCAGTGCCCACTGGGCTTACTGCCACCCACTCCTGAGAATGTATTTTCTGAGTTTGGATGCAAATCTCATTTGCTTCTCTTTCAGCGTGCGCAAGTTTGTTCACTTTTGGTCAAGATGGTGCAAAGGGTAGAATCTGTCTTTGTTGCAGGAGCAGGGGAAGTTTGCAGCCCAGTTACCAGCAGATGTTCAGACTTGCAGCCTCCAGCAGGAAAGGACAGTGGGCGCAAATGTGGGTGCACGTCACGTCGCTCTCCTTTTGCTTCTCTTCCACTGTGCCGGTCTGTGTGTGGACTGTGCTACTTATGAAGGATGAACTGAAAAAACGAGCAGTGCCAATAGTAATGCGTTTGTTGGTACAAAATTGTATCTCCAAAGAACCTTGAGAACTTTAATTTCTCCAAAGTATCCCAGAATGCATTGCTTTGGAGCAGTCACTGGGAATATATTATCCACATGTAAAACAAAGCGCCTGGAAACTGTATTCAACAGGCAAGCAAAACAGGGAATATTTTAATCAGCAAAACAAGGGGAGAGTCTTGAGATGAGAGAATAGAGGAGAGAAATACTAGGTGCAGTGCCTGATTCTTAATCCCTAAACTGTCTTACTATAGTACTGTGAAAGCCAGAAGGAATAAACCTAATACTGCAGCTTCTTGCCATCGAGAAACTATGTATTAATACAGTACTGCTAAGGTAATTAACCAAATCAGACTTAGTCCAGTGCTGAAAAGGATTTCTTACCCCAGGGATAAGCAGATGTCTCAATCTAATTATACAAGTTATTTAATCAGAATCAGAGGTCAGGTATCTAATGAAAATACTACCTAATGTGGGGGAGAGTGGTTGCAGCTCTAAGCAGTGCAGGCAGAGGGGGGATACAAGCTTCCAAAGTGGTGCACTTTCTGCTGCTCTTCTGCCTTCTTTCTGTAGCTGACCTAAGGAAGACCTCAGGATAGGAATCTGGGAGGGGGGGAATAAAAAAATAATCACTTGTGAAAAGAACACATTCTAGCAAAAGTTTGTTTCACTGCCTGATATGGAAAGAAAATTATCCTATAAAGGTTACTGGTGCTTCACTCACACAAAGTGCTGACAGAGGAACAAACAGCTGTGTTTTGTCTGAAGCAGATGATAGCTCTGTTACCATTCTGTTAGTCTCCTTTCACCTGGGTAAAAACTGTAACAGATGCCTAAAACCTGCCAGTTGGTCTGTCTGTGTGTAGCTGACAGTGGGTGTGCAGTTGTTAACAACTGGAAAGTGCACACTCTGCAGGCTTGCAGGAAGGGTGCTCACTGCGTTCTTCAGAGACAGGCAGTGCCCCTGAACTTGTGATTCTTGTGATAGACAGGTGTCTGAAAAGCAGGGGAAGAATCACTCCCACCAGGATGGCTGTGTTGCTATCAGCAGGAGCCAGAGCGTGGGCTTCCTGAACAGTCACAGGATGGGACTTGTGCATGCTCTAGCCCTGAGAAGACAGAGCAGATGAATTTCTTTAATGTTATTGTACTTGAGACTTGGAAGTAGCTGCTCCCAGGTGCATCCATGCAGCCTCCGAAGAAGGGCACGAGGCTCCAGGCAGGACCACCCCTCTCTGTGCTCACTCCAGGATCCTGCCTGTTTCTCTGTTTAGCACATTCCATGAGGGTCTTCCCTCTTGATTTCTTCCCCACAGCTCTGTCTGCATCTCCACTGCTGCAGACGAGTTCCTGATGCTGGCCGCAATGTGCTGCTCCTCTTGCGGGCATGACAGCCCCCTCCACTTTGAGGCCAGACTGGCCAGCAGTGCCATGTTGCCTAGCGATGCATTTCTGGCTGTCCCATCTCATTAAGCTGTTTAAGCCACATGCACCCATGGGGAAGTCAGGAGGGAATGCCAGCCCTGGCTGCTTTAATTGGCTTCTTGTGTGTGTGCGCACATGCATTGCAGAGTGTCAAGTCTTCCTGAGTGATCGCTGATGGTTAAGGAGTTAAAAGGTAGAGCTGTGTGGCCAACCAGTCACTCCTTTCAGAAATAACTGAAGCTGCAGTGAGACGCTGCAGCCATGGGAAATCTGGCCCTGGATGTTAAACAACCCCTGTGAGGTAGTGCTCATCTAGGGGATTTAAACAATTCTGAATTCTCAAACCACAGTGCCCTGAAAGAGCATTAGCTAGACAGTAGAAAAAGGGACTGACAGAAAAACAAATAAGAGTGAAATGTGATGTCTGTTTTAAGCAATATTTCTTCACTTCTACACTTTATATATTCTGACATCTTTAACCAACCTATTATCGAGAACTCTTCTCTATTTTTGTATCCATCTTGAATGACTGAAACACTGTTTGCCAGAGGTTCTCAGGGTTTCCCCCTCCCCAGTCCACCCTTTCCCTGGGAAGGACAGACATGTGCCTCAGCAGACAGACCTGCATCTGAGCATTTCCATGATGTAACAACCTCTGTGGACCACAGCAAGAGTAAAGCAAGTCTCCTGTGCTGCTACTAAGAATGTTGCTGATGAGTTTCTAGGAAATATTGACCCAAATAAGTGGGACTGGGAAGAAAATGTTCTGAACAGTGGTAAGAGTGAAGAGGTGACACATCATTGCACCATGATTTGAGAGAAAGACCAGATCCTGAGGGCCTGTTGACTGCAGTGGGAGTTTGTTGGCCCACAGTGCAGCTAAACAAAATACAAGAAATACAAGCTGTGGCACAGGTAAGAGCTCGACTGACACAGTCCCATAACCAGTCTGAGAAGTGCTGGTACCTTGCCAGTGAGCTACTTGCAACGCAGAAGGAACAAAGGGAAATTTGACTTTGAACTGTACTGTCCTATATCCAGAAAATCAGTTGCATTTTCGTACGCTGTATAAATAATGTACATCTTTTATCGCCTTGTACCTTTTCCACGACAAATACCTAAGCAATCTGCCTGTGAATAAAAAAGCAGCTGCTTATGCATTGTAGAGTATGTGGTGTTATGGCATCAGACCCCATGCAAAGACATGTCTGTAGTGTTGCACCAGATGATGGCATTTAACTTGTTCTTGTAACAAAGCAGGATCCACCTTGTCAACTGTGGAGTCCAGAATGGCACAGAGCACGTGCATTCAGACCTCTGACTTGAAACACAAGTAGTGTATGAAAAGGAGATTGAGGAAAGTTCTAAGATTTGCCCACTTAAAACCAGGCTTATGGTGTTGTGACTTAGTCTCTGCTTGTGAAGATTTCTCTTCACAAGCCAAACTGTATGATCTGAAGTCTGTCATTTCAGAGGTGGCATCACTCTTTGAAACTCCAGTTAAAGTCCATTCAGCTTGGAAGGTGAAAGTTTCAGGTCTTTTCTTTATAGGGAGCAGCAGAATGGATGTTGAAGATATGGCAGCAACATTTTGATGGTAACTACAATGTATGGCCATTGAGAGGATGGCTGCTCAGTTCATTGTCACTGGGACCAGCAGAAATCATTCTCTGCAGACAGTGGATCTCCCTAAGGCAGGCACTGATGGGGAAGAGGGACTTCATTCAGAGGGACAGCCCTCCTGGCAGTGGCACTGAGTGTGGCCACGCTTCAGGCTGAAAGTAGACACGGAATTAATGCCTCCTCCCATCCAAGTCTGTGGAGAGCTTTTTACTGGCGTCAGTGGCAACAGGATCAGAGTAGAGTCTTAAGGCTCTTCCCCTGGAGCTTAGAGGAGTTTAATGGAATAAAGTCTAAGTTGTAATTAATTGGCTTCTGCTTCTCCTGCAGGAAAGAGTTAATGAAGGCAAAGCTCGTCTGGCCAAGGGCCTGGTACGGCTCCAGTAGAGCTATGACTCACAGATTGAACATCCTGCCAAAGAACCAAGCAGACTCCTCATCCTCAGCTACTCCTATCCCAACAGGAATAGTGCAAATTGGTACAGCATCATGGCTGGAAAGGTTTGTTCCTTACAGCACCTGCTCTTCTCACTCAGTTCAATACTATTTGTTTGCAGAATAAATCATTATCTGCCAGATAAGACCTTACATGTCTAGCTGTATTCTATTGTTTCTATGGTGCAGATCTCCTCAGTAATCTTGCAAGGGCTTTCTACAGGACTGAAGGAAGTTGAGGTTAGTAGAATTGTCTAAATGAGTACAGAAATAGCCAAAGGGAGGACAGAAAGAGATAGACTGCTGGGAAGCAGCACACAAGAAGTTGTTTCTGGGGGAGTTGGTCAGAGATGAATCTTGGAACTGACCAAGTTTGATATTTTCATTGTTGAGCTTGGCTCAAAAAGTGGAGTGGAGAACTAAAATGTGTTGGTGTCGTCATCCTTAAAAAACAGCCCATGCTTAGTGACATGCTGTCCCAGGCACAATCCTCTACCCCAGTCGCTGACCACTTGCCCCTCTCTGGAGAGAACGAGACCAGCAAAGAGCCACTAGCAGCAACGCCTCTGCTGCTGAGCTGCAGCCTGCGCTGCCAGGGCCCCGTTCCCAGTGTGAGAAGAGCAGAGCAATCGGGGGTCTCAGTGTGCTGGGATACAGGCACTGAGAAGGTGGTCTGAAGGCTGGTGCCTGATTGCTGTTCTTCAGAGGCACATAATCACTTGACAAGTGAATCTCGTTAACAATGGATGCTTTCCTTCCTTCCGAACTTCCTCTGCTTTAGCTATCACAACAGGGCAGATGACGAGTCACGAAAAGTGCAAAAATTATGATAGTCTGACAGTGCAGACAGAAGATAGGGAGGACTATTGGTCTTGATGATAAGCTGAATTATACCACTTTGAGTTCAGACTAGGAAAGCATAAATATATGGATTAGCAACAGCGTAACAGATGAAAACCTGAGGTGGAGAGTTTAAACAAGGCATAATTTGTAGCAATGACAAAATTACAGGGATACAGCCCTTCATCTCCCAACCCTCACACCTCAACCTTGCCACAAAGAAAATATCTGCCTCCCCGTTTTTCTACATGTGAACTTTTTTCAAAACACCCCATTTTGGGTGGCCAGCCTGGGAAGTGTGGCCTGTCAATATTGAAAGACCAGCTCTGAAGCTGTGGTTTGTCAGAGTAATTGATGTGGAGCGGGGAGAATAAAGGAACACACATGTCCTGTACCAAATCTGTTTGGAAAATGAAAAAATGAACCATTCTCTGTGTGATTCCCCTTTCCTGGACTTTGCAGGTCGCTACACTGACTGCAGTTGCTACTGGCTGACTTTGAGAAACAAGCACATGAATGTTCCTGAGTTTGACCAGCTCCAGGTGTGGTGGTTCCTGAGATCCTGTTGCTCACGGTGCTCCAGTAAAATAACGGCTGCTTCTTCTCCATGTTTGAGTTGGTATTAGATTGACAAGATCAAGTGACAGCACAACGGTAGACACCTTTATCTGCTGTATGCATAATCTTTCTTGCTGAACCCTCGCCAAACTCATCCCCAGGTCTTATCTTTTTCTAAACTGAGTATTCATGTGGTTGTTTTACGTAAACTGCAAAGAGCCTCATTAAGTGGAAATCTTAACTCAAAAGGTTCATTATTAAGGTGGAACGTAGCTCAGAACGCACAGAGCAGAATTACCAGTCTTTTGTGTTATTTTGGGAAGAAATGCTTAGTGCCTTGGGCACCTGATGTAGTCCAGTACCTGAGACCTTCTGTTACCTCTGACCTCACTCAGGGAACAACCTTGGCTTTAAGGTGAAGTGTTTTAGTGGCCATTAGGCAGGAAAGCATTCCCAAGGGCCGAGGAGAGCAGAACTCTACCAATGCCTGGCAGCACTGCAGGCAGCTGCCTCAGCTACAGCTGCAAGAGAAGCTGAGGGTACACTGGCCCCTGCCCTTCTGATCTGCCAGACTGGGAAAGACCCTCCTGGAGAAGGACTGGGCCGGGTGGGAAGATGGTTTGGGTGTGCAGCTGTGCACCAGCTGTTGCTCCTGTTGGTGCTTGGTGCCCACAGCACCGCTGGAGCTGGTTGACAACCCGGGAGCTTTGGGAGGGGATGAGGTTTTCGCAGACAAAACTCTGTATCACTTGAATGCTGGTATTCACTGAAGGTAGATACCAACATTTCTGTGCTTCCATGTTCTCATTTATATTGTAAATGTTGATGAAAGAGTTTGAAATGAAAGACACACACATGGTTAAGAACGCAAAGGCAGTGAAGGCATTTCTCTGAAGCTGGAAATTCTGCTGCGTTTTCCCTTTCTTCCAACATATACTTTACCCAGACATCAGAATTGCAAAACTGGTGCTTCACCAGACAAGAGTCATAACATTTTGTTCCTAAAAAATGGAAGTTGCTAAACAGGGTAAAATTAAAGAAGTTAACAAATCAGTATCCAAAATTTGCATTTCTTCTGGGGAATCAGTTTTTCAGGGACAGTTTGTTTTCCACAGTGAAGAACAGGTTTTTTTAATTCGACCCCTTCAGCAACATTAACATGCTTGGTGCAGATCTGTATCCTGCCATTCTTCTTATCTCAAGGACAGCACCTCTGACAGCAAAAATGCTGCATCCATCACATGGGAATATTAGCAAGTGTCCAGTTGTCTTGAGTAGGAATAAAATGCATGATGTACTGGCATTGTGCCAAGTCAGCTGCTTTATAAAGTTGATACATAAATCCCAAAGCATTAGCACATACCATGTGTTTTGTTATGGTAGAGGCCATATATGATTAACCAATACTGTGTTGGTGAAACAAGGCTAGAAGAGCTGAGAGAGACCTGGTGCACAGGGACACTGCGGTGTCACACACATGCTCAAAATCATGGTGAGCCATCTCCAGAGTTGTGTGTGTGTGTTCATGTACGTGCACGCACACAAATGCTGCTGGAGGTGGAGGGGGGTGTGAGGAAAGCTGGTGTGTCATCCCTACTTCCTTCTGTGTGTTAATCTTGAAGACTGCGGTGCATGTCTATGGATGTGTGCATGTGTACATTTTACTTCCCTTTGCTTTGTTTGGTACTTTTAATCCCCTGGGGTGTATCTCTGAGCTGAAGAACGTTAGAGCTGATATAGCTTTTTTAAGTGGGGATTATGTAAATGCATATTATGGGTCTTTCATAAATAGAGATTATTTGTCGAATACATTTGAGTGCTTCCTTTGGAGCCATTAAGGTCTGTTGTGTAAATAGGAATTTAGTGACTGCCTAATCTAAATTTCATTGATTCAATAGAAGACCACAACAGCATTTTTTGCATTCATTTTGGCCTTATGAGAACATATTTCTGGACAATTTTCGAATAATTACAGGACCGTATATGACTAAAGCTAATCATGACAAGGATACTTTGCACATCTGTGTTAACTGTTCTCCACTATTCACTCTCTATTTCTCTTCAAGTTTTATGATTAAAATAATTGTTGTTCCAGCCACTAACTTGTTAATTGTCACTCACTACATTAAGAATTCCACAAGTTTAGATGAGCAAAGCAAACAGAATATTTTGCCAAAAGATAGAGCCATCCAAAAAGTTTTAAAAATGTATTATCTGTGCTCTAGTCCTAGATGGAGGACATTTAAACAGAACGCTAAACAATTTGGGAAATGCTGCCTCTCCTCAAGGCAGCTGCACACTTACAGGCAGGGGTGCCTCTGAGAACACTTGACTTTTGGACTCCTCTCAGCTGTCAGGTAATGCTGGTATCGTTCCTTGATGCAGAAATGGTGCAAATCCAGCGATCCACTGATGCAGGGAACACATCTGGCAACACATCTGAATTCAGTGGGTCAGATGGGATTTGTGCAGAAGAGAAAGCTAGTACTGTTCAATCCAAATAAAACTGGAGGCTGGAGGAATTCCCCTGCTCTGAGCCCCTCCTGCTCCAGTGCATGGATTCTCCTACTACACCCACGGGCACTGCAGTGTTGAGTGTTGCAGTTCCTTTTGGCATTACACACAGGAGCTGAACCTAAACTGGGAGGGGAGTGGAGGGGCAATTGGCATACCTATACACTGCACATTCATCAGAAGTCTGACAGGGAGGACTCCAGCTCCTTTGAGAGAGGCTTCCAGACATGATGTCCTGACACAACACGGCCCCTTGTTACAGATTACCCGCGAGCAACAGCTTGAGCATCCCCATTACCTGGAGCCAGTCAGGGGAGCATGGCGTGAGCTGCACAGCCAGCACCCCCCTTGCCCCACGCAGCGGTTCAAGCTCTGCTTTCCCACATGCCAAGCCTACCTTGTCATTTGAGTCCTCCCACCAGCCTCACATCGAGCTGCATTAGGCAGGTTTTGATGCTGTCACAGTACACAGAGATTGAATCCTATCGAACATTGCCCATGAGTTGATTTATTCCTTGAAGAGGGAATGGACTGCATGCCAGTATTCCCGGTAAAGCATTATGAAGAAACTAGATTTTGCTAGGAAACCTGTCTGCCTTGCTGTGGGGATTTGCTGGTTGATATGGCCCTGGAAAAGATATGTAAAAATAATAATAAAAGTAATTTTTAAAAAACAAAGACACTCTCAACATACTGAAATATTGACAGGGTCTTTCAAACAGCACACCTCCTCAGTAGCACACCTCAGCGGAGACAGGGGCACCAGGAACACAAATATGCATGTACAGTTCTTGAAGTTAGTGCTTATATGGCTGTATCTTAACCCTTCCTGTTCACTTTACTTAGGGTCAGCATTCTCCTTTGCTTTTACCTTTTTCACATTGTTTTACAAAAGAGATACTTTGCCACCTGGCTCTCACTTCTGGAGCTGGAGTTGCTGAGGAAGGTGTTAAATGGGATTTTCTCATCTTTCTCTGCTCTTTGCTGTTCCCAGTCTTTAAATCCAACTTTTATTAAGCAAAACAAGCCCAGAGCACAATCTGTGCACAGTGCCTTGGTCTAAAAAGATCATTTGATCAAGCATAAACCAATACTGCTGTGATGGGGACCTAAGTTACCACACACAATGTGTTTTCTCCTTTGGTGACTTCTGAAATACATAAACAGATAAAAGTTTGAAGCATGATCCAGTTCTCAGCCTTTGGAAATGATTCATTTCTATTAACGATTTACTGATTTACACACAGCTTATTTTGCATAAAGTTAGAGCTGGGCACATTTATTCACTGTGATTCCCTTAAAAATGAATATAAATATCAAAGGCAATTGGCTACCAAAAATTTGAATATTATGGCACTGCATCATGGAGAGTTGACATGAATATGAGTCTAGGTCAGAAAAAAATATACAAAAAAATGCTTAACCAAGTATGATATTTTACAGCATGCCACTGAATCATCTGAAAGCGTTGTACTCATTACAAACGTATGCAGTGTTTGCAAACGATTCCTCAGGGTGGGGGGGGAGGCGGAAATTTAAAAAGAAAAATAAAGAAAAAAAGAGACCATTATTCTTCTCATGAAATGTGCCCCATGATCTATGAAACCCATCTCTCCTGTAAAGTCCAGCCTCTTCCTATGGCTGTGTACCTGAAAAGAGAGAAAGAGTTCAGTGAAAGAAAACAATTACACATCATTCCACAGCAAAAAAAAAAATGCATGTTCAATCCCAAATTTGTCACTTTTGGCAAGGACAGTGCAAACCTGAGCCTGCCAGCAGCAAGGCATGTCACTCTTGTAGTTGTGCATTCCGTGATTCTGTGAAACAAGGGCCAGCAGCTCCCCAGTCCCCTGACGTGACGCCTGAGCCATTGTGATGGGCTGGTACTGATCCTGCTGGTGACAGTTTGTCCCTCAGTTGCTATAGGGCAGGAACAGTTCCTGCTGGGTTACGTGTTGTCACCCTGCCCACTGCAAGCCTGGAGAAGGGGACAGACCTTTTCATCCCGCTCAACCAACAGCTGCAGGGGTTGGGCAAACCAGGAGAGAGGCCCAGCGTGCGCCAAATCAGAGTGATCACAGGGTGGGCATGGGCAGCACCTTTGCCCTGCCACCCCACGGCACCAGGGGCTCAATTCACCATCATCATGCTGGCATGTGGTGGGCAGTGCAAGTAGGGGTTCATACGGGGCACTGCCTTCTGCTGCAAAGTCACTGACGTGAGGTGTCTCAGCAGCCCTGCTCAGTCCCCCTAAGCCCAGAACCCAACATTAGCTCTTCTGTCTGCTGTCTCCATAGTCCCAGTGCATAAAGCTGCAGTCACCCGAGTCCCAGTCAGTGCTTTAGTGCGCTGCAATGGAAAAATGCCTTCAACGCAGAGGGAAGGGATGCAGCACAGTTTTTCAGGAAAAGCCTTCAAAGAGGCAGCAATTAATGTCCTTAACAACAGAGAGCCACCCTGCCCAGGCGTATCCTTTCTGCTGAGAGAGAGTGGGGCATCTGTGTGTGGCCATTGACATGTAACACTCGTACACATATTGATCTGATGGTTCATTGTTCACCCAAGCCCTTGGCAAAGGTCACTATCTTTGCTCCCATTGTACAAATGGGAGCATAGAGGCAAAGATTAATTTTCAGAAGTGATTAATGTTCCTGGTGCCCATCCTGATTCACTTTGGGCCTCAAGCCCCAAATGAAGTCTGGAACTGGGTTAATTAAGGTGTCCCTTGCCCCTCTCCCAGCACTGCCAGACATGTCCACTGCTTGTTGTCATTGTCTTTTCCCACAAACTCCTCCACCCTTTATCCTGTGCCAACCCTCAAACCGGCTCAGAGACTTGCTTCTGAGGCTGCTTCCTAGACCCACATTTCACATGATGCCCAAAACGACCTCAGATCCTCATTTCTTGGCCCTTGGTACTTATCCTACAGGGTGTTTAGGAAAGCGCACCCAGCATCCAGGTGCCAAGTTTTACTGAAAAGGCAAACCAGGGCTTTTAATGTCTGAGAAGTTCTCGATTACTACAGGGTTCGTGGGCTAAGGAGCAGTGGCTGCCCCTGCACAGCAGCTGCAGGAGTTCACGTTCGCTTCACACTTTGCATCAGCCGAGAACCACAGGGCAGAGGGGACAGAGACACCCCCCGAGACCTGCCCGGTGCCCCGCAGGTCTGTGCGGTGCTGATACCGCGGGGCAGAGCCCGTCAGTGCCGGGTGGTGCCGTGCCAGGCCGCGCTGTGCTGGGCCCGCCGTGCCTCTGGTGCCGCTGCTGCCGCACCCGGCAGGGCCGCGCCACCGGTGCCACCGGGGCCGTGCCGAGCCCCGCGCCCCGCGCTCGCCGCCAGCCCATGTGGCCGCTCGCAGCTCGGCATGAATGAACCGCGCTCCTCCAATCGGCGGCCGCCCCGCCGCCGGCCGCACGCGGGCTCCCCCGCCGCGCGCCTCCGCCGGCCAATCCCTTCGCAGCGGCCGCCCGCCGTCCGCCAATGGCGGCGGGGAGCGCGGGGCGGCGCCCCGTGCCGGCGGCGCCCTATGG
>JANVCC010000120.1:7757833-7794026 GCA_025345505.1 Todiramphus chloris collaris | reverse complement strand
GGGGGCGGAGCCGGCGCGCGGCGGCCCGGCGCCCCGGCGCGCGGCTCTAAAGCGCGGCGCGGGGCGGCGCGGTGCAGACGGGCCATGGCCGCCACCGCGCAGTACCTGCCGCGCAGCGCCGCGCTGATGCACCCGGACGGGGACCGGCTGCACCAGGGCACCACGTACCGCGAGGTGCAGAAGATGATGCACCACGAGTACCTGCAGGGGCTGGCCCCCGCCGCCGGGCACGCCGTCGGGCTAGCGCACCACCAGTGGCTGCCGAGCGCCGGCACGGACTGGGGCAGCGGCGGGGGCGGCGGGGGCGCGCACCTCCCGCCCGCCGAGCACGCCAAGGGCGGCCCGCCGGGGCCCCGCGAGGAGCTGTCCGCGGCTGCCTTCCACCACCGCCCGCACCTGGTGCACCAGCCGGCGGCGGGCGGCGCGGCGGGCGGCTGGGCGCAGGGCGGCGCGCACCACCTGCCGCCCATGTCGCCGCCGTCGGGGCAGCCGCTGCTCTACGCGCAGCCCTACGCGGGCCTCAACGGGATGCTGGGCCCGCCGGCGCCCGCGCTGCACCACGGGCTGCGCGACCCGCTGGGCGCCGAGGAGGCGGGTGCCCACGAGCTGGCCGCCTCGCCGCCGCCGCTGGGGCCGCCCGAGCCGTCGGACGAGGACGCGCCCAGCTCCGACGACCTGGAGCAGTTCGCCAAGCAGTTCAAGCAGCGGCGGATCAAGCTGGGCTTCACGCAGGCCGACGTGGGGCTGGCGCTGGGCACCCTTTACGGGAACGTCTTCTCGCAGACGACCATCTGCCGGTTCGAGGCGCTGCAGCTGAGCTTCAAGAACATGTGCAAGCTGAAGCCGCTGCTCAACAAGTGGCTGGAGGAGACGGACTCCAGCACGGGCAGCCCCACCAACCTGGACAAGATCGCTGCGCAGGGCAGGAAGCGCAAGAAGCGCACCTCCATCGAGGTGGGCGTCAAGGGCGCCCTGGAGAACCACTTCCTCAAGTGCCCCAAGCCCTCGGCACACGAGATCACCTCCCTGGCGGACTCCCTGCAGCTGGAGAAGGAGGTGGTGCGGGTCTGGTTCTGCAACCGGCGGCAGAAGGAGAAGCGCATGACGCCGGCCGGGGTCCCGCACCCGCCCATGGAGGACGTTTACGCACAGGCGGACACGTCGCCGCTGCACCACGCGCTGCCCGGCGCCGTGCAGTGACTGCCCGGCCCCGCCGCTGCGGCCCCGACGGCGGCGGAGCGGGCGCGGGCGGCGGGAGACGCGCTTTAATTTATTCCTCAGACTGGCCCGTTCGCAGCGCTCCGCTCCCGCGCTGTATTTATTCGCTCGCCACGGGCCCCCTGCGCGCCGGAGCCGCCCGCGGCCGCAGCAGCAGTAGCCAAAGGTTTGCGATCTCTAATTTATTCCCTCCCTCGCGGCCCGGCACGGGCTCGCCCGGGGGACGCCTCGGTTCCATTTCCCGGCCCGTTTTTATTTATTTTCTAACCGCGTGCGGAGCTCTCTCCCTCCCGTTGGTAGGTTCGGTCCGGTCCATCCCCTTGGGTTTCGGTTTTTGTTTGTATCTTTATTACAAAACCAATGTAGACTGCGAGGGTACGTTTCTATTTATGTTATAGTAAATATTTTATTACTTGCATAAACCATTTACCCAGGAACCGGTCTCGTGTCGTCTTTGCGGGCTGCGGCGCCCCGCCGGGAGCTGAGCAGCGTTCCCGGAGCCCCGCCGCCTTCCCGGGGCTGTAGCGGCCTCCCAGACGCCCGCGCCTCCTTGGGCTCATCCTCCCGGGGCGCAGGTACCGGCGGTCGCCCCGTCGGTTGGCACGGGGCGGGAGGCTCGGCGGCGCGTGCCCTTGCCGTTAACGACGGCGTGGCGACGCTTGGCCGCTGCGCTCACGGGTTTCTGAGCGGAGTGCACACGTAGGAATAGCCGAGGTCCGAAGGAAGAGCAGTGCTGAGGTGGGGTAGCTTTGTGTTGGCGGTACTGCGTTTTGCTGATCTTAACGTAACTTTCTGCAGTCTACAGTGCGAGCAGACAGCGCTCCAAACATAACTTTCTTCCCGCGTATCGCAGAAGTTATAACTGTACTTTAGTGTAGCTAAGAAGATTCCTTCTTCCCACTCAAACCACTCTCGGGATTTCTGATGTCACCTGTTTTCCCTTGTGTGGTTTTATGCCCTGATATTTTGTGCTTATGCCAAGGAAGGCTGCAAATTAACTGCGTTCTCTAGAAGAATCAGCTTGCATCTCTAAACCTCTTTCAGTAAATGTCGAGAAAAGTCACATAAGGACTGTGTTTGCCTCTGCAGGTCCTTTGATTCTTGCAGTGTTTTGTGTGTTGGGAGAACTTTTGAAAGCTCTTGCACTTATGATATACTTAGTCACAATCTGGTAGTAAAGCAGCAAAGTCTTCCTTTTTATTTGGCAAAGAACTTAACAATGTTCTTGCACATCTGGCACTTAACTAGTCTGCCTACTTGACTCTTGGTATAAATTATATGCTGTGAAAACAGCAGCCTTAAAAGGGATTTTTTCTAGTGATAGCACTGCATCCTGCCTAGGAATTTGTATATAAGTATTAAAAAATTCTATCTATCTGAACATATCAAATGTAACTTACACTTGAAAATTTATGCATGAAAATTGTCTGTTTGCTTTTGTTGCATTTTGTGCCTTTAATGGGTGTACATAATACTTGCTTAAGCAGCAATGCATTTGCAGTAGATAACATTAGAAATTATCGCATTTGCAATGTCTCCTGAAATTTAACTAGTCTGCATCAGCTAATACAAAACTACCGAGTCCCTCTGCATTCAAACATCTAGTGAACTGGTTTTTGATTTTAAAATAAAGTCACTTTGAGCAGTTATTTCATTAAATGCTATGTTTGATGCTCTTAAGTCTGTAAATAAATGGCTGTCTTTGTGGTACAAATAAGATAGCAAGTGCTGCAGTTCACTGTATTAATAACTTTCCTTGGCATACAGAGCACAGTAAGAAATTTCACTTAAAGGATCCAATGTGTATAGTATGTTTTGTCAGCTTTCATTACAGATGTAGCTTCCTTTTTAGTAATGAGACTGGCTTTGATAGAAAAGCACAGAATTGTAGGGTTGTTGTAGAGAACCTGAATTTCCAAAGTTTTCCTTTATTTACTGAATATTTACTAATTTCTAAATAGTTGAGTCTATGCAGTAGCTTAGATGATACACTCCTGTAAAAAAGTACAGGAGCAGGATGATTCAAGGGTTTGAGTCAATGTATCATGAAAGCATTTAAATTAATTTTCATCTCTGAAAATCCTTCCTTAGCTATTTCTTTGTGTGCTTCACACACATATATTGTTGTGTTTAATGTTTTGTAATGCTGTAACACTTCATCCTTTACAAATGTCTGTGTGATAGCCAGGCTTTAAGGGAAGAAGAAACAAAACTGGAAATTAACAAAAGAGGTTTTATTTTTTTAACGAAAACAAATTTTTATTTGCATTGAACAGTTAACTGTACTGCTTTTCTATACCAGAAGTGATTTCAGTAGCGTCTTCTTTCTAAACTAACCTGGCTGGCAAACAGTATTTATATTGATACTTAGCAGGGAAGGGTGAGTTTTCACATGGCATTCTCATAATGGATGCGATGTGCTGTGAGTGCTTGGGAGGACGAGCACCCTTGGGTTGTTCGGTTTGTCAGGTTGTATAAGGCGCTGGCAGCCCCACTGCATTAGCTCTTTCATGCCGTTGAGCAGCAAAAATAAAATACCCTTTATATTTATTTCTGCAGTGCCGCAGTGCTCAGATGTTCTAAAAATCGAATGCCCCAAAGGTTTGCCTCTCTTAGAAGAACTTGTTCGTTTTCTTGGTCAAGGATTAAATAGCAATTACTGGAGGGAGACTTGGGGGTCTTTTTTGGTTTGATTTGGTTTGGGTTTTGTTGTTTGTTGTGGGGCTTTTTTTCTGGTGCTGGTTGTTTCTCACTAAAGTGAAGTCTGAGCTCATACTACTACACTGGGAGTAAAGCACATGAAGGTAGGACTGTGATATTGGTACATTAAATAAAAGCAAATGTACAAACGTTATTTAACAAGGCACAAGCAGAGTAGAGTATGCAAAGTAGGAAGTGCAGATAAGGAAAAGGAGTTATGCACATTACCGGTATCAGAGGGGTTTAGGTTTGCACTGAGGTGAAATCCTTGTAACCTAAGGACAGAGGGATCTTTAGGAGCTCTCTGCTTTTGGGCAGTGCCTGGCCCCAGCAGACGCTCTTCAGAGCAGCATTGTTTTTGTGCTGGTATCCAGGCTGTAGTTAGTCCCCTGATAGCTTTGGGTGCTCTTCTCTAGCATGTCATCTGCTGTTGGAGTGCCTGGTGGGAGCTGTTTGCCTTGCCCACACGGGCTCCTGTGTAGAGGCTCCAGCCAGGCTGGTGCCTGGCACCGTGGTGCAGAATGGGATCAAAACTCAAACTGGTAAGGTGAAGTGGTGGCCAAGGAGTGCCTGCCCAGCTGGGGTAGTTCGCATCAGGCAAATACATCCCTGATGGGAGCTCAGTCCTTCCCTTGTGCTTGCAGAGAGGCAAAAGGCTGGGCTGTGCCTTCAGTGTGCTCCATCCTCGCTGGGAGCAGAGCATCCTGCCTGTGCTCTCCAGGCATCTGAGGGCAGCTGCACTTTCCAGATGCTGTTGTCTCATAGACTGGTTATCGGCAATTTTCTAAAATTGCTGTTTTCTGCAAGGCAGACAATATTCAGCAGAGTCTCACTTTTTTCCTTCTTTTTATGAAGGTGGACGGTTGCTACTGAGTTTTCCTGTGTGCTTAGGAAAAGGTTGTGGTGTTCTGGTATCCAACTTTATTTTCCGATTCCTTGTCTTAGACTATTGCTGTCACTTGCAAGAGCAGGGAGTACTTGTTCTGTAACAACTACAGAAGTCACTACAGCACAGCAGTTTGCCTTGCTGCACATAGTCACGTAATTATTGATGCTGTACTCATCTTACTCTCTCAGCAGAATCTGTTCTGCTAACTGCTATCCACTGACCCCAGCAAAGCGACGGCAATACAAACTGTCACCTAACCAGATAAAGCAGCAGTAAAACTCTATATTTCTTTTCATGTAAATTTGGAGCATCAGTGTTAGCACCTTGGAATCTTCGTACATGTGCCCACCCTTGCTCGCTCGCTTGCTCTCCCACAAGGAGATTTCATCACTGTCTGGTTGAGCGTATATTTTGATTCTGCGCTGAAGTTTGCATATATTTTAATTTTACCCTAATGCTGCCATTGTTTGGCGCTGGATCAGCCCTGGGAAAGCTCAGCATTGTTATTTTGCAGGTATTGGAAACAGGCTTGGGTCATGCCTGCAGGGCAGAAGTCCGCAGCTGTGGAATTGCTTCTTCTTAGCTGCCTTGTGTAGTTTCTTACAGTTGGGTTGTTTAAAATCAGCACATCCTGTCCAACAAGCTCCAAGCTGGTGCGGGTAGCTTGTGATCAGTGTTCAGGCCAGGAGAGCAGCTGGCCGTGGCTCTTGCTGTGAGCCCTGCCCGCGGAGGGGATGGGGGTGCCTGGGGTGCCTGCGGACAGGCTGCCCTCACTGCTCTGCGAGTGGGCCAGCTCCAGGCAGGGGTCGGGGATGGTTTGGTTTGGTTTAAAATGTTAAATGTCCAGAGATGAAAGTGTCTGGTCTCACGAAGATTTATATCCTCCTGAAATGGGCAGCTCCAAAGAACAGGATTTCTCCAGGCTTACACCAGTGAACATGATGTGGGCTGGGATCAGCATCATCCCTCTGTTTTATGTGTATGTGCATATGTAAGAAAAAACACAGAGAAGGAGCTTGTTGGGTCTTTCGCATGAACTCGTACTGTGCTCCGCAGAGCTGATTTATGGGCATTCAGCATCTGTTCCACTTGCTATTTTTTGGTGAGTGTAACTGCATGTGCACGCACAGAGCTCTCACCTGGGCACAGAAGTAGAAATACAGACAACTGCATTCAATCAGGTGTTTTCCTTTGTGATTCATGAAAACTCTGCCTATCAAAGTTTCCCCTGGTTTCAGTTGAACGAATAAGACCGGGCTTCTCCACCTAACCCACCATGCTGTGTGTGGGCGTCAGGAGGTTGCAAAGGCAGCATTGAAACATATGATACTGTACACAAGACATAATGTGCATGTTAGATCAGACCTCATGAATATTTCATGTTCCTTGATATCACATTATTTTTGGTGTTGGTCAAAATGAGTTACCTGTAAGCCTTGCAACAGTGCCCTGGCTCATACGCTGCTAAGAGACACCTGGAGAGCGCGTGCAGTAGAGGAGAATGCTGTCTCTGCCAAACTTTAAAAACCTTTTTTTACTGCTTTTTTTTTTTTTTTTTTCTTTGCCACCTTTCTTTTGGAGTGTTCTGTCCAATACAGACATCTGTGCCACACCTTCAGCATCCAGGTCATGTTTCCTTGTGGACGCATTGGCTTCTCGCAACTCCACAGAGGACAACCCACTTTTGATCTCCTCGCCACATTATCTAGGGCCAAAATGGACAGCGGCCACCACAGACAAACAATAGTAGTTCTTTCATCATGTTTCTGAGCTGGGTTTTCTGTCAATGTGTTTAAGAAAGGTGGATGGCTCCCTGGAGCTGCTCAGCTCCATGCCTCAGGAGCTACCCCCAAAACAGCTGAATGCCTTGACAGTAAATGAATGAACAAGTGCACAAAAATCTTCTTGCAGACATCACATATATGCATAGGAGTTGTCAGACACTCTGTGGAAGTGCCTGCTTCTCACTAGGGGATCAATACAAGGTACGAGAAAGCCAATGGACATTTTTTCATTTCACTGTAGGGTTGCATTTTTTCCTGGGAAAATTTGTCCTGTGGTTTTTCATTACCTGGAGCTCAATGTGAATTAGTACCTCTCACTCACCCTGGAGTCTGTGTGACTTTGAGACTATGCTGGATCTTAAATTTGTAGCTAGCCAAAACTCTGGAAAATCACTTTGATTTACAGTTTGCATCTTTTGCAGTCATTTGCAGGATTAAAGAGTCATGCCATTACATCAGATGTCTGTATGTTTGTTTTTTTTTTAATAGATAATTAGTTTTTAATTGGATTTTCAGTCGTGTTTAAGACTAACCCAGCTGCAAACAAACGAAGTGGTGTCTTTTCAAAGTAAATCAATAGAAATATGGGTAGTGAGAACTGTAGTACAGAAGGGAGGTTATCAGCCTTGCTACAATGGGGATGTTCCTTTAAAACAGTATCAGGGCCCCTGGATTTTGCTCCCAGATCTCCTGTTAATTTCCTTGAGGACTCTGAGAAATGTTTTGGGGTTTTTTTTTTTCCCTAGTGTTCTATGTTCTATCTTCTTATGAAGTGATGTAATAAATCTTTCCTTAAGTTTCAAAGGTTAACGTTTGTGGAGTTCTGAGAGGACCTCAGCCAAAAGAGCTACAGCAGCGCGAGATGCTCCCTGGCTGGTGGAGTGAACCGTGTGGGTTTGCAGGCAGCTTACTCGGTGGCTCCAGCAGAAGGAGCATTTCCATGTGTTGGACATCGACGTGCAGTGCGGGCAGAGCTGTGCTGCAGGGACACGGGAGACCTGCTCCCCTTTCTCACTAGCCTGTATATGGGTATTGTCCTGGGCAAAGCCTTCCCGACCCTGCTACCTCAGGGCTGTGGAGAGCAGGGCAGCCACGCTCTGTGTTTTGAGGATAAGTGCTGTGGAAGGGCATCACCCACTGCCAAAATGGTCTCCATCGGCCCAGGAGCTCTGTGAAGCTCCAGTCTGTGATGACAAGCACAGCTGAGTGCATCTCTGCAGCTCCCAGCTCACTTGCATCAGTACAGTGTTATTTTTACTTACACTGCCAGTGGCATGTATCTGGCAGAGCTGTCTGGAGGAGCCCTGATGTGCCACAGTGGCTGGCCTTTGTCCCGGCCCTCTTAAGCCAGGTGGGCATCAGGGTGCAACTTTGACTTTCTCTTCTTCAGGATCGAGGTCTGTGTCCCTTATACTGTCGCGTCCTCTGCAGAGCTCAAAGTGCCATCAGCTGGCAAATCCTTAATGTGCAGAAGTTTTAATCGTGTCATCTCTTAGGCTTTAGCATGATCTCAGGTGTCCGAGCATTATTCAGAAGCAAAGGGATGAAAACTGTTGCCAGACCTGACTTCAAGTGTTGCTTCCCTCGTCATCCCCCCACAGTGCTCTCCCGACGGGGTCCAGGTACTCACAGCAGAGACTGGTAGGATCCACTCACGGGGAGTCTCGGGGGGCTGAGCCACTGTGCCCCAGCCCCTGCAGCCACAGGGGAGGCTCCTGATGGACCTGGTAAAAGGAGCAGAATGGCAGCAGGGGTGGGAGTGATCTGGCAATCCCCTCATCACAGAAAAGCCTTCTATCTTGTGGTTCAGGCTACAAATCGCCACAGGGCCTGGTTTGTTTGGGGTTTCTTTCTTGCGTTAAACATTATCACTTCAGAGAATGGAGCTGGAGTCACCTGCCCCCATCATGCTGGAGGAGACGAGGGGTTTGGCTGAGGCCCATGAGAAGCAGACCAAGCAGCCCACTTGTCAGCCAAACTTTGTTGTGAAGCATGTTGATTCTTCAGTAAATTTGGGCAAGTAAAAAGCATCAGGCAGTTGCAGCGCTGGATTCGTTCTGTCCTGTACTGCTTTCAGGTATGTGTCAGAATCATGTCCTCGATCGTAAGATGGGAAGATAAGATATGCTTTGGAAGTGAAACGGGCAGATGTCTGTGGGGTTTGTGAGACAGGGTTCTGCAGCACGACAGTCTTGCGGGCTGCACAGTTGGCATATGTGCCCTGACACTCCCCTCGTATTTGCTTTCCTGTTGCTACTCGTTTTCAGCTGTTTCTTTCTAGTGTAGATGGCAAAACCAAAGCACTTAATGATACTTTGCTGAATGTGTTTGTCATACAGTGTGCTTCCTCTCTGTAGGTCACAGCTGGCACTAGGGCTGGGGGGACTAAGAGTGCTGGGACACATTGAAGGCTGGCAGAGCTGAGCAGGGCACAGGGGTGTGCCTGTGCCATGGTGTTTGCCTCATCTGGCCTTGTTGCTGGCACATTTGGACCCTCCCCAGAACACGGGCGTGGGGTCAGCCTGTCTCTGTCTCCCAGCAGCCTGTGTCAGCCAGCACTGCAGGGCAGTGGGTGCCCACAGCTTGCAGCAGCACAGAGACAAACTGCCTGCCGTGGGACCGTCTGGGCTGCTGCCCATGGTGTGTGGCTCAGCACATGGCCACGTCTGCGTGCTGGACCAGCTTTGGTCAGCTTCTTGGGAAACAAAGGGTTGGAATGGGCAGGTAAAAGTGTCCTGTCCTTGAACCCTCCCTCAGTTCTGCACTTTGGCCATGGTACCTGTGTCTGCCTGGACCGGGGATGGCTGTGCCCCTGGGTAGAATGCTCATCTTGCCAGCCTCACGGGCTGGCCCAGCCTTGCCAGCATTGTGGACAGTGTGCATCAGCATCATTAGAGGGGAGAGTATTGAATCAATACCTGGAGTTTGATATTCTGCTTAGTGGAACACTTGTTATGTCTTTAATTACTATTTCTAAAAGCACCACGCGATGGAAAGCAAAAGGCAGAAATAAATAGCAAGGGGTGATCAATTGGGCATGAAACCCTTGTTATTGATCACCTTTAACCTCTGCTTAAACTAATGACAGAGCTACCATTTAACTGTCCCCAGGCACAAAGCGCATCAATTGTCGAAGTGCCACATAAATCATGGTGGGTTGCAAAGCATTGCCAAGCGGCCCAGGAGCCAGCCAGACAGTGGGGGGATGAGGGTCCCCTCCGGAGCTGCCCAGGGCACTGGCCTGTGCCATGCAGCTGGGGCACCCACAGCTGGTTTCCTCAGGTAAGCTGCTGCTCCCTAGCTGATATTTCACACAAAAAGTCTCACGAGTAAAGCACATCATGACTGAATGCAGTGCAGGACTGCAGAAATGACAGTTGTTTCCCCTGCCTGCCTCTGTCCCCAAAGAGCTAAAAAAGATTTATGCTGTTAAAGATCCCATTGATCCCTGCTTCTGACCTCCAGATACCAGGGCTGTGGATGGTTACTAACTGTGGTGAGTTTGCAGGAGGAAGGAGAGACCTTCATGTGAGGGAAGCATGATTCTGTGTCTCAGCAGAGCTGTAGGAGGGAGCGCCATTGGCTAGGCACAGAAAGGATCACCTCTTTCCATGCTTCAGATGGCTTCCTGAATTATCAGCTGTGCTGGAATTGCCCTTTCTGTTTTGTACAGAGGAAAAAAAATTAAAAATCAAGATGTGCAATTGGCAGCAGAGTCAAGTCAGCACAGTCTTTCCAGATAACAACAATAATATTCATTAACATTCAATCTACAAATTATCCCTTGAAACCCCAGCCTGGAGATTTGCCAGTTTTCAACACAAAACAATGTTTTCTGTTACATTTCCAGCATGGCAGCATTTCCATGGCCATGTCTGACATATGGCATCACAAAGCGATCAGCTGTACGTCCTGCCTGGTCCTGGGCAAGGGGCTGCACCTCACCCTTTGAAGGGAACATTTGAATTTCATTAAAACAGGATGGGTGTTCTGCAAATTCAGCTCCCCAGAGGATTAGGAGGTGATCTTTTCCTTGATGCTCCTTAGTTCTGGTGAAAACTTTGTGGGTTTCTTCAGCAGCTTTCAAAGAGTGTTTTGTTTCCAGAAGTGTTCAGTAAGCATTCACACTGAGCCCTGGGTTGGGAAGGTGTGGAGAAATCTCAGCGATTTGGAAGAGTCCCGTTGAGCAGCGTGTCTGTGTGTTAACCCTCCCAGAAAGTTCTCAGGACACCTGTCTCCATGGGGACAAGGAAAAGGTCCCTTGTTGTCTATTAAAGGGACTATCCACAGCATGATGCTGAGCACATACTCTGCCTGTGCCTGGCATTGCTGTGCACGTCCCTGGAGGAATTCCTTAGGAGACCCTGGATTAATACAGCCTTTGTGCTGCCATTTGGAGGGTTTCTCCTGAAACTTTAGAAATCATTTAGGTGTCCTCATCCATCAGCTATTGGAAACAGTATTGATAACACAATCATTCCTCCTTTGGTCCCTCTGTTTTTGTTTTTTCGCTGCTGCAGATGCTGTAATTTGTCACTGCTGTCCCCATGAAATATTGAGAGATTGGACTCTCAGGTGCAGCATGGGGGCATTGCAAATGCAGCAGAGGAGCCTCCTGCATCTCTCGCCACCCGCACACGTGGCCAGGGCCGCAGCTGGGGGACAGTCTGGTATGGCCCTGGGGAGACTGAGTAGCCTCTGCGTGTGCTCAAGCTCTGCACTGGCCAGGCTGGAGCTCTGGTTGGTCTGTGCCAGCAGGATCCCACTCTGGGGTGTCACAAGTTTGGGTCTCTGAAGTGCCCTGTGCCATCAGGTCTGGGTATTTCTCAGGGACCTGGATGACATGTGGGTGCCCAGCTGTGCCTGCTGACCCTGGCAATGGGGCTGCTGTAAAGAAGTCTTAAGCCAGGAGAGGTCCAGCTGACATTGAGGAGAGCAGCACTGTGCTGTTGTCCCAGCCTCGGTTTTGGACAGTCCAGAAGAGCTGGCCTGCTTTCCTGTAGCTAAGCGGTGAGCTGCTGGCTGCCAGCCACAGGGCTGCTGGATCATTTCAGGTGGGACAAGCGCAGCACCCTGCAGCCCTGGTGTACAGGTGCCGTTCAGATGGGCTGGCTGGGCAGCATTGCTGGTACAGCCATCAGCACATCGGGAAGGAAAGGGAAAGGTCTGCTCTCAGAGCTCTTCCTACTTCTCCTGAGACTACTAATCTTCTCGGGCTTCCCTGGAGCAAGCAAGCTCCATGTGCTGAGAGTGCACAGGACAGGCTCTTCTGTGCCCACTTCGTTCTGCTCTGGAACCAAATGTCCCTCCATGCCACTCCTGTTGTACTCCTCATTGTGAGGAGTCTGTGTGGTGCCCAGCGTGATGCAGCCCTCACAGAACTGCTGCAAGTGAGTCCCTTCACCAGGAAAGCTTCCAGCTGGGCTGACACTGCACCTCAGCATCCACTTCTGATAGATCTGAGTCTGCAGAGGCCCCTTTTTTCAGGTATTACTTTGCTTACTAGTTTTCATCAAACGCTGGCAGGACGGGCTTGGAGGGGTCACTGTCCCATTTTACTCCTACCCTGAGGTCCAGGGCTGCCTTCAGGTGGGTGCTGCAAGGTCACCTTGGGGTTTGTTCCTGGTCCCCAGAAGTTTCCTGTTCACTGCTGCTGTATCATTACAGACAACTATTGATACAGGCAGTGCTGCCGCTCCTCTTACAGTCGATGAAGGAATAAGCTGTAGGTGTCATTGTCTCTAAGCTGGTATTTAGCTTGTGCACTCTGTGTACTTCTAAAGGCTGGGAATCTGGGAGCAGAGGGGCAGTGAGTGCCATCCTGCAGAGCCCCCGGCGAGCCCTGAGGCCAGCAAGTGCTGCCGGGGAGGATTCACCCAAGACAGCGTCAGATGCAGGCCACGGGGGACACCAGTGGCTGCAGTCCCCATGCAGCAAGCGGCTGCCAGTCTGGCAGAGGGGGCAACTCAGTGCACAATCCAATCTTCTTACATGTCCGTCCAGAGGGGCAGAGCTCCCTGCTGACAACAGCTGCGTGGAGAGCTTGGCGTGGATTTGCATAGATGAAATGATTTCTCCGGCCATTCATTCAGTCTTTCTGTCTGCTGACTTCCCTGCTCCTCTGTGGAATCTGGGGTCCACACAGAGAGCATTCAGCCGGCCGCAAGCTCTTTGCTGCGCATTGCTTTGCACAGATGTCCCCGAGCAATTCCATGAATTGTTGCTCTATAGTCACTAAGCTGTTTGGGAAAACATTTCAGATAACTGTCCTACGCATTGGGGTGACTGAATTAATGGCATTTGAATGGTCAAAAAGATAGTGTGAATTGGAAACAATGATGTCCCTGTAACGGGTGGCAGGAGAATTCCAGCTGGTATTTTCATTGTTAATGAGCAAACCCAGGGTGCTCTGTGGCCTCAGTACCTTGGAAGGGGCTGGTGAAATGCACAAACCAGCCTGTCACTTCCCCTTCTGAACTTTTCAAAGGCCAGGAAAGGAATGCTTTTCAGATTGTCTTATAGGGCTCCACAAGTGAGACATGATACCTCAGCTAGGAGAAGGTCAGGACTGTGGTGATGGCTGCCCAGGTGAGTGCTGCCTGAGCACTGCAGTGCCATGAGCCTTGAGGTTCACTGGGTTCAGTTCCTTAACCCTTGGGTGCCAACACAGCACCTCTGACCGAGGACGCCCATGAAGGTGGGAGCAAACTCTGCAGCACTGTCACCCTTTGCCAAGTCCAACGCTCCTCTCTGCACAACCCCTGCTGTTGGCTGCTGAAGTTGAAGTACAGTGGAGTGAGGAGACCGGGGCTGGTGGGGAAGGAGAAGAGGGCGAACGGCGTGTGCTGGCAGGACTGTGTGGGGAGCTGAGACACCTCCACAGCTGCCACGGCTGAGCCTGTTTCCCCACAGTCTGAGCACTCACCTCAGAATGGCACACTGACCACAATCATTGCTTTCAAATACACTGCATGCTCCCAAACACAGTTTTCACGTCATGAGATGACTGTCAGTGTCGAGAAGACCCCAGTGTGACAAGAGGTGTCCTTTGCAGCAGGAGGAGGTGTGAACCCACCTGCAGTTGGCTGATGCATCCTGTGCGGTGTTGGGCACTGCTCCAAAGCGGGTGCTTGGCAGTCAGGAGAGCTTTGTTGCATCTGGGCTTGGCAGAGCACAGCAATCCCAGCCATACATCATAGGGGAGAACGTGCGCTTGGGTAGCACATTAGAATAATACATTATTAGAGCACTGTTGCTATGGTGATGTATTAGGGCAATATATCATTAGATACCTTCCATTGATGATGTATTACTCCAAACATGGCTCCTGCCAGCACCAGTATGAGGGCCTACAAGCTCTACCCCTTCCCTAAGGAAAAACATCCAAGTGTAATGGCTTCATTAAGGGGATCCAAGGCAGGAAGGAGACTGATGGACCCAAAATGGAGTCCAGGGCATGGGTGACTATGGCTGCTGCTCACCTTCCCGTGAGCTGCATTGCTTGTCGTCCGCTGGGAGCAGTTCCCTTGGGATCATTCTTCCCAAGCACATGCCACTGGGTGAACTGTATCTTGCTGGGCCAGGTCTCTCTCTGGGTATGGGACATGGGCATATGCCACCATTTGCTGGCCCAAGGCCAGAAGGAAGTGAGCTGCAGCCAGTGTGCCATTTGCAGTCCTCCCCGGGCATGGGTTTGTCAGCTGCTGGAGGAAGATGCTCCTGGCAGAGCTGTGACTCCAGCAGCAGCACACACCACCGTGTCCAGCAGGCAGCACTTCACACTCACAAGGCTGTGTCCCATTTGAAGCATGGAGGTGAGAAGAATTAACAAACTGCTCAGCATCAGAGGGCATCATGGGGAGGCCCCTGATGCAGCCTGAGGCTCCTGAGTACCCACCCTCCTCTTGTCTGCTGTGCCCCTATGTCCCGTGGGGCCAGCACCCTGCAGGGCTGTGGGGCAGTTGGTAGGTCAGCATTGGCACTCCACAGGCAGCAAGGCATGGCGGCTGGAGATCTGCATGGGCACTTGTGGCCCTTCACAGTCTCCTCTAACACCTATCGTCAGCTTCCCCAGATGCTGGGCAGCCTCCCCTCCCTGCCAGCATGGAGCAAGGTTGTTTGGATGATGCACTGATGCTCTTCCCTTCAGCCCTGGGGGACCCTGGCTCCAGCTTGACATGACCCCAAGAAGGCGAGCCCAGGAGAGACTCCAGCCAGCTGGGTCCTTGGGTACCCCGTGGGTGCAGGGCCACGCTCTTTTCAATTCAGTGGGCTAAATAAATTGCTTCAGTGACAAAGGCTCTGGAGAACAGGATGGGAAAGCAGGTTGCTTTCACTGCAAAGCATGCATCAGATATAATTTAATTGTAATTAGAGGAGATGAAAGTAGCAGAGTTAATAAAGTATGCACCACCTTTTGCAGGGATGCCAGCGCTGAATGACTGAAAAATGCAACCAAATCATAAAGACGAGCACAAGGTGAGAGGAGACCACAGCTGGGCAGATTCCTCAGCCCCTGCAGTGTCCCACACTTGGGCTCACTGCAGACAAGCAGTTTGTGGCATAGATGCTGTTACTTGATGTGGAGATACCCCAAATCTGCAGCCCCAGCCCGAGTGTTGTCAGCTGCACGTGGGGACCTTCCAGCTGGCTGCTAAGAGAGCGCTGGCTCTCCTGTCCATCTCTTATCCCAGGCACAGCTACGCAGAGCAAAGGCTGCTGCTGAGGCTCTGCAGGTGCCCATTGATACCCGCCCCATCTTCTCCCTGTGCCTGGAGGGACCTCAGTGTCTTCCCCCTTCCCTTGTAGGGGACAGCTGTGGTACGGCTGCTCCTGGATCTCCCCCTCTTCATCAGCGCTCGGGGGCTGCAGGTTCACGAGCAGCTCTGGCTGCAGCCACTTGTACACACAAGCTCGTGTTAGGGCAGCAGGTTTTCTGGGCTCCGTTCCCAACAGTGTGGGCTCGTGGTTAGACCACTTAAGAGCCAGGCTGCCCCCACATCACCCTGCAGATGCACACTTCCTTCCCTTGAAATCTCTGTGGGAACAGAGTCTGCCCACTGAGGGCAGAGGGGGCAAGAATCAGAGGCTGTTTGTGCGGAGTTGAAGTATGATAAAGAATATTCCCCGGAACTGCCCTGCTGCTGCTGGTTCCCATTGATAATAATGATGTGTAAGACACTTTAGGAGTGCAAGACCGTGCCTGCCCTTGATGCCAATGCTTTTAAGGGTTCAGTGGGCTGTCCTGCTCCCAGGCACCATCTGCAATGCTCTAAGCCAGGGCTGCTTTTAGCTTCTCAATCAATTGGATTCAATTAAGTGATAACGTGAGCCTGTGGGTAGAGAAGTGGTTGCTTATCCCTTAATCAGCAAATTCTCCCCAGGTAGGGCAGAGTGGTTTGCCACACGGTGTCCATGTGGTTTCAGTGACGATGTCCTCTGGATGGGAGTTGAGGATGCAAGCTTCTGGCTCAGTCCCTGGAGCCCTGACCTCCCGCTGGTGCCTCCTGTCCTTGCTGCTGAGCCAGTGGTGGGAACTGGGGAGCATCCTGCTGCCATGAGCTTGGCTGGCTTTGCCCTCTGAGCATGCTAGTGCTGGGTGCTGAGGGTGAACCCTTTGCATCGGGGTTGCTGCCCCACACTCACTGGGAGAGAGGACCAGCAGCACGGAGGTGAGGCTGGGGATTCTCAGCACTGCCTACACAGGCTGGAGCAGCTGCCCGAGGAAGCAGAGGTATGTTTATTTAAAGCACTCTCTTTTTTCTCTCTGTCCTCAATGCCATGTTTTCAATGAGAGATGCTGTGAGCATCCACCCTGACACATCTTGTAGTGAGGGCGTTAGGGAGGCTGTGGGCATCTTGGTGAAGTAATGCTGGCTTTGCTCCTCTCCCCACTCCTGCTCCATGGCCACGGGATGTGCAGGGCACCTCGGCTATCTGAGGCCAGACCTGGCTGTAAGGGATTTCAGACATCAATAAACATCAGTGTCAAAAAGGACAGGAAGAGGTTATTTATCAGAAAACAGGCCAAGAAACAGGATTGCAGCAGTGTTGACATGTGCTCCGGCCACGCTGCCAGGGCCGCATCCCGCAGCGGCTCAGAGGGGTCAGAGCCACCACTCCAGTGCTGCTCTCGTTCCCACACCAGCTGATAACTGTGGCTCAGCCCTGCAGCCCTGTGCTGTGCCCAGGGCCAAGTTGTTGCCACCAGCCATGACAGCAGCCCCATAGTTCTCTTGCTTCCTCTGGTGTAATTAGGACTTTGTAGGAGTGACAGTCTCCTTGGAGCAAGTCAGGCTTGGAGGGGCTGAGGTTTCAGAGCGAGCTCTGCTACCCAGCAGCACTCTCCTGGCTGCTGGGCTCTCACGGCAGCTCCCCCAAGCCCGTTCTGTGCAGAGACGAGGGGCTCTTCGGCTGCCAGGGAGCTGCAGAAAACTGTCTGCTGGTGCATGCAAGTGTGCGTGTGTGTGACATGGTGGAGATCTAAGAGAACAGTGTTGTGCAAAACAAGAATAGAAGAGGTTAATTAAGTCTCAACACCAAGGAGGGGAGCATATTGGGTTGCTGTTGAATTGTTGATGATTTTCTGGTAACTCCTAAAGAGCCTTTTGTGCCACGCAGTCCTGTGTTTGACCCCTGCTGCCATGGGGGACATGCAGGCTGTGCCAGGGCTGTGTGTGGGGCTGTCCACAGCCCCGCTGACTGAAGCCAGTTAAGCTCTGCTGGCAGTGGGGAAGGATCCTGGTGCTGCAGACCTTGGCTTGGCAGCAGAGCAGGGGACAGGCACAGGACACCCGGTGGTTCTCCTGGTGCTAGAGCTGTTCCCGCAGGAGCACAGAATGCATGGAGTCCTCAGGGATGCTGTCAGCACATCCCTGGCATGGCTGGGATGTTCTGCATCCTTCAGACCTGTCCTGACGCCACAGTTCAAGGTACAGCCCCAGCACCGTACCCTCCCTCCCCCCGTCACCTACCTCTGATTAGAGCCCTCAGAACAAACCTACTAATGCCTTTCCCAGGCTCTCGCCCCCACACTTTTGCCATATAAATCACTATAATTAAAGTGTTTGGAAAATGCTTTGGGAGCCCAGACAAGCATCCCCACATGCTACACGCCCAGCTCAGCAAGCCCGACTTCCTGCTGCGCCACCCTGCTGCCCGAGGCACTGCATCCTTCCCTCCCCAACACCCGGCAGGACGGGAGAGGACCGTTCCCAGGCTGGGCTGCCCCAGCCTGCAGACCCGCTTTCAGCTCAGCTCCTGGCCGAGGCTGAGCAGCCTCCCCGGAGAGATAGGGCAGAACGCGCCATGGGCCCTGGCACTGCGAGCACAGCCTGGACAAGGCGGCCAGTGAGGGAAGAAGAGTGCTGGGGCCGCTGGAGAGATCTCCGCTGCGACAAGCTCAGAGAACCAGAGCCCTCCACTGGCTTCATGCAGGGGAACCTGGGGAGAGAGCCTCATCGAGAGGGCACGGAAGGCACCACGCACTCCACCCTGCACCAGCCCTGCTGCTAATTACAGGGCACTGAGCCCCAGCGTCCCGTCTGCGGCCCCTTCCTCACCGATGCGGAGGAGGCATCCAAGGTGAGCCCCGAGGGTGCAGGCACGGCTGCCGGGAGCCACCAAGCGCTGCAGACCGGGCAGGGCTGCTCCAGGGACTGGCAGAGCTGCTCCAGGGACTGGCAGAGCCTGCCAGGACAGCCTGAGCACCATGGCATGGTCACAGCTTCCCCACTTCAGCGTTAACTCTGTGGGGCAAGAGCAGGTCCCATCCCACCCTGAACTGAGGCACAAGAAGCCCAAGATGTTTTGTCCCTGTCTGTTTAACTCGGAGCAGAACAGCCCTTTGGGAGTTGGTGTGAGCCACTACCTGGGGGAGAAAAGCCATTTTTCAAGTCATGGGCAGCAACATCCATGAAACATTAATTTTTAACAGTGAGCCCCTGGAGAGAAGATCAAAGCAATTACATGAGGAGGCAAAGCGAAGATGTGGAGTGGCAGACAAGGAGATGAGAGCTGCCTGGGTGGGAGTGGCACAGGCACATGGCAGCTCTTCAGGAGCCCCTGGCATGGGGCTGAGCGGGGATGGGCTCACATGCTGCCCAGGGCACTGAGCAGCTCCTGGCAGGGGTAAGCCTCTCAGGACAAAGATGTCCATATGCAGGAAGGTGGTTTTCTGGGCTCTAGTGAGTACAGCAATTGCACATGCATCAACATCCCTGTTGGTGGAGGAAGCACTGGCTGGGGACCAGGAGGAATTGGGGCTGGAGCTGGTCATCAGTGCCCAGCTGGGCCCCAGCATTTGCCAGGGCAGAGAGGGGCATCTGCTATCAGGAAGGTCCCTGACCCTAGGGCAGAGTGTGGCATCCCAGGAGCTCATTCACTTGCTGAACCCATCCACAGCAGGCCAAGGCCTGGGCTGCTGGCTGTGCTGGGCTGCAGGGGGCTGTGGGCACAGCTGAGAAGCTGAAGTCTCTCTGTTCTCGTGCAATGTCCTTTTCATCCTGCCCTGTGGAACAGGAAGAACTGCAGCTCCTCATTTCACCACCCCCAGACCTGCCGTTGCTTGGCAGCCTGGCCCCCTTCTGGCCTTCCCCCATCACCTCCCCAGACCACTTTCGATGTGCCCAGTGCCAGGAATCTTTGAGTCACTTGGACTTTCCTGTTCTGTTCCCAAGACCCTGCTACTCCCTGGGTGCCAGCACTGCTGGCCCTGCCAGGGCAGCCCAAGTGCCACCCTGCAGAGAGGGCACCTACCCAGACAGAAGCCCAGCCACTGCAGCTGGTGTCAAGCTGGATTCGGTTTTCCCTTAGTTCAGCCCCAGAAATGGGATCTGATTCCCTTCAAGACCCTGTATGCTGACTGGTGATGGCTGGTGGGTACGCTGCTGGCAGTTCCTTCCAAGCCAGCAGCCACTGTCCAAGGGGTCCAGTCCCAGGCAGGTCACAGGCATCCCCTGCCTGCCCATCTGCACCAGGCTCCTCGTGCATGGGCACGGCTGCATCCCCGTCACCTTGGCACTCCCCCTCAACTTTCCCAGTCACTCAACAACATCAAGACCCACACATGAGGTTCTGCAGGCTGTCCTTGAACAGTAGACATTGGGGTTATATCACAGGTTGACAGAGTCTGTAACTGCAGTCTTCTGCTCTTCCCCTAGCAGGAAGGGTTCAGCAGCCCTGCTTTCTGTACAGACAGAGCAAGCCCTGCTCTCAGCTCCTGCTCAGCATGCATTTTTCACCCTTTAATGAAAGCAACTGAACTGTCTGAAGTTGCCTCTCAACTCTTCTCTGGGGCTTGGATTGCCAAGAAATGATTGACGCATTTAATGGAGGCAGTGGGTGCAGAGGAATTTGGCAGGAGTCCAGCTTCATGATACACAAAGGACACTGCCGTTCCTGCTCAGGTTTTCTGAGCTCCTGCTCTCTTGGAACAAGCTGTCCTGTGCGAGGATATTTCACACTCTGTGAGCTCAGGAGCAGCCCTGGGAACAGGACAGAGTGGAAGCCGTGGGGATGGTGAGGGATATCCAGGCGTGTGCAAATGTTTTGGGCAGGCAGGGGCTGCCGCGTGCAGCACTGAGCAGAGTGGGAAGCCGAGTCCCTCTTGGTGCCTGTTTTTTTTCGCCACTGCTTTGAGATGTAAGGAATCTTGTACCAGTACCAACTGTGAATGTATGCGGTGGATACTTGCATGTTTTTGTATATACACGCTTGCGTGTGAACCTGCATGTGAGGTTTTTTTTTTTTTTTCTCTTACATTTCCTGGAGAGAACCCCCCTGCCATGCATAAACTATCTGGGGAACAGCCTGTGCAGATTGCGTTTGGCACACCTACCTCTGCACGCGTGCTCCTGACACACTGGCATGGACACGTGTGTGCTCACGTAGCCAGGCAGGTGGTCGCCCTGCGCAGCTGGCACGTGCTGCGTGGCACTTGCATGCAATGCAAATGTCAGTCTGGGCTAGCCCATTACTTCGCAGTAAATAAGAGTCATTACTTGACTCAGACAGGCTCCCTGTAGCAAAGGAACACTTTGTCAGACAAGTTGAAGGTTTAGACCACTACAGTCTGAAGGCTTCCATTTCTCCAGCCTTCCTGGGAGGCATCAGAGTGACCCTTAGCCATTGCTTAAGCTCAGGAGCAGAGTTAGGAACAAAGCCCCCTCTCAGCGCCTGACCACAGCATCTGACCTTGGCTTAGCTTTATCCTGTTGAAAGGCATCATGAAGCCAGCACTGATATTACGAATATCTCCCTACAGCAGAGGGACACCCATTTCAGATATCCCTAGAGAGTGGCTTCCAGGAGCAGACTAGATAATGGGTTTCTTGTGCATTCAATATGTACATTGCTCATCCCCTGGAGCTTACCATCTCCTACAGATATAAAGGGCAATTTGTGAAGCTTACACAGGCTTATTAAAATACCATTGTGAAAGGGTGACATAAGTACCTGAACAGAAAAGAATGGAAAAGATTTGTCACATTAACCAGAGACTTACGAGTCTTGTTTCCTCTTCCTTGTATCTTCTTCCCATAGGAGTATAACAGTCATTTATTACCATGCATGGAAAAACAGCCTTAGCTCTTTGGAGGACGTGCTGGTTTCTTGCAGGAGAGAGAAGCCACTGTATCTGACTTGTGATCTGACGCAGGCAGGCTGGCACAGTGAGCATGCCTGGTGCTGAGATGCCTGGCACATTCTTTCAAATAATGCCAAATGAGCAGCATTATCCTGAAAGCAGTGCAGCCTGAACCTTGTTTGTGTGGCCATGGCAAGTGTGGGCTGGAATACAGCTTGGGCTATTATCATGTAATGAACACAACAATTACTCTGTAAGGGGGAGAAAGGGTTAGGGCCAGATAGAGTCTTAAGAATAAAGGCTTGTTTGGGAGAATTATTCACTGGATCCCTGCTGTAGGTGGACAGCAGCAGATTAGAAGGAAACATTATCTCTCAGGGCAAGTTCAGAAGGACAAATGAAGCCAAACTGGCACGGGCTGAGAGTCTCAATACATTATTCTCTTTGCTCTACAAATCTGTGAGAACAAAGTGCTCAGTGTAAATGCTCACCAGGGCCTTTTTTTCCCCCCTGTAGGACCACAAAAGTTCAGCATGAGATGAAGGGCCACGTGTTGGCTATTAGTCCACTACAAAGAGCATTTGAGTTTAGAATTTAGAGTCTCATAAAAACATTATTGTCTGCATCCCAGGACATTTGTTTGTTAGGGCAACATGACTGAAAAAATGTGACCCTCTGTGCAGCTATGTGCCTCACCACTCTTGTCATCGGGCCCACCTCAAAGGCTGCCTCGGGCCAGCCCCAACCTGCCTGGCCTGGCTGCACCCTGCAGACAGCCCCTGCAACCTTGCTGCCCCAGCCCTCAGTGTGAGTCCCGCACCCGGGGAGCCTCCCTGCCAGGCAAGCACCTCCAGGCCTTCCTATCCTGGGCTCTGCTGACCTGTGTCCTGTCATCTCTGAAGGTGAAGGAGGATTTTTGCTCCAATGAACAGTTGCCCTGATGTATATTGTTAGGGCAAGAGGCTGCCCCTCACCGAGGCTCTTTCACGCCGCATTGAGTGGGGCACAGGACACGCACTACAGAGCGATGCCCTGAAGCCTCCGTTGATGTTTCTGACTGTGCTTTGTTCACATAGGTCTGTGGTTTATACATTCACCATGTTTGAGGTGAGGAAGTTTATGTCCAAGTGAAATGCCAAGCACTATGCAGGTCTTGCCTTCCTCTGCCCCAAGGGTCACAATTTTGCTCTTGGGAACTCCCAGGCATCTTTCCCTTCAGCACTTCTCTGCCATCACCAAGCCCTTGGCAGGGGTGAGCCTCCTGCTCGGAGCTGCTGTGGCTCAGCCTCCTCAGTGAAATGCCACAACCCAGCTGGAGCGTCTGGACTTGGTTTTGGCTCTCTGAGTGAAATGCAGTGGATGGCAGCATGCAGGCAATGAGAACACAGGATCTGACAGTCCCTCCTGGACTTGCAGTCTGGAATCAACAAAATTGTGGACAAACATTTGCAAGTACATCTATGACACTTCTGGGTTGTAAGCTGCTTGCTGCCTTCCTGGTTTAGAACGATTTTGACAAAAAGCATCTGTATGATTTTGATATAGTAAAGCCCATGGCCAGGCTTTATAAGATGCCTGGCAATCTATGGGACACTTCTTAGAAGCATTTTTTTTTTTTTTTGCATTTGGATTGTCTTCCGACTTACAAGATGATCAGCTCTGGGCTTGGTTAGTACTGGGAGGAGGGTTCTAAGGTCTGTCTCTTCTGCAGCAGGAGACATGGGACCCAGCAGGGCCACCCCAGGTCTGCAGCTGCCCCGGGATGCTGCTGGATGCTGCCTGTGAGCTGCAGGCAGGCAAGCGAGGACGGTCCAGAGCAATCTGCATTCCCCCCAGATCTGTTTGTCCTCCTAGCCTTCCAAGGCAGCCTGCACGCAGCAGCCACTGCACTATGAGAAGGAGCATGTGCTTTTAAAAAAAGGTGGAATATATTATCTGTTCACAAAGTCAGTGTAAATATTAAAGAGCCTGGTGAGGGGAATTGTCTCTGATGATGTCTTTTCAGGAGTGTGGGAGAAAGATCCATCCAAAGGCTCTATTGAGGGGTATGGCCAAAAGGCAAGCAATGCTTTGAACTCGTTCAAAGCCAGAGGCCAGCAGTCTTTCTGGGACTGCAACGGGAAGCAGCTGCCCACCTCTCCTTAGAGCTGGCCAAAAGGTCACTTCAGCAAATACACTATTTAAATAAAAGAAAGTGAATCCTAGAGAGAGCCATTTGAAAATGAAAGGCATCAAATGTGAAGATAGACAAGGCACATCTGGGTGGCAAAGGACCAGGAGGACTCTGCCTTCAAGAGTGAGTGTCTGGGTGGTGCAGAGGGAGGATAGGTACCTCAGGTGCTTCCCAGAGGTGCACCAGTGAACGCCTGCCCTGCGAGGATGGAAGGGGAGCCTGCATCCGCCTGGCTGTGGGGCACAGAGCAGCCTGGGCCAGGGGAGACCCTCTGCCCTTCTCCACCACTGCACTTGGGCTGAGGAGCCTTGTCCCTGCTCTCTTGGGCCAGTGTCAAAGCCAGGCTGAAAGAGGCATCTCTGGTGAGGCTGAAAAGTGAGGCTGAGGGTCTTGGGTTTGGGGGAGTCATCCCCTGTGCTTCTGCGCTGTACCAGGGAAGAAGGACAGCAGATCATTAACAACACTGAGGAGAAACTTTGATAAAGTCAAGCAAAACAGTCCGTGGTGTTATGTAATGCACCTCTGTCGAAACCGTGCAGGAAAGTTGCCTTGTGCCAATAAATCAGGCGGCGGCCATGGAGGAGCAGATGTGAATCACACCTTGCTTCATATGCCCTGCAGTGTTTTCACTTATTGTTCCAGTTTTAAAGATTAATGGCACTCAGAGATGAGTATTATCTACACTTCCATTTCATACTTGTTATCAGAAGGGCTTTTTCAGCATAATTATCAAGGATCAAATTTTTCTAGTGACTCGGCAGACTTGCTGCTGTACCTTGGCTGCCCAGGGCACCTGGGACAACCCACTGTGCCACTGGGCATGGGGGACCCTGACTCCCCACAGCTCTCTGACCGTGCACTGAGAGGAAAGCCAGGGATGGGTGCATCCAACTGGGGTGCAGGGGAGCAGCCTCCCACCTCATGCTTCTGCCTCGCTAACCCACTGCTCCAGGGCACATCCTCATCAGAGGGGCAGTTAACAGCGACTAGTCTGCTCTGTCCTGCCCAGCAAAGATAAGCAGCCTGGTAGCAACAGCTCCCATGGAGGGATGCAGCCACCCTCCTGGCTCTGGCCTCATGGAGCCAGGTTGCCCGCACCCTGTGCCCTGCCTGGCTGCAGCCCCACAGCCCCTGGAGCTTACTGCTTCAGCTGGTGTGGGCACAGCTCCAGGCCCTGTGCCAGGACATCCCTGTGGGTGCTGGGAGATGAGAGCTGCTGGCACATCTTGCCTTGGGTCTGAACAGGTTTGTGGCCTTTAAACATGGAGAGAGAAAGGTAACTTACATTTCCTCTGTTAAGCAGAGCTGCAGCAGCCCAGAAACAAGAGCTTCCTGACCTGGGCTGCCAGGAACCCCCCCATTCTGATACAACACCCCTGCAGATTATGGAACTGCAAGGTGCTGACACCATCTCTTTAAACAGAAGAAAAGGTTCTTGTTGTGGTGGGTGGACCAGGAGCAGGTACTCACCCAGCCCCTGCCCACCCCAATCAGCCAAGGCAGCAGAAGCCTTAAAGCCTCTGCTGTGGCTGCTGAGGTGCAGATAGCTCTCCACTGCAGGCTGCTTTTTGTTGTCTGGTTGAGCAAAGGTGCTCAACAGAAGGTTCGGGCATGGAGTATTTGATGTATGGAGGAGCAACAGAGGTGGGTTCCTTGTCCTGGGATCTCAGCCTGGCTGTGGGGCAGAAGGGTCAGGAGAAGTTGGAGGTGGCTGGGGAAGGGAATCTGCTGGCACCCTCCACCTGGCTTATCTGGGACTGCCAGCCTGTGGTTAGGGTTCGTGCATGTTGTGTGTGCTGTGTCTTGCAGGGAGATGTGTGAGGGATGCAGGGGTGTGGAGTGGTGTGTGCTGTGTCTGCCAGTATGTGGAGGTGCTAGGGGAATTGGTGGGAAGCAGCAGGGCTGTGGGGGTACTTGTGTGGGGCTGCTACTGGGCTGAAGAAGCCCCAGGAGCACGGTGCAGAGCTCCCTGATACATATGATCAAGCCCTGATCGTTTCTATCATGAAGATAAACTGGCCATTGTTGCCAAAAATAAATGTTAGTGTTCCAAATCCACACTTCAATAGCACCAGCTCATTAGAGATGCATATCATTTGGCTCCAGTCCCACACCTTCCAGCTCGTTATAAATATGCAGTTGCTGCTGGCTCTACCCCAATCATCTCTGCAATCAGAGCTTTTAATTAGGTTAATTAAATTGTATCAAACCTCACAGGGACGCAGTTCACTGATGCTGATGAGGCAGCCAAAACAGACCTTAACTCTAGCTCTAATGAAGGCCCTGCTGCCTGCTACAGCTAATGACAATGCATAATAAATTAGAGCTTCCCTAGAAAGGTGCATCGGGGCTTGTGCTTCAGTAAATGATGATCTATATGCACTAACTTACTATTTCAGTCTCTATGTCTGCCAAGCCAGGGACATCTTGGGAATATGTTCTCACTAAATAATGGGCCTCTACCTGCTCAAAGCAAAGCTGCTCACCTTGCTTCTCTCAAGGCACTAAAAGCTTTGGGTATATAACGGTAGAGGTAGCAAAGCAAATATTTGCTGCTTTCACCTTGCACAGCACTGGCTTCTCCCAACAGAGGCAGCAGCGAGTATTTATTTGAAAATGTCTGTAATGGAATTTGGGCAGGAACATTGTGTTTGGAGGGAAATGGGAGGCTGTGTCCAAGTGTGCAGCAGCTGCAATGGTACAGTACCGTGTGCCCAGGCTGTTCCTGGCTGTTAGCAGCCCGCATGCTGCTCCCAGCCAGGAGGGGAAAGGTCTGGGTGGCCAAGGAGCCCCTGGAAAAGAGAGGTTGAGGGCAGACACATTGAGCAGCAATTAGTCATTCCTGATTTAAATCCTGCTTTCTCAACTCCCTGCTGTGAAACTGCTGGGGCTTGAGAGGAGGAACTCCACCACCCTTTTTTCCTTGGTGCCCTTAGGCAAGTCACCTCAGCTGAACCTCGATGTAAGGACAGGAGGGTCTTAGTGACAGCCAGTCCTGCCAGCTGGAGACATCTGCGATCCCATGCCTGGACCACCGTCCTGCTGGTGACCCCAGACAGCAGCACCTGGACGACACAGGAGCCACTGGAACTCTGGGCTGTCCAACTGCTGGGCTCACAGTGAGTGGACTCGAAACGCATGGGGCAGCACCTATGGATGTGGGAGATAGGACAGGTGGGATCAAATTTGCTCTGCTCCGCTGAAAGAAAACAGTGGGGAGGGCTCTGGGGTTTCCAAGTGTCCCTCTGGCTGCTACAGCACAGATCTGCTGATGCAGACCCAGCAGTGGCTGCCCATGGGGGCTCCAGAGCCTTCCCTGGCACACCAGCTTCTTTTTCTGTGCCCCAGGGATGGAGTGAGAGATCTCGCTGTGCCAGTCTGCCGTCTGGTGCAGGCTCAGAAAATGGGGCCTACAGGAAACCAACCAAAGGGCTAGTGATGGTTCTCCTGCTAGCAATACATTGTTGCAGCTGGCCAGAGATAATCCTGCAAGTGTTTTAAAGTAGCCTGATATTAACTTTTATAGACAGTCATTATCAGCTGAGTTCTTCAGCTTGAACAAGGAATTATATGAAATTATTATACGGTGCACAATATTATTCTGAGTCACCTGAAACCTGAGCTGTGAATCTGTGGGGTATTTTGATATCTGTATCTTTCAAGCTGCAGGGAATCTCCTTGCTAAAGAACCAGTTGGTTCAGCCTTTGATACTATAATTATCGCAAGCAGAAAATAGCCATGGGCTGTTTCTCTCTGTCCTTCCCTGTGAGGACCCAGCTAGAGGACGGTGGATTGCTCCAATGTCTTGCTTCCTATGGTGCACTGTGGTCAAGTGGGATGGGTGTTTTTTCAGTTATAAGGTATTGATTCTACCTGGACCCTTGCAGAAAAATTTCAGTGCTTCAGAACTGAATGTGATGTTAGATGTGAGAAGCTGTTTTCAGATCGTTCCTGATCAGTTTCTTCCAAGATGTGAAATGGGACTAGGGATCTTCCTGAGAAACAGAACCTGGGCACCATTTTTGCCCTCACACTTTGAAAAATGCACAGGCTTCTCTGCCAAGGAAAATAAAGAGATTCTCCCTTCCAGCCAGAAGCTCATTTCCCATTTGTCCACACTGTAGGGTACTAAAAGGGTCTTGGCACTAAAAGATAGTGTTTAACCTAAGATGGCATCTTCATCATTATTTGCCTGAATGTTTCTCTGGACATTGAGCCACAGTAATGACCGTGAAACACAATGATGGATAAAAGAGCTTTGATTTTGCTCTTTGAGATGGTGCATTTCTTTTGATGGTAGCCACTGAGACCTCTGCGGGGCAGTAGGTGTGAGTCAGCCCTGTCTGCCAAGGTGGAAGTTCAGTGACCAGCACCCACCAAATCCATTAATGTTGCAGGCAGGAGTAGGTGATATGTGTTTGTGCACGAGAGCTGGCACCTCCTTTCAGCCTGTTGTGGCCACAAGATAATAAACCACTCCACAGCCAACTGGATTTGTACCTAGGCTTTTGTGGTCAGGGTCCAGCAAGAAGTCTGCTCAATGGAACACCACAGACGTTACAGTGCTTCAGTTTCCCTTTAAGATCTTCATGGTTTCCCAGGGAAAAGTAACCTGGAACAGACACCACTTTTGCTCCTCATATCCCATACAGTGAAACTGTGGTGTCTTTGCTGAGAGCTTGCAGCTCCCACCTGCCAGTGGACAGGTGACAGCTACCACCAGGAGAGGAAACGGTGTGCCACTCAACCTATAATTTTCCACAGTGAGAGCACTGACTGCTCAAAGCCTTGCAGTTACCTACTCCATCCCATAATACCTTGCTCCTTTACTGGGAAGAGATGGCTCTCTTCCAGGGATTAGGTCATCTGCGCCCATTGCAACACTTGCTCCGCTGATGGGCTCGGTGCACCAGGCATTTCGAGCATCAGGCTAATGAGCTGTTCTTGTTCAGGTTTTTACTTCTCAGCTCCTGCCAGACAGTAATTCCTTCAGGATCTTCCAGTGGAACTGCTGTTTTTCTTTCCCATCCTTTTTCAATGCAGGTAAAATTAATCAGGGATAAGGATCAAATATTTATCCACTTAAATCTCAATCTAAAAGAGAGTTCACTTCAAAGACACGCAGACAGTGTAGTGGGGACCTTGATGTACGCTTTAAAAACAATTAAAAGGTCACCAAAACCATAGGTGAACTTGACAGTTTTCTTAAAACCTAGATTGGTCTTAATTTCTCTTGCATTTTGTATTTCTCTGAATATTGCCAACTTAAGCTTTCAGAGTCAGTGAATTACGCCTATAAAAACTTCATTTTCTACGCCAATCACGAAACAAGCCCTGCTCTCCGGGGACGGGCTCTGCAGCCTTGAAGACCGGAGACCGTAAAGGCGCGAGAAGGGGGATCATTCGCTACCGCTTCGCTGCAGAACGCAGAGCCCAAGGCAAGCCCCGGACGGCGCATCCCGGGGGGGCAGGGCCGGCACTGCCGGCGGGGAGCGGAGCTCGCTCCCGTGAAGGGGCCCGCCGAGCAGCTCCGGGCAGGACCCTAACCCTAACCCGGCAGCTCCGGGCAGGACCCTAACCCTAACCCGGCAGCTCCGGGCAGGACCCTAACCCTAACCCGGCAGCTCCGGGCAGGACCCTAACCCTAACCCTAACCCGGCAGCACCGGCGGCAGCACCGGCCCTGCGCGGGGAAACCGGGGGCGCGTCCCGGCCCTGCCCTCCCCGGGTCCCCTCCTCTGCCTCCCCGGTCCCCGCGTCCCGGCCCTGCCCTCCCCGGGTCCCCTCCCGCCCCGGCCCCGCTCCAGCCGCCGCGGGCCGCTGCTGCCCCCTGCCGGCCGGGCCGGGCCCTCCCGCAGAACCGCGGGTCCCGCCGCTGCTTCTGCCGGCCGCGGGAAGCAGTTTCCACGGGAAGAAGCGCGGGAGGATGCAGCCGCGCGTTTCCCTGCGAGGATGGAGGCGGAGATGGAGGAACGCTCCCCCACGCAGCGCGTTTCGCGTTCCTTCCCCGTGCCCTGCTGCGCGTGGGTTTACAAACTGCCGCTAGCCCTGAAAGCGTGAAACTTCACCTTCCTCGTGGGAGTATCTGAACTGCTGTCGGAGTGCCTCCCTTAATCCTTCCCAGGGAAAAACTCATCCCACAGCAGCTGCCAGGGGAATCTTTGCAACGGCAGAACCAGGGTCTGCAGCTGCATCTGAGCACGTGGAAAAAGTCACATTTCAGCAAAGAGAAGCTGGGAAAACTCTCAGTGGAAGAGCCTGAGAAGAGCCTATTTTTTTTTTTTTTTTTTCCCCACCATCTTGCACAGGCATGTGCTGCTTATTGGCAGACAGTGCAAGCGAGAGAGATAAGAGAAGGAATGTTTACGCCCAGGCTCTCACTTGTCCCAACTGCTCCAGGACACTGTGGGATGTGTCTCCATTGTTCTCAGCTGAAATCCCCTTCCCACCACCACTGCTGCGACAAGCATAACCTGTGCTTGTCACACAGTTGGCTCCTGCGTTGTGTTTCCCTGTATGTGAATTTCAGCAGCGCCTCTGTTCACGCTTAGTCGGCAGCAGTGGAAATTTGGCGTGGCACTGGCACCACCCCACTGTATGGGAATAAGCACAAGCAGCTCCTCATCTATGGAAATCATTCATAAACGGTGAGTTTTAGTTCCTTTCTGTACAGTGGAAAAACCAATTCCCCACTGCTAGCACTGTTCCACAACAGTCTGGCTGCTACGGTGCCTGAATTTAGCCACGTGCCCTTAGCAAGGCCTTTCACCTCTTATGTTTTAAAGTGAGATACTTTGTGCAGGTAAAGCAGAATGGGAAAATCAGAAGGATCTGTGAGAGTGAAGTGATTAAAAAGGTAGTAATTCAACTTTAACCTGCTTGAAAAGGGAATTTAAAAAGCTGATCTGAAACCTCTCACACTTCTGGACGTGTTACAGCCACCAGCCAGAGCAGCACATTGCAATCCCAGCACACCCAGTTCTGTGGGCGCCCATCTCCCAGCCTTTCAGCTCTGACCTTGACTTTTTCAAGGTTGTTTATAGTGCACATTACTAGGACATTCAGGCACCTCTTGTGGCTTCCCATTGTAAATACCAAGAGAACAAACTCTCTGATTTATTAATCAATTAATTAGATACAATATATTTATGGCTACTGCAGGCCCACAGTAATTTGTTGTAACTAAGTGCTAGGAGGCTGCAGTAAAGCAGATGAATGCGGTGCATCATCAGTCCTTCATCCTCCTTCTTTCTAAGCAAAGATGGTAAAAATTATCTAATGGAATGATTAACGTTTCCGCTGAAACTTAAATTTGTAAATAGCAGGACTATTTGTTGTCTCTTTCTTCACCTTTACTTTATGAGTTTTGTCCTGGAAAAAAAGAATAAGAAAAATATTTGCTGGCATGCAAGAAGAAGAAAAAAAAAGACCCACTTCTCATATAAATAAGAAAGTCCCTGTCTGGGACTGATAAAGCATTAGTGAAAAATGGTCGCTTCCCACTCTTTAGGTGGGAACTGTATTTTCATCTGCTCTTTTCACCTTCACAAGTACAAGTCAATGGCAAGTCCCAGTGAGACAAGCAATTTTTGGTCACCGGGATTTTTAAGATCTTTTCATAGCCTACAGAAATGGCTCCTTGCCCCCATGACTTGGAAGTATTAATTTAGCACTTGAGACATGGCAACAGTATTTTAGAAAAGACTTGTGAGCACCATTTCAAAGCTGGGTCTTTTTCCTTGCTGACATGGTAAAAGCTGGACTAGCAGATATTTACTAGCCATGGCACAGCTGAAATGCTTCACCTCACTTTTTCTATACTGAAAAAGGATTACTTACTTTTAGGAGTTATGTGAAGTGTCAGTATAAAATCAGAGGGAAGAAACACATACATACAAAACTAGCCCTAATGACCTTAACAAAACAGATTCAAAGAACAAGAACTAAATCCCTCACCAGAAGATCTTTGCGTGTCTGGATTTTCTGTGCAACAACAAACATGGCCTTTTCTCTTTCAATGCGCTGCTTCAGGAGGTCATACTGATTCTTCCTTTGCTGGGCTAGTTTCTGGAGAGGGGATGGGAAAAAAAGGCATTTTTAAGACAGAGAGCAACAAGACACTATGGTCTATAACAAACCTATCCTAAAGCACTCGGGCCTCACAAACATTTTTTACATTTTTAAATCATAATCATATTAAAGAATGCTGCTTCAGTTCTGTGGCTTGATTCCAGAGAGCTGTTTTATCTTGATTCTCAAACTAGAGCTTCTCTAGTTAGGACTTAATTCTTAGAGTTTGTTTTACCTCCTAAATCCAAAGAAAAACCTCAAACCTCTTCTAACCCAGTTTAGATGCTGTGTAACCTTGCTCAGTAAGTGGCTGAAATTTTATTTTTCTAAATCCTCTGAATTCTAATGTTGAATGCAAGATAACATTGAACTCCCTAACAAAAAAAAAAAAAAACCACCTACAATTTGTGTGTGTGTGTCTGTAATAAATACTAGAGACCAATTCCTGAAGTGCTCAGAAACTGCACAAAGGCCTCCCAAAATGCAACTTGTTTGGTCATGTTTACCTACTAAGAGTGGATGGCTTTCCCAGCACAAAATTGGGATTACTGCAGGTGTGATTTCAGTAGTTAAATTAAGGAGAACAGATCCCAACATGCTTAAAATATGACTCAAACATTTAGAGGAGAAAACTTGGCAGTCTACAACTTGTCCAACTGCCTTACTGACAAGCCAAACTGAGAAAGCTGCCAAGAAGAAAGGGACCACAGGGTGTTCATTATCTGACATCTGATCCAGAAAACTACAGGTTACAAATTTACCAATTGGCAAATTTAGACAACTTTTTTTTTTACTTTACACAAACTAACTCAAGCATACAGGACTGACTGTAATTGAGTAATATTTACAGTGTTGAAGCTGAATGTAGCTACTTCTAGGACAGAAGTGTATGTCATGTAATGGAGGAGAAATATATCAATTCAGCCAGGGATCCTGCCTGATCAGGTCTATCCCATTGCACGCCTCTCAATTTTTAATCCACAGGAGACTGGGATACAATGGAACAGATTCCCCTTGTTGGTCAAGGAGAAGATTCGACTGTAGGCTCCAGGCACTTGCTGACTAAGTGACATCAACTACAGCCTTGTGGAACCAATAAAAACTCTAAGACAATGGAACAACTTTGTTCTCCTCCATAATGGAATCCTCTCTGGTGCATATGGATATAAAATGTTAAGAAAACTGTAATACAAAGATTGGCAGTACCTTTAAGTGGGCAGGATCAGTAGCTCCTTTCAGAGTCTCTTTCTGCAGCGTTGCAATGGTCGGTCGGTTGTACACTCTATCTACAAGCTCTGGAACAGTATCCAGATGAGTTGCAATATCAAACTCCTGAACTGTAAATAAAAGAAATTTAGGAATAAATTCACATCAGCTTATCGGACTAATGCTCAGCAAATCTTGCAAACACGTAGCTTAAGTGCAGTGAGTGATGGAAGCCCCAGAAACACAGTGCCTGCAGAACTGAGATCTTACCTATTAATCAAAAGAGATTTATAGAGCACCTGAATTATGAAAAAATATTATTTTTTTATGATAAGAGCATAACCACCTTACAATAAAATTGATAAAACCTATTTAAGTCTTGCCTTCTTTTTTGGTGTCCAGGAAGAACACGTGTGTGTTGGGACTCTTCCCCTCGGCATCCAGCAGATGGAGCTCGGACTTCAGCCGCTCGATTTTCTGCGGAAAGAGAATTCATCTGTTCTGCCAAACCCCAGTACAAGGTAAGGAATGTCTGTCTGAAGTAGATTCCTGTTTGTTTCTCAAGCACCTGAACTCTTCCTTCCTTTTTAATCTTTGAAAATGCATCTAGTCTACGTTTACGTCGCATCTTCATAACCTTTTTGAGTAGAGGTTAACAGTAATTTCTGGTATTATCCACCCAAATATGCACAAATCCTTTTCAAAACAGTAAGTTATCTGTATAGTGACAAAGTCAGAATCACTAGGGAAAGGATGAAGCAAAATTCAAATCTGACCTCCTTTAATTTCTTATCTGCAGTGATGGTGTGTGGATCAGCATCAGAGCATAAAACACTTTCAGAAGTGGGTCATATTTCTGTTGACTTCCTGGCTTCCATATTCAAACAACCCACTTCACTAAGAATAATCCTCACTTCTTTATGAGAAGTGAGAGTACGTGTTTAATGTCTGAAATCTACACAAGAATTTGTCATGTTTCATAATAATACACAGTATAGTTTTTATTTTTCAGTCTACCTTTAGGCTCTATACACAGAGCTCCACTGGCATTTCCATCTATCATTCCCAGCACTACACAAATCAGATTTCACTAAACATAAACACAGTAGACAACAACAAAAAAACCACAATAAAAACTAATTATGAGCAAACTGGGAAACACTAAAGAAGTGAAGTATCACCTTGGCTTCTGCCACTCTTTTCATTTCCACATATTTAATATCCTGCGTCCTCATCAGTTTCATCTGTTCGGGGGTCACTTCATCCTTTGGCTGCTTTATTACATGAACTCCATCCTGAAACCAGATGGAACATAGCACATACGGTCAGACACCATTCCAGCTATGGTGTACTATGGGTCCTACGAATAAAAGCAAAAGAACCTTTTTGTCCTTTGCCCCTCATTTTCTTCAAAGCCTTCCACATGCAACTGGAAGTCTGCTAATTTATTTACTAACTCATAAATTAAAAACAAACAAAAAAATGATGTTACTTAGAGCAGCAGAGTGTAAGCCTGTTTGAAGGTAACTCATATTCTCACCTTAAGTTCTGCACGTATCATTTTAAAGTAGAACTCATCAGGATTCTTGTCCAGCGCTTTCTTTTGAAGTGCTCTGAGAGCATTCTGTTTCTTGTGATAGTCACTGGGGAAAAAAAAAACAAAACAAAACAGAAGTTGTTCAGTAGTTTTTCCAAGTTCACACTGCCTGATGAGATGCGGAGTTCTTCAAAGTGATGTTCAGAGCTTTGAGACAGAAGACAAGGCTTCATCTATAGAGCTGGACACCAACAAATGAGTTCAGCTTTACAGTTTATTCCTTAACAAAGCTGGAAGTAAGTAGCATCCAGCACTGTTAGAGAAGCGCTGGAAACACGTTCACCCATTCTGCAAAGAGTACTGAGCTGCTTAGGTCTCCTAGATCTTCTACAGCATCAGCCACTGAGGACGGCAGAGAGTGACGTTAAGTTCTGTATTAATCACAAAAACAACGGTTTTGTGAGGACTTCGCCCTCCACGTTCCCTTTCCCTCCGACTCACCCCCAGGAACATTCCACCCCACCGCCGTGTTGCGCTTGGTCTGTGTGAAGGCGCCTGCCAGCCGGGACCGGTGCCCATCGCGCACACCGGCTGCTCACCACCCGTGACACCGCGGGAGTCGCTCGGTCCAGCGGGCAACGCTCCAGAGCCCGCCGGAACCGGTGACGCCGCCAGAACCGGGCACCCCGCCCCGGGCCATCCCCGCCGCGGCGGCCCCACTCACCGGGCGCGGAGCCGGTAGTCCTTCTTCTTCTCCAGCAAGCCCAGCTTCCGCCGGCAGGCGGGCTAGAGGAGAGAGAACAGCACGGGCGTCAGCGGCCTCCCGCGGCAGGGCCCGGCCCGGCCCAGCTCGCCCCGGCCCTGAGCACTGACCTGTGCCCGCTCGCGGTGCGGGCGCTGCCCCGACTTGGCCGCTTTCCTGAAGGCGGACGACATGGTGGCGGTGGGGCTGCCGCGGGCCCCGCTGCCGCTGCCGTTGCCCGCCCGGTTCGGTGCCGCCGCCGCGCCGCGAAGCTCCACGCGCCCCGCACAGGCCGGAAGGGGCGTGGCCGCGAGGGTCAGCAGTGTCGCGCGAAGCTCGCCGGGAGGTGGCGCCGTCTCCATGGCGACAGCGCGTGCCGGTGCTCTCCTCCCTCCCGGCGGGGCCCCGCCGCTGCCCCCTCGCCCGGCCCCGTTAATCTGCGGCAGCGCCGCGCGGGCGGGAGGCTGCACCGACCCGACCTCCCTCGGGTCACTGGGCGGCTGAGGGGCCCGGAGATGAAGCCCAGAAAGAGTCCCGCCGCCGCGAGGGCCTCCGGGGGTCCCGCTCTTCCGGTGTGCCTCGGGCGGGGCTCGTCCGCCGGGTTCTGAGCCGCAGCCTCGGTGCCGCGTGTGGCCAGGCGCTTCCCGGGCTCCATGTGCGTCTCAGCTGTGGGGCTGGTTGTGAGGAGAGCCGGCGCTTCCAGGAGGGGGAGCCCCGGGGCGGGCGGTGGCGAGGAGAGCTCCGCGGGGCTGCCCACTGTCCGGCGCCGGGAGCCGAGGCGGGAATTCCCTGCGGGCTACGGCTGCTGTCTCTCTATTGCCGGTTAGCGGGTGGGAGAGCCCGCCAGCGCTGCTCCGCCGAGCCCTCCAACAGCCCCGTGCCGAGCTGAGTAGCGGGGAGAGGCAGGGGAGCTTTAGGGCAGCGGCTCGGCGAAGGGATTAGTGCCGAGCCGGCTGCCGAGGGAGGCGGGTTCCGCCGCGCGCCGCTGCTTCCCAGGGCTCGCTGGGAGCATCCCGCGGTGGCCGGGGACAGGCGGCCCTGCTGCCGCGGCGCACGGGCGCCCCGGCTGGCAGGAGCATCCCGCTCACATCTACTCGCGGCGTAACCCGCGCCCGGGTCTCGGGGCGAGAGCCTGCGCGGGGCGGGCACCGTCCGGCCGAGCCCGCCACCCGCAGCCCGGCCCGGCCCAGCCCAGCCCGCCGCCCCTCGGCCCCGCCCCGGGCTGGGCTCCGCGCCGCGCCGTGGGGCCGGGGAGCAGAGCCGAGTCGCGCCGAGCCTGCCCACCGCCGG